>CM046667.1:94053978-94624384 GCA_025594165.1 Tamias sibiricus | reverse complement strand
TTATACACAGGTTTCCAGAAAGTTCTATAGGATGGGGTTGGTCAGAGTCCTACCCTCCCCCTTTCCTGCTCAGCGGTTTTCAAGTTGCAGTTTAAGATTCTGTCACAAGGTGGAACCAACACACCTGCAATATCAAAAATCTTTACAAAGAGGTGGCTGCAAGGAGCAACATAAGAATAAAATTCACTTAAAACCCAGTTTGTGATCCTATAAACACAAGGATTCTAATTCTTAAAAAAATGTGATGGCACGAAAGAATACTGTAAAATGTGTACCATAAAATGCCAGGTAGCTCTAGTGTGCCTTGGAGTCACCAGTGGGCAAGGGGCAATGAAGGGCAGGAGGGAGGTGACTGAGAAGATGCGGGCACTGAAGCAGGGTTTGGGCTATATCCAGTGTTCCGGAGAGGAGATGACTGAGAGGCCATGGGAGAAGGTCTGAGAGGAGTGTACACGGTGGAGTAATGAAGGGCAAAGACACCACTCTCTGGGAAGGACTCTCTGCAGTACACACAGCTCCACTTACACTGAGGTGGAAGAGATAAATCAGTGGATGCCCTGTAGATTTGGGGTCAAGACAAAATGGAGCTGCACTGATGTACATATGAAGCACCCAAATAGAACAAGTGTCATATTCAATCGCTTTGGGTCATTTATTAGGAAAATGTATGCCTGTTCATTATGAATTACATATGAACATAGCTTCAATGCCACCTCTTGGCCAGAGTGAACTAGCTGGGAGGAGGAATGCAGGCTCTGAACTTGACTTGACTGGATGGATCATAGAGTTGTTTTGGAATATATATATATATATATATATATATATATATATATATATATATATATATTTGTACTGGGAATTGAACTCAGGGTCACTCGACCACTGGGCCACATCCCCAGCCCTTTTTTGTATTTTTATTAGAGACAGGGTCTCACTGAGTTGCTAAGTGCCTCGACATTGCTGACGCTGGCTTCGAATTCGTTATCCTTCTGTCTCAGCCTCCCAAGTGCTGGGATTACAGGCATGCACCACCACACCTGGCTGTGTGTGTATGTATGTATGTATATATATACACATATACATATATGTATATGTGTATATATATATATATATATATATATATATATATATTTTTTTTTAACCTCTGTATCCAATATTTTCCTGGAACACAGGAAAGCACATTTTCTGGGATATTTCATTCTCAGATTGAACATCAGTCCTGGTGTGAACTGAAGATAAAGCTGTAACTGTGAGCTCTATTCTAGGTAATAGAGATAGAGGAGCTACAGGCGCACACACAGGGTCAATTCTATTCCCTGATTTACTTCATTTTTCCCATGAAATTAAATACAGTGAATATTTTTCCAAGGAATGGAATACATGTACCTCTGACTTTTGTCAATCTTGTACACTTACTTTGTTTTACATTTTTATCCAATTAGTTTATTTTTGAATACAAAATTTTCAAACATTACACAGAAGCATTTATTAACTCCAATTAAACTGTATCTCTCACTAGCCTGACACCTACCCTGGACCCAAAGGGTGTGTTGTCAATAAAATGGTACATGCTCTGTAGATGTGTCCCCATAGGTTATGTGTACAGGATCATATAAACAAACTCACATAATTTTCCAAAAGTGATGTCACAGTAATCATCTTCATTCACACCTTGACTTTGCCAGTTATATTTAGTTGTAGTCGGACACAATAATTTCATTTTATTTATTTAGTTTTATGTGGTGCTTAGGATTGTGTTAGGTGAGCGCTGTACTGCTGAGCCATAAGCCCATCCCCCAGAGTTTTAAAAGAAATAATGTTTGAATTAATTCTTCTGATTTTGGCATACTTTAACATGTTTATTGTTCAAATATGGTTTATGTGAATTTTCTGTTGAAATTACATGCTAATCTCTGTCACTGTGCTTCAGAAACCATGGATCCTAACCCGATATCCTTAATGCAGGCTGTAAATAATTTCCCCCCAATTTTTGTACAATTATTAGTGTACTTTTTAAATTTAGAATTTCTTCTTTTTTCATTTTTAATAATAGCATTTGTGATTTAAAAACTTGACAGATCAAAAAAATGTTTTCAATGAATAAACAGGAACATGGAAGGATCTTTCTATCAATTTATATCATTTAGAACACAGAAAACATGAAGATAAAAATAGAAAAATATGTTGAGTAATTCAGCATGGGCTGCTGATTGGAAAATGACAAAGTTATCTCCCTGATTTACATAAATTCCCTTAAATTGATTACCCTAATCTGAACCATGCTTATAATAATGGGTAAGTTGATTAAAGGAGATTGTATATAAATTATATTGGCTTAAATAGTTCAGTATGTACCACTTTCACCCCCTCTCACTCACCTGTCCCAGTACCCAAGCTTCTGCCTGTTCCTGCTCATTACTTCAAGTATCAGCCACCTCATGTGGCCCTACACCCATATATCCAGGCACAGAAGGCTTTCTTCTTTCTCCGTCACCAAGAGGGCTTGAAGAGTGGGGTCCCAGGGACAAGAATAGCAGGAGAGTGTATTCTGAATATGTCTCAAGCCCTGAAAGCCCATCTTCTAACAAAGAGGCCACCCAGTGTCTTCTAGGAAGGGTGAAGGATGAGACTGCATTCTAACCCTGCTACTGTGATTTAGGCCTTTTGAGCCTTGGCTTGGTCATTTGTGAAATTGGACTGACCATGCCATTGTTACAGAGGTGACCTGAGGGTAACTCAGAAAAACTGTCCAGAGAATATGGCATGGAGTAGGTCTCAACCTTGGGACATCACAGTAGGGGCTGGCTGAGCCTGAGGACTAAGGCAGGCAGTGGGAAACCCAGTTACCCATTGTTTCTCCTAATGAGAACACAGATAGCTAGACAAAGGACACAAATCTCTCTCTCTCATGAGCCTTGAGTTCAATGTTTTTTTGAAAAATTTTTTTAATTGTAGGTGGACACAATATCTTTATTTCATTTATTTCTATGAGGTGCTGAGGATCAAACCCAGAGCCTCATGAATGCTAGGCAAGTATTCCATCACTGAGCCATAACCCCAGCCCGAGTTCAATGTTTTAGACCCAGAAGTTCCTCTACAATCTTGGGTGTTTTGTGATCTGGTAAGAGCTGTTTCACATTAAGCCTCTGAGCAAACTCAAATCCATTTCTCCATGCTGTGAAGACAGTAGCATCTGTGACATGATCTGCTGAGCTCAGTGAAAAGTCGCACTTGCTAGCCTGTCCACTGTGTTTCATTTTTGTGTTAAAGTGGAATAAAAATAGTTCCACCTTGTGAGTTGTGGTGAGAGTCAAAGGGGCAATGACAGGTTAGCACTGACAGCAGTGTTGAGTACTGAGGAAGTCACATGAAGAATTGTGTTGCTTTTATTTCTTTTTATACGGCACAGGGATAGAACCTAGGCCCAAATAGATGCTAGTAAATTGCTCTACCAGTGAGCTATATCTTTATTGTCATTTTTCTTAGTTTGTGTGTTTTATGGTGGCATGGATTGCTCTTCATAATATGTACATCAAAAATTATCTTATGTTGCTGTAAGTAGGATATTATTTCTGTTCTTAAATATGTTTGCATTTGCAGAATAAAATTTCTAAAAAATTATAACAATGATTGTCTATAAGGAACACAATTTTAAGGATGTTTTAAAAAATATTTTGATTTGTTTTATTCATTTTTATGTGGTGCTGAGGATGGAACCCAGTGCCTCACATGTGCAAGGCAAGCGCCTTACCGCTGAACTATAACCCCAACCCCTACAATTTTAAGGAGTTTTTTAATAATGTTATTCCTTTTGTGTATTTTCCACTTTTATCTACAACAAAAAAACACCAAGATTTTGGAAGTGGGAAAAAATAAGAACAACATCTCCAGCCTTTACTATAGAAAGTATTGCAACATAGCAATGGGTACAGCTGTAAGCCAAGGGAACTAGGTAATAGGGGGTTCTCTGAACTAATGTATGCATTTATCCACATGACTGCCTCAATAAGACAGGTACAAATACATGATAGATGCACAGGCAAAGGGCAAGCATGTGTCTCAAACGAACCTTACTTTCACAGTCATATGATGTCTCCACTTCCCAGACTTTAGTGAAGGTCATGAGATGAAAACCATTTCACAACACGTTTCTCTCCTTATTCAAACAAATAAGCCTTAACAGCAAGCCATCTGTTTACCCACTAGTTAGCCAAGCAGTGACTGCCACAGGGAAGTGGCAGAGTTGAGGGACAGCATGAAATCTCCTGGCACTCAGCATCACAGCTTCCAGAGGGGAGATCCTAACACACACCCATTAGCCCAGGGCCCCAGGAGCAACCAACACACATGGTGATTAAAACCTCTTTGACATTCTTTCTACAATTAAAGAAAAAGAAAGTAAAATACACATATGCTATGCATTTGTGATGCAAAATCAGATCAAGTTCTAAATGGAATGCATCCCCACACCAACCAATGGGGTTGGGTCTGGATACATGATTCGTGTCCAGATTAAGTGTCAACTACTGTTTTCTTTTTCTTTCTTTTTTTTCCTTTTTTCTTTTTTTTACTGGAATGGTCCAGATTAGTTCAAGATGTATAGGCCAGGCCAAGATAAATACAATGAGGAAGACAAAAAATGAGGCCTGAAAAAATGGAATTGGTTTCATGGCAAGATACAATGAGACATTGTTTCAGGTGAGTTAGCTCCAGGGAAACTCTTAAGTCTTTGGACATATCAGAAGAAAAAAGGGGTTGATTTGATTTTTATTTACATATATAAATGATCAAAATATCACAATTATACCTGATGAATATATATAATTACTATTGCCAATAAGCAAATTAAAATAAATGAAGAAACAAATAGTATTGAAAGTATATTCTACAGAATTTTAGTGCTCCCAGAGCATCTAAACTGGGAAAGTCACTTGCAGATCCATACATATATAATAAAACTACAAAGAAAAGTCCTAAAAATGAAAAACCCCAATACTGCACAGGACTTAAAAACAACCATTATTTCCACAATCTTTAATTCTGATTTTTAAAATAATCCATATTGATTTAAACTTGTTGAAAAATAGCTAATTCCAGATGTAAATAATTAATCAACAACCTGACCACTCATTAATTTAGAAAAAACACATCATTGTGTGCATTTCCTTCCATTTTTTATCCCTGTAGGTGTATTTACTGTGTAGGATTATATACAATTTCGTCTATCCGGAGACTAAACATGTGCTAAAAATTCTGAATCTGATAATAAAATATGCCAAATTTCTTTCTCATTTTATATGATTCCAAATCCCATTCCCAAAACACTGAAAAATACAAATTTTTTTTTTCTGTGTAAGGGCTGAGGCCAGTGCAGGGGAAGTAACGCTATGGCCCTGTATACAAGGATGCATTTGGTATTTGTGAACAAGCCTCCTGATTTCAGTCTCTTGTACAGTAGAGCAACTTCACACTCTATTGTTCTATTCAGTCTCCTACCTGGGATTCCATGGGAGGCTGTTATTCCAATGGGAAAGTAGCAGGCAAAAGAAGACTGTAAGAAAGGATATTGAATACAAAGTAATGGCGGGATGATTTGCTTTCTTCTCCACACCATGATCATGTAACTTGTTCTACAAAGAGAGAGCACAGTTCTTCCATCACATAAATATGTAAACATTTCATTTCCTGCTGTTTGGTGTCAAATTGATATGCTGTAGCTGTCCATGGTAAAGTCTTGTTGTTTGTGGAAAGAAGATGAGGGAGACCAATACGTACATTTGGTGCAGTACTGTGGGTTAGGGACAATCCACAGAGGAGCCCATTGCTCATCTTCTCACAACAACTCCATGAGGTAGGATTAAGGTGCCCACTTAACAGATGGCCCAGGTCAGGCTCCCAATGAGTTACATGATAATATAAGGTGGTCTCACATGTCTAAGGAGAAACAGGAATGCGGATCTATTATTTATACATAAATATATACATGCATATATGTGAAATATACAAAACGTGTTCACTTGCATGTTATTTTAAAAAATGAGATCATATTTTAAGCATCTGATTATTTAATTCAGCCTGATAACCAATGACATAAATTTGTATTTTAAAAGTTACTGCAGCCATCCCAGAGAGGCCTGGCCCAGCACACCACGCCCATGTGGAGAGGCAGAACGTGCCAACGATGTGGTTCCCTATTCACCAGAGTGTGACTCCACAGCCCAACATCAAGGTATCTACAGGCTTGACGCTGCCACTGCCACCAAAGTGGGAAATCACTGCTTCAATCTAGGGATATCAATCAGGACCTGGTAACATGTCACCAAGGATCCTGTGGGACTGGTTGCACTGGAGGTATCCCTATTAGGGGTGCTTACAGTCATCATCCCATTACAAAGGTAACAGGGAGACTTGCATGGGGTTGCCTCTCTCTTGTTTGTCCTGTTAACAGACAACTTCTTTTGATTACCTTTACAGTAATCATATAATCTAATAACAATATATTGTCACATTCTACCTCATAAACATCACAGCCTATACCCCCCCCCGGACACCATTAGAAACTGTAAACCATTATGCAAACCTATTGACTATATAGTGCATGATAACTGAATTCATCATTTCTGTTTACACCAACAAATCTGTAAATGTCAAAATAGAAGCTAATTGATTTATGGCTGCATATTGGTTACATTGGGGGCAGTAATATTGATATCGTCCTTAAAGGTGAGGTATTTGTAACCTGCAGGTACACTATAAGACAGTAGGGTTGAAGCTGCAATACCTCAGATCTACACTGCAAGAGAGGAAGACACATAGACATCATGAAAAAACAAGGGAGAAAACTGCCTCAAACAAATGAAGATACTATAACAACAGAATCCATAGATGGCACAGTGGGTGAAATGAGAAGGAGTTCAGAATGTACATAATTAAAATGATCTGGGAATTAAAGAATGACCTAAGTGAACAAATACAGGCAAAAAATTGATCACTCCAACAAAGAAATAGAGCAAATACAGGTAGCAAGAGATTACTTCAAGAGATAGAGATCTGGGGGGGGGGGGGGGGAGGGAAGAAACCACATAGAAATCCTTGAATTGAAAGCAACAATGAACCAAATAAAAAAAAAAAAAAAACTCAATAGAAAGCATCACCAATACACTAGGTCACATGGAAGACAGGACCTCAGACAATGAAGACAAAATATACAATCCTAAAAATAAAATTGACCACACAGTGAAGATGGTAGGAAACCATCAACAGAACATTCAAGAATTGTGGGATAACATCAAAAGACCAAATCTAAGATTTATTGGTCTAGAGGAAGGCTCAGAGATTCAAACCAAAGGAACACATAATCTCTTCAATGAAATAATATCAGAAAATTTCCCATGCATGAAGAATGAATTGGAAAATCAAATAAAAGAAGCTTACAGGACACCAAATGTACAAAATCACAACAGATCCATACCAAGACCCATTATAATGAAAAAGCCTAGCATATAGAATAAGGAGAAAAATTTAAAGGCCACAAGAGAGAGAGATCAGATTACATAGGGAAAGACCAATTCTGATTGCAGCAGATTTTTCAACCCATACCCTCAAAGCCAAGAGATCCTGGAACAACATATACTAAGCTCTGAAAGAAAATGAAAGAAAAAGAATGCCAACCAAGAATCTTATATCCAGCAAAATTAAGCTTCAGATTTGATGATGAAATAAAAACCTTTCATGATAAACAGAAGCTAAAAGAATTCACAGCTAAAAAGCCTGCACTACAGAACATTGTTGGCAAAATATTCCACAAGGAGTAAATGAAAAACAACAATGAAAATCTTCAAAGGGAGGAATTACACTAAAGGAAAGGCCAATCAAAGGAGAAACCAAGTCCAGTTAAATACCAAAAATAAACAAAATGAACAGGAATACAATTCAAGTCTCAATAATAACCCTGAATGTTAATGGCATAAACTCACCTATTGAAAGACATAGACTGGCAGATTGCATTAAAGAAAAATACCCAACAATATGCTGCCTTCAAGGGATTCATCTCATAGGCAAAGATATCCACAGACTGAAAGGTTGGGGAAAAAACATACCACTCACATGGTCTGTGAATATAAACAGGGGTTTCCATCCTCATATCAAATAAAGTAGACTTCAAGCCAAACCTAGTCAAAAGGGATAAAGAAGGACATTTCATATGGTTTAAGGGAAACATATATCAACAAGACATAACAATTATAAATATATATGCCCCAAACTATGGAGCCTCTATGTTCATCAAACAATCACTTCTCAAGTTCAAGAGTCAAATAGACCACAACACAATAATTCTGGGTGACTTTCATACACATCTTTCACCACTGGATAGATCTTCCAAACAAAAGCTAAACAAAGAAACTGTAGAACTCAGTAATACAATCAATAACTTAGACATAACTGACATATATAGAATATTTCATCCATCAATGAGTGAGTGCACTTTTTTCTCAGCAGCACATGGATCCTTCTCTAAAATAGACCATATACTATGCCACAAAGCAACTCTTAGCAAATACAAAAAATAGAGATACTACCCTGCATTCTCTCAGATCATAATGGAATGAAATTAAAAATCAATGAAAATAAAATAAAATAGTAAAATAAAATAAAAATTAGAAGCTACTCCAACACCTGGAGGCTAAATAATATGCTATTGAATGAACAATTGGTTGCAAAAGACATCAAGGAGGAGATTTTAAAAATTCGTAGAGGTAAACGTGAACACTGATAGAACATATCAAAATATCTGTGACACTATGAAGGCAGTACTAAGAGGAAAGTTCATTGCATGGAGTTCATTCCTTCAAAGAAGAAAAAGTCAACAATTAAATGACCTAACATTACTTCTCAAAGCCCTAGAAAAAGAAGAACAAATCAACACCAAATCCAGGAGAAGACAGGAAATAATTAAAATAAGAGCTGAAATCAATCACATTGAAACAAAAGAAACAATTGAGAAAATAAAAATTTGGCTTTTTGAAAAAATAAATACAATCGATAAAACCCTAGCCATGCTAACGAAGAAGAAAGAAAACTCAAGTTAATAACATCTGTGATGAAAAAGGAAAATATCACAACAGACATTATAGAAATACAGAAGATGATTAGAAATTATTTTGAGAATTTGTACTCCAATAAAATAGAAAATATTGAAGGCATTGACAAATTTCTAGTCATATGATTTGCCCAAACTGAATCAGGATGACATACACAATTTAAACAGATCAAATTCGAGCAATGAAATAGAAGACACCATCAGAAGCCTACCAACCAAGAAAAGCCCAGGATTGGATGGATACACAGTTGAGTTCTACAAGACCTTTAATAAAGAACTAATACCAATACTCCTCAAATTATTTCATGAAATAGAAAAAGAGGGAACACTTCCAATCTCATTCTATAAGGCCAATATCACCCTGATTCCAAAACCAGACAAAGACACATCAAAGAAAGCAAACTTCTGACCAATATCTCTAATGAACATAGGTGCAAAAATTCTCAATAAAATTCTGGCAAATTGAATACAAAAACATATCAAAAAGATAGTGTGCCACGATCAAGTCAGGTTCATTCCAGGGATGCAAGGTTGGTTCAATAGAATTAAAGATAAGAATCATAGGATCATCTCAATAGATGCAGAAAAAGCATTTGACAAAATACAGCACACCCCCCCTGCCACGTTCAAAACACTAGAAACAGTAGGGAAAACAGGAACGTATCTCAACATCATAAAAACTGTCTATGCTAAGCCCCAGGCCAACATCATTCTAAATGGAGAAAAATTAAAAGCATTCCCTCTAAAAGCTGGAACAATACAGGGATGCCCTCTTTCACCACTCCTATTTAACATAGTTCTTGAAACTCTAGCCAGAGCAATTAGACAGATGAAAGAAATTAAAGGCATATGGATAGGAAAAGAAGAACTCAAATTAGCACTATTTGCTGATGCTACAATTGTATACCTAGAAGACCCAAACATTTCCACCAGAAAACTACTAGAACTAATAAAAGAATTCAGGCAAGCAGAAGGATACAAAATCAACACCCATAAGTCAAAGGCATTTATGTACATCAGTGACAAATACTCTGAAAGAGAAACTAGGAAAACTACCCAATTTACAACAGACACACACACACACACACACACAAAAAAAAAAAAAAATTGGGGAATCAACTTAACGAGAAAGGTGAAAGAATTCTACAATGAAAATTATATAATGCTAAAGAAAGAAATTAAAGAGACCATAGAAGATGGAAAGTTCTACCTTGTTCTTGGATAAACCAATGGTACAGAATAGAGGACACAAAGAAAACCCACATACTTACAGTTATCTTATATTAGACAAAGGTGCCAAAAACATATATTAGAGAAAAGATAACCTCTTCAACAAATGGTGCTAGGAAAACTGGAAATCCGTACGCAACAAAAATGAAATTAAACCCCTATCTCTCACCATCACACAAAACTCAACTCAAAGTGGATCAAGGACCTAGGAATTAAACCAAAGACCCTGCACCTAACAGAAGAAAAAGTAGGACCAAATGTCCATCATGTCAGATTAGGCCCTGACTTCCTTAATCAGACTCCTATAGTGCAAGAAATAAAATCAAGAATCAATAAATGGGATGAATTCAAACTAAAAAGCTTCTTCTCGGCAAAAGAAACAATCAGGTAGGTGAAGAGAGAGCCTACAGAATGGGAGAAAAATTTTACCACATGCACATCAGATAGAGCACGAATCTTTAGGCTATATAAAGGACTCAAAAACAACAACAAAACCCCCACAAATAACCCAATCAATAAAAGGGCCAAGGAACTGAACAGACACTTCTCAGAAGATGAGATATAATCAATCAACAAATATATGAAAAATGTTCATCATCTCTAGCAATTAGAGAAATACAAATCAAAACCACTGTAAGATTTCATCTCACACCAGTCAGAATGGCAGCTATTAAGAATACAAACAACAGCTGGGAGCAGTGGCACACACCTGTAATCCCAGCACTTGGGAGGCTGAGGCAGGAGGATCTCGAGTTCAAAGCCAGCCTCAGCAATGGCGAGGCACTTAGCAACTCAGTGAGACCCTGTCTCTAATAAAATACAAAAAAGGGCTGGGGATGTGGCCCAGTGGTCGAGTGCCCCTGAGTTCAATCCCTAGTACCAAAATAATAATAATAATAATAATTATTATTATTATTATCATCTTTCTATATTGGTAAGAATTTAGACTGGGCATATCAAAGTCTTGTTGAAGATGTCTTCCACAGTGTCATTTTAACTCGCTATCATGTTTTTACCATGCAAGTGCTGTCATTCATAATTTTTTATTAAATTGTATTGGTGCATTATAATTATACATAATGTTGGAACTCGTTTTGATATATTCATACGTGAACACAGCTTAATTTGGTCGATTTAATTTCCCAGTCATAATTTTTATGTCATCAAACAAGTCAATATTTGTCCTCATTGCTCCTGGATTTGACTCATATTAAGGAAAGGTGCCTCCCTTCCAAATTATATAGGAATTTGAAGCCAGAAGTAGACAGGCAGATAGGCAAGGGTAGGATCCAGAGAACAGAGGGATCCTACAGAGCTTCAGAGCTCTTTCTCCACCCTTATCAAGATAACTTGCCCCTGCTCCATCCTGTGCTAAGGTAACCTGTCCCAGGGATTGTCCCTCCTTACAGGTAATTGTTAATTACGCCCCCTTCCTGCCCAGATCACTCCACCTTGGCCCCTCCAGCCCATCTGCTTCTCACCTTTTGGCCATTCCACTGAGCATATCCTGGGCCTAGTCAAGGATGCAGGAAGGAGAGAGATAAGAGGAAGAGAGCAGGAGAACAAAGGAAGCCTATAGAAAAGGCAGAATGCTCTCACTTCTTGGGATACCATCTATGGCCCCCTTCTCCCTCCTGGGAGAAGTCTATGTTATTCCTTTTAAATAAACCCTGCTTTATATGCTTGCCTAGACATGCTTCTATAATGTTATACTTCAATATGTGAGGAAGCAGAAGTTTTCATGGATAACCGGCATTATCATATTCATTCATCATTTCTTCTAATACTTAAAGATTTGTATTTAACAGTTAATTAAAAACTATTTGGATCATATCCTGCTGCAAGATGGGAAAAACAGGATCTCTTTCTATTTTTTTAACAATATGATTTTCTAGCTATGGTAATAACAATTCTTAAATCATCCATCATAATCCCCACTGATTTGAAATGCTGCCTTAGTCATATTATAAATTTCTAAATATAAGTATGCCCATGTCTGGGTAATGTATTCTCTTTCATTAAACTTTCTGTCAATTTATGGGCCAGTAAATATAAAAATATTTTCCCACCATGTACACCTTTCTATTTGGCATTGAATAAGACTTAAATTTCTGTCAGGAGGCCAGAGGTTTCCTTTGGTCTGTGGATGGCCCTCTCTCCACTCAGATTTTAAAAGTCTGCGGGTTATGCATTGGTACAACTAGTCCCTCTCACTTTTCAGGTCTACATGTTCAAGATACAGTTTAGCATTCTGTCACGAGGTGGCACCAAGAATGCAACATTATAGAATGTCTACAAAGATGTGGAGGCAATGAGCAAAAACCATTATACCTCTCCTAAGATGCATTTTATGAATTTAAGTACAGAATAACTTTAATTACCCTCCCCCCCAAAAAAAACCTGGTAGGTGTAAAAGAAGACTGTAAAAACTTATGCTCTGGGGCATACATATAATGAAACAGCAAGGCAACCCTTGCTCACGTCAGCTGTCAGGAGCAGGCATCAGGCAGTGCAGGGCAGGAGGAAGGTAATGGAGAGGATAGGGGGCCAGGGAAGCTGTGCCCATACTGTCCTGGAGAGGGGATGACTGAGAGGAGGTGGGAGAAGGTCAGGGAAGCCTGTACAGGGGTGTGGCAAGAGAGGGTTTCCCACCCTCCTGAGGGACCCTGCAATATATAGAGATACCTCAAACTACACAAAGCAAGGAAGAGATAATCAATGTAGATTTGGGGTCAGCAAAAAATGGAACTATTTTAACATACATGTGAATCTTCTGGGTATAAGTGCTATAATAGTAAACAACCATCCCAAGATATGTATCACTCCTTGGAAAATGTACCATTGCACCATTGTGTACTAAAGAATCAAGGATCACCCCTTAGCATACTGTTCCACCATGTGGAGAAATGGTAGTGCTGTTTTCTAAGATCAGTTGATCCAAGTATTTTGGGGATCTGTCAAGATAATTAGAGCCAGGTGCTATGGCACATGCCTTTAATCCCAGCTACTCAAGGAGGCTGAGCAAGAGGATTGCCAAGTTTGAGGCCGACCTGAGCAACATAACAAGATGAGTTTCTGTTAGAAAACAAAATAAAAATTTTAAAAGGGCTGAGGATTTAGTTCAGTGGTAGAGGGCTTCATGTGCAAGGCCCTACATTAAATCCCCAGTAAACCACACACACACACACACACACACACACACACACACACACACACACACACAAATCTACAGAGATGAAAAATATAGTCCTTGATAGTAGTGGATGAAAGATAAGTATTACATCTTCAAAAAGCCATGCAAAAAAGAAGGGAATAGAGTGGAATGCTTAAAGTGTTTAGAGATAAAAGCCACCAATAAAGAATCTTGTACCCTGTGAAATTAACCTTCAAAAGTGAAGGCAGGATGAAGACTGTCTCAGAAAACAAAAGTTTAGGGAAACTACTACCAAGAGACTTGCCTTGTAAGAAATATTAAAATAATTCTTTAGAAAAAAATTATTTAGATCAGAAACTTGGATTTAGATAAAGAAAGCATATTAGAGAAGTGTGTGGAAGAAAATAAAATATTTCTTTTTCTTATTCTGAATTGATCTAAGAGAAGCTTATTCAAAATAATAGCAACATTTATTTATGTATGCACATATACACACTGAAACATACACACACATATATATTTATGTATAAGTGAAATAAATGACACAAGGTATAGGAAAGAGGAATTGGAATTATTTTGCTTTATAATGTAATTGCACTACATTTAAAGTGGTATTGTGTTATTTCACAATGGATTTGTGTTAGTTGTAAATGTATAATGCAAATTCTCTTGGGTAAGCAATAAAAAAGTTTAATAAAAATACCTGCAAGGCCAAGAAGAGAGAAAATGGAATCATATACATGGTCAATCAACTCCAAATAGGCTCAGAATGAGTAAAAGACAAAATTAGGAACAAAGAACAAGAGTAACAAATAGAATACATACCAGATATTCATCCAACTATATCCACAATCACTTTAAACATCAATGGGCTACACATACCAAGTGAAAGAAATTGTGAGAGTGGATCAAATGCCTAAATTCATTTGCATGTGGTCTACATGAAACCCCTTTAGTTATAAACACACAAATATGTATCATGCTTACAATAATTAAAGAAAGCATTAGAAAATTTGTTCATTTAAGACAGGGCAGATTTCAGAGCAAGTAATTTATGGGAAATAACAAGAGGTATTATGTAGTGATAAAGGGGTCAGTTCCCCCAAAATGCATAAATATCCTTACTGCTGACATGACCATTGGGAAGAGTGTCAAAATATGTTAGGGAAGGACAGATCCATATGCAAGGAAAACAGATGGAACAACTACTATTTTTAGAGATATCACAAATGGATAAACCTAACAGATAATCCTTAAGGACATAGTGGAATTCAACAGAATCATCAGTTGACTAGATATGATTGTTCTCTATCTGTAGAATACAGATGGTTCTTAACTTAAAATGGTTTGATCTCTGAATTGACTATCTGATGGTCCAAAGGAATACCCGTACCCTCATTCTGGATTTTTTATACCTTCAGTAGAGTTTTCAATAAATTACTTGAGATATTCAATACCTTATTATAAAAATGGTTTGTATCAGATTGTTTTGCTGAAGCATAGGCTAATATAAGTGTACTGCATAAATTTAAGGTACCTAGATAAAGCCAGGCACAGTGGCACATGCCTGTAATCCCAGTGACTAGGGACGCTAAGGCAGGAAGATTCCAAATTTAAGACTGGCCTCAGATACTTAGCAAGGCCCTAAGCAACACAGTGAGACCCTGTCTCAAAATAAAAGAAAAAAATAAAAGGGGCTGTTGTTGTGGTTCAGTGGTTAAGTGCCACTTGGTTCAATCCACAGTACTATTAAAAAAAAAAAAAAAGATAGCTAGAAAAGTTATGATGTTTGTTCTGTAACTTAGCCATTTTAATGCATCTTTGACTTCTGATATTTTCAGCTTCTGAAGTGTTTACTGGGATATAACTCCATCATAAACTGAGGAATAATTATACTTTATCATACAATAGCAGGATATACATTCTTCTCAAGCTCACATGGAATATTTACTGAGAGAGACCACATCTGAAGCCATAATACATCATAACAAATATAGATGGTGGTGATGGTTATAAAAAATTGTTAATTTGCTAAAAAACTTAATTGTACACTTTAAAATGTCTAAAATGTTGAATTTTATGTTATGTGCATTTTCTCTAAATTTTTTTTTTGTTCTTTTAGTACCAGGGATTGAACTCATGGGCACTCGACCACTGAACCACGTCCTCAGCGTTATTTTGTATTTTATTTAGAGACAGGGTCTCACCAAGTTCCTTAGCACCTCACTTTTGCTGAGGCTGTCGTTGGACTCACAATCCTCCTGCCTCAGCCTCCCTAGCCGCTGGGATTACAGGCATGTGCCACCACACCCGGCTTCTCAATTTTTAAACTGTGCAAAAACTGAAGGAAGTGGTGATGGTCACACGTTGCGAACAAACTCTAAGAAGAAATCCCCCCATTGTGGTATTTTCTTGGAATCACAGGAAACTGGGTAGAAAGGTATTATTGTTTTCCAGTGCAAGACATATATGGTAGTACAACGTCAAGCTGTAAATATATTTTTGTGAATTCTAACTACTCCCAAATCTGAAAAAAATCAGTATGCAATAGCTAGCATGGTTTCTATTGGTGACCATGTCCACTAAATTGATATAAAATGATCTATTTGTTAACTTTTTTGGGAAATAGGATACAAATTTACATTTTTAGTGAAAAAGTATGAAAGAAATTACATATAAAGATTTTTGTTACATGGAATACCTGTTTTTTAATTACTTAAATAAAAATAGTCATGTGATTACTATTTATTTACTTTCCTATTCTTGGTGTTAAATATGTAGGTACAAAACAACAACAAAAAATCTAGGACTCAAGCCAATGCTGTGGTTTGTTTTTTATCATTATAAAAGCCCCAAATTTGGTTTTACAACCATGAAAAAAAAATATTGATATTGTTACTGACACTTGGCTTGCTCTGGGCTGATAACACAGATTACCATAACTGGTTGGCTTGAAAACAAACTTTTCTTCTGACAGTTCTGGAGACTGGATGGTTTGAGATCAAGGTGCAGAGAGTTTCTTTACCTAGCAAAGGCCCTCTTCCTACTTTGATTACATTGTCTTCTTGCAGCCTTCTCATGTGGCTGAGTGAGAGATATTTCACATCTCTGCTCTTATTTGGCTACCCTCATGACCTCATTAAACCTAATCACCTCTTAAAGGTCACACATCCAAACAATACCACACTGGGTTTTAGGGATTCATCATATTAACTTGGGGGTGGGACAAAATCATTCAGTGCATATAGCATCCTTTTTTGGATAACTCCAAATTGTTATATTCATTTTTCAAATAATTATTTTAATCTTAAATTTGAAGATAAACCAATTAAGTGTTTCTCTTTCAGTTTATATAAAATGGATATTTTGGTGTGTCGAAAAGAACTGGTGATCTCCCTGTTCCCCATACACAAATCTTCCTCTAGTGGATAGTATGTACTGAATATTCAAGAAAGTCCCAAGTATTCAGAAATAATGCTTCTGTTGTTTCATATATTTATGTATAAGATAATTTTAAAAGCTAAAACAAATATTTAAGATGATTAAAACAAGCCAGATCAAAAAGTTACAAGCCATCTAATCCCGTTTAAAAAAAATGATAAAAAATCAAAACTAATCTGTTAACAAAAGATTAGTGGTAGCCTTGGCACAAAGCAATGTGAGGGAAGAATGTTCTGAAAATATGATGTTCTGGGAATATAATCACAATAGTACTTAAGAGCACATGGTAATTTGAAAGATGTTCCTGGGCAAATACACAAGTAATTGTTACTTTTAAAATTTTAAATTCTTATAAGTGACATTTTAAGTATTTCTGGCTTAAGAATAATCATTAGAGAATAGACAAAACTGTAGCTACTCAGGAAGAATTTATGAAACAATTTAAAATTGCTAGAAGATTGTTCCTTGTAATTGACTACATATTTCCACACCCATATAAGAGGTACATGAGATTTGTTGATTAATATTAATCATCTGAAAAAAATACTTATATATTTCATATACATATTGAACAGCGAGTTCCCAATGAAAGGAACTATTCATTACTTGGGACAAAGCAAGGTATCTCTAAGATGGGTCTCCAGGGGTACTACAAAATATGGTAGCTGCTGAAGGCAAATTCCACCTGCTAGACATCTTCAAGAATGAGATCATAGTAGCTTCTCTAATTTCTGGCTATTCTGTGAACCTCATGTGTGAGCTTCCTTCATATCGTCTTGTTCAATCTCTGAACTCACTTGAGCCAAGTCCATATATATATATATATATATATATATATATATATATATATATATACATATATATGTATGCACATATATCAATATCTATATAGCTATATCTATTCATATGTCTATATCTAGCTATCTGTGTGTGTGTGTGTGTGTGTGTGTGTGTGTGTGAGTGTGTTTAACCAGGGAAGGTGGAAGGATTGGGGTTCTCCTGAGAATTGCTGCTCTTCAGATCTGGTGTAGAAGCTTCATCAGCCATCATGATCCACATCCTCATAAACTGTCTTTTTGACACCTGCTATGAGCTCAGGCACCAGAAGAAGAGCTGTCTAAGAAGACAGAATATCCAGATATTACTAAGCTTTATTGGAATAACTATGTATGTGGAACCATGCTAGGTACTAAAGTGAGCTCATGAACCCACAATACCCACAGGGCTATGGGGTTACACACGTGTTGTTACTGCTGGTTCCAGCAATCCCATGGGTGAGCATTCTTACACCCATTTTACAGGACAAGCTGGATCACAAAAGGCTGTTTCCTGTCTTATCCTCCCACGCCTTGAGTTTACATAGCAAGTGGGTCCAGGACATGCTGGAGCCAGAAATCACACTGCTTGAGACCAGGAGAGTCCCACACCTCTCTCTTTCTCATGTCAGTGGGCTCTTGTCCCAGAGTGGTAGTGAAGTGACTGTCTGGGATCTCTTTATCTCCCCACACCCCAGGCAGGCTCAGCCCCCTCCATGGGGCATCCACACCTTCCACCTAGTCCAAACACTTGGAGGCAGGGCCCTGATCCCAAAGCAGAGCAAGTCCATCTCCCTTAGAATGATCACACTCACCATGGTCGCCCTAATGACACCAGGCTTCTATGGTAACCGAGATGTGCAGGCAGTTCCTGTATTCCAGAAATGCCTTCCATGGGCATACAGGCAATTGGGCACACTCTGCACAGGTTATTGGAACAAAGCATGTGTCTGTTAACAGAATTTTATTGGTTCATATACTAAAACTGGAATGATACAGAGAAGATTAGCATGGCCCCTGCACAAGGATGACACACAAATTTGTGAAGCGTTACATATTTTTAAATGGAGAAAAATTGAAGGCATTCCCTCTAAAAACTGGAACAAGACAGGGATGCCCTCTTTTACAACTTCTATTTAACATAGTTCTTGAAACACTGGCCAAAGCAATTAGACAGATGAAAGAAATTAAAAGGATACAGATAGGAAAAGAAGAACTCAAATTAGCACTATTTGCTGACGAAATGATTCTATACTTAGAAGACCCAAAAAGTTCCACCAGAAAACTTCTAGAACTAATAAATGAATTCAGCAAAGTAGCAGGTTATAAAATTAACACCCATAAATCAAAGGCATTTCTGTATCTCAGTGACAAATCCTCTGAAAGGGAAACAAGGAAAACTACCCCATTTACAATAGCCTCAAAAAAAAAAAAAAAAAAAAAAAAAAACCCTTGGGAATCAACTTAACAAAAGAGGTGAAAGACCTATACAATGAAAACTACAGAACCCTAAAGAAAGAAATCAAAGAGGACCTCAGAAGATGGAAAGATCTACCTTGCTCTTGGATAGGCAGAATAAATATGATCAAAATGACCATACTACCAAACGTACTATACAGATTTAATGCAATTCCAATCCAAATCCCAATGGAGGACACAAAGACTAACCAACAAAATTACAGTTTTTCTTTTTTTTTTTTTTACTAAATGTTTAATATATATTTCTTTTTTTTCTCAGAATTATCTTTTTTTATTTTTTTAATAATTTTTAATGTGTACAACTCATAGTGCATGAATTTAGCATCTTTTTACATACAACTGTTTGTATACAAAGTATATTCGTACAATTCAGGTCTTCAATCATGCCCAAAGGACTTAAAAACAGCATATTACAGTGACACAGCTATCTCGATGTTTGTAGCTGCGCAATTCACAATAGCTAGGTTGTGGAACCAACCTAGATGTCCCTCAGTAAATGAGTGGATTAAGAAAATGTGGTATATACGCACAATGGAATTTTACTCAGCAATAAAAGAAAATAAATTAATGGCATTTGCAGGTAAATGGATGAAGTTGGAAGACATAATGCTAAGTGAAGTTAGTCAGTCTCAAAAATCCAAGTACCAAATGTTTTCTCTGATATAAGGAGGCTAGTTCATAGTATTGTTGGATGGCAAAAAGAAAGGGGGGGGGGGTACATAGGAGGACCAGAGGAACACTAGAATGGTCAAAGGGAAGGAAGGGTAAGGGGGGGGGCAAGGGGGGGGAGGGAGGGGGAGAAAAGGGAGACAAAAGAAAAGGTGGTTAATATATATTTCTAAACAGAATGAGCCATCTCAGTCACAGTAACTGCTGATCTCCAAAGCAGAGCAACCCACAAACAAAGCACTGAGTTTTCCCCCATAATCAGGGGTGTGAAAAAAAATATACAACTTGTTTCTGAACCAAAACCACAATTTCTGCAGTTTAAACATTTCACTGTTAATATGGCCCTGGTAGAAATTATGTAGTTTTCTTTTTCCTTAAAAAAAATTCCTAAGACACCAAATCATCAATCTGTAATGTACATTCTGAGCACAAAGCAGCTCAGTTCTTCTAAAAAATAAAGAAAAAAATTCCCATCACCTGTCTCAGTAGGGCCTGAAAGGAGAGAAGTAGTGTAGTAAACGCCTGCTTTAGCATGGAGAGTCATGGTCCCTTGACCCAGATGGAGACCATGAGTAGTCATAGCTGGTGCTTCTCTCAGGATAAACTCAGATGTAAAAAGTTTCACCCTCAAGAGACTGGAATTTGGTGTCATCTAGTTTATGCAGGGCATATTCCATGTCTTCTTTTCTGAGATATTCAACCATCCCCATTCCATCTCTCTGCACATCTGCATAACAGACATCCCCGAATTCTCGCATGTGATCTTTCAGGTCCTGCCAGCTGCCTGAAGGAGGAAGTCTTGAAACAAGAACTCAGAAATCAGATCTTCTTGTAGGAGGGCCATTCCTCCCACCATGGGGTCACCCACCCTGACCTCCATAAGTCCTGAGGAACTCCACACGAAGCTGACACTGGCCATAATCATAACCGTTCCTTCCATAAATTGCATCCTCAGCATCTCAGGGATCCTCTGAAGCTCATGAAGGTGAAAGGCAGTTCTTGAGGCTGTGCCAGTTCTTGAGCTCAATCTTGCGGATTCAGACTTACTTGTAGAACAGGTCCTCAAGGTCCTTGTCGCACAGTTGGTTGGAAGATTTCCCATGTAGATATACCTGTCGCCCTCACCACTGCGCTCCTCCACCCAGCCCAATATCCACGTAAGTCAGGCAGCTAGTGCCTCAGCCCTCATTCCCCAGCAGCGACCCCATGGGCTCCAAGGCGCTCAGTGGCACAGCATTGTGGGAATGCAGTACAGTTATCTTATACTAGAAAAAGGTGCCAAAAACATACATTGGAGAAAAGATAGCCTCTTCAACAAATGGTGCTGGGAAAACCAGAAATCCACATACAACAAAATGAAATTAAACCCCTATCTCTCACTATCCACAAAACTCAACTCAAAGTGGATAAAGGACCTAGGAATTAAACCAGAAACCCTGTGTCTAATAGAAGAAAAAGTAGGCCCTAATCTCCAACATGTTGGATTAAGCCCCAGCTTCCTTACTAAGACTCTTATAGCACAAGAACTATGATCAAGAATCAATAAATGGGATGGATTCAAACTAAAAAGCTTCGTCTCAGCAAAAGAAACAACCAGTGAGGTGAATAGAGAGCCTACATCTTGGGAGCAAATTTTCACCACTCACACATCAGATAGAGCACTAATCTCTATGGTATAAAAGAACTCAAAAAGCTAAACACCAAATAAAAAAATAACCCAATTAATAAATGGGCCAAGGAACTGAACAGACACTTCTCAGAAGATGATATACAATCAATCAACAAATATATGAAAAAATTGTTCATCATCTCTAGCAATTAGAGAAATGCAAATCAAAACTACTCTAAGATTTTATCTCACTCCAGTCAGAATGACAGCTATTAAGAATACAAACAACAGCAAATGTTGGCAAGGATGTGGGGAAAAAAGGCACACTCACACATTGCTGGTGGGACTTCAAATTGGTACTGCCAATATGGAAAGCAGTGTGTGGATTCCTTGGAAAACTGGGAATGGAACCACCATTTGACCCAGCTATCCCACTCCTTGGTCTATACCTAAAGGACTTAAAAGCAGCATACTACAGGAACACAACCACATCAATGTTTATAGCAGCACAATTCACAGTAGCTAAATTGTGGAACCAACCTAGATGCCCTTCAGTAGATGAATAGATAAAGAAAAGGTGATATATATATATATACACAATGGAATATTACTCAGCAATAAAAGATAATAAAATCTTGGCATTTGCAGGTAAATGGATGAAGTTGGAGAATATAATGCTAACTGAAGCTTTTTTTTTTTTCCCTTGCCATTTCCTCCCCACACACACACACACACACACACACAGAAGTGACAAAGAGAGACACAAAATTGAAAAGTCAGCTGATCTCTGATTACTCTTCTGTTAACATCTCCAAGTATCTTCTGGGAAATTACAAACAAAACACCTCCATGATTCCATTTTAATGACTTTCTTGGACATGAAACTTAATCTAGAGCAAAAGATGTCTTATGCTTGCCTAGATACAGGGCATTAGTTATGAGATTAAAGCTATATACTACAGAACTGAAATTATTATGTCCTAGAAAGTGATGAGAACAATATTGAGGTCTAGATGGTTACTTTAGGGACCATTGCTGGGTATTATTGTAATACAGCAAATATATGGTATTTGTTTTGAAAATACTGAATTCTTGTACTTGACATTTCAACTAGCACTGGATAAATCCCTGGCTTCTTTTAAAATTTCAGTAAAGAGCTGGGAGGGGTAGGGTTTAGGGTAAATGCCTATAATCCCAGCTACCCAGGAGGCTCAGACAGGAGGATTCCAAGTTCCAGGGCATCCTCAACTATTTAGCAAGGCCCCAAGCCACTTAGTGACACCCTGTCACAAAATAAAATAAAAATAAGTAAATAAAAAGGGCTGTGGATATGGCTCAGTGGTAAGATGCCCTTGGGTTAAATCTCCAGTACCAACGGAAAGATTGAAGTGACCATGACAGAATGCATGATCACATTACAATCTCAAATTGCAGGGAAGACTGTCAAATCAGGTGCATATTTCAACATCAATCTGAGAGAAACATGGGAATCACTATTACTTAAGCAGGCGTGATCATTGAGGGTCCTACCAATCCCGTGGGTGAGAATAATGCCCTGGCTTTACATGGAAAGTAGGCCCAGGAAACCCTGGCCCAGGACACCACACTGGCTGGTTCCAATCTTGCTCCCTTATCCTACCATGAACAACTGAGTCCCAAAGCCAGAAGAGGGCATTAGCGCAGTGATCAGGGGCACTGGTACAACTGGTTAGTGGTCATAACAACCAGTGGGTACAATGGGCTTCTCACCAGGAACTTTTCCGTCTCCTCTACTCATCTCTCATCCTCTAACAATAAATTTGCAAAGGTATAAGAAATGGCCTAAATTTATACAGGCATTTATGATCCCACAATTGCCACACAGGACATAATACTGCCTGAGGCTAGGAGGGTCCCACATCTCTCTCCCTCTCCAGTCAGTGGACCATGGGAACAAGGCAACGTGGGTCTGAGAGCCCTTCATCTCCCCCACACACCAAGGGGGCTCAGCTCCCACCATGGGAAACCCATATCCTCCGCTGAGACCAGACACCTAGAGGCAGGATGCTACTCTCCAACCAAGCAGGTCAGTCCTTTTAGAATGTCACAGTAGCCACGGTCACCATAATTACATGAGGATTCTATGGCAACCTTAATACCTGTTAGTCCTCCACACCAGGCAGTGGGAAGAACTCCACCCAGCTTAATGAAACAACAAATGTCCCTGTTGTGAGCAATACCTTTATTATCAGAAATGGACAGATCCAGGAGGTAGAAAATCAGTAAGTCACAGCGGAATCCAACAACATCATTAATTGACTAGATACCACTGACATCTACCTGTAGAATACAGATGGTTCCTAACTTACAATGGTTTGACCCAAGAACTGACCGATGGTCAAAAACTATATCCATACCATCAAACTGTTATTTTTTAATCTTCAGTACAGAATTCATTAAATTACATGTAAAAACAGTTTTTTTATTTGACGGTTTTACTGAACCTTAGCCTAATTTAAAAAAAAAATAGCTGGACAAAATTATGAAGTTCAGTACTTTAGCTATATTAAATGCATATTTGACTTCTGATATTTTCAACTTATGAAGGGTTTATTGGGACATAACCCCATCATAAAATGAGGAATATCTACACTTTATCTAAAAATAGCAGAATACACATTCTTCTCAAGCTCCCATGGAACATTCCTTCACTGAGAAAGACGACATTCTGGGCCATAATATACCACAACAAATTTAGATGGTGGGGATGGGTATACAAAATTGTGAATATCGAAATAAAAATTAATTGTACACTTTAAAAAGGTTATAATATGAAATTTTGTTATGTGAATTTTTTTTTACCAATTTTTATGTCATACAAAAACTGAAGGAAGTGGTAATGGTAGCCAAGGGATGTACAAATTCTGAGCAGAAATCCCCTTATTGTAGAATTTTCCTGGAATCAGAAAACTGTGTAGAAAGGTATTACTGTTTTCAAGTGCAAGGCATGTATGATGGTACAAAGTCAATATGTAAAATAGATTTTTGTAAATTTTACCCACCCCTCCCCCTGGCAAAATCTGAAAAATGTAGCCTGAAATACTTAGGAAATCTTTCTGCTGCAGAACATTACCATTAGATATTAAATGATCTATTTAATATCTGCTGGATCTGTCCAATTCTGGTAATAGATATTAAATGATCTATTTATTAAATTCTTCAGTAAGTAGGATACAGATTTACATTGTTAGTGAATAAGAATGAAAGAAATTACCTCTAAAGATTTTTAAATTACTGAAATAAAATATTCACGTGATTTCTACTTACTTCCTTTTCCTATTCTTGGTGTTAAATACATAGATACAAAACAAAAAAAAATTGTTATGATTTAATTTTCATGATCATGAAAACCCGCAAAATTGCTTTACAATAGGGAAATATAGTAATATTATGATTGTCCCTTGGCTTAGTCTGGGTTGCTATCACAGAATACCATAACGGGTTGGCTTAAGGAACAAACATTTATTTCTAACAGTTCTGGAGGCTGGATGGCTGAAGATCAAGGGCAGGCAGGATTTTTTATCTAGCAAAGCCTTCATCCAACTCTGTGTCTTATGTGACATCCTCACGTGGCTGAGAGAGCGAGACATATTTCACATCTCAACTTTCAGGACCTCATTGAAACCTAATTAACTCTTAAAGGTCATACATCCAATAATGTCCCACTGGGCATTAGGGCTACAAAACATCACAATTAAGGGGGGTGGGGACCAATTCTTTCTGTTAATATAGTATTCTTTTGGGGGAAAGTCCAATAACTCCAAATTTTTATATTCATTTGTAAAATATTTATTATAATCTTAATTTGAAGATAAACCTATTACATATTTCTCCTTCAGTTTATATAAAATGGATATTTACATGCTTCACAAGAGAACTGGTAATCTCCCTGTTTTCCATATACAAGTCTTCCTCCAGTGGATAGTATGTGCTGAGTACTCAAGAAAGTCTATCCCCAAGTATTCAGAAATAATGCTTCTGCTGTGTCATATATCCATGGCTAAGATAATGTAAAAAAATAAAACCAACATAAGCTGAATAAAATAAGCCAGATCAATAAAAGTCCAAGCCATCTGATTCCATTTAAATGAGAGTATAAGAAATCAAAACTAATTTCTGAACAAAAGATAAATGGTTACCTAGGGACAGTGGATGGTGAGGGAAGAATGTTCTGAAAATGTGCTTTTCTGGAAACATAATGATAGTGTTACTTTAGAGCAGCTAGTCATTTGAAAGATGTTACTGGGTATCAGTATAAAAGGGAAATACAGAAGTAATTGTTATTTTAAAATTCTTCCTCTTATTGCATCTAACACCACTTTCCTGGTCCATAGAGGAATACAAATTCCAGAATATCTCAAAATGAGACCTCTTCTGGAACAAGAACAACTACCTTTGTGAGTACAAAATATTGTCCACTTCTCTCAGAGAAGATTACAGCAGTAACTGATTACTCCTTCCCAGATCGTTCTTTGATGGAATGCACAGGTTTTAAAGTTGGGGATTATTTCCTCATGGGGGACCTACTGGATTTCTTTAAAGAAACAGTAGTTTTCTGTGCCCCTGCAAGAACACGTGTACGTCTGTAAAATTAATAACTATCCTTGGGCTACCAAATGCCTCAGAAACTTTGCAACTACTACCCAGTGCTTTCTAGGGAATTTAGTGACACCATTTTCAATTCCTTCCTTAAAGAAATCAGTGCACTGGGCAAGCTCCCTAAAGCTTTTTTACTGGACTGGCTGAAGACCTCCCTGCTGGAATTCCTGATGGCAATGAATACATTTTGGTTACACCTTATTACTCTGGTGGGGAACTGGGGTATACCATTAGGTCCTCCAAAATCTGTCGATAACTTTGATCATCTTGGCCAAAGAGATAGCCTTGTCCATCTCAAATTTACTGACTTTTCTGGACTCCTTGGCCAAGGTAGTTATAGATAACCACATGACATTAGATTATCTGTTAGCTGAGCAAGGGGGAGTTTGTGCTATAGCTAATACATCTTGCTGCATTTATATTAACACCTCCTCAGAGGTGGAGACCAGTATTGAAAAAATCAGGCAATGAGCAACCTGGCTACAACAGACCTTTGACCATCACACATCCCTTTTGGATAAGATGGGGATAGGCCTAACTGACTGGTTCTCTAGCCTCTTCTCTTAGACACCAAGAGATATTAAGTTTATTTTACTAGGTCTTCTCTACCTCATTCTGACTATCCTGTTTATCATTGCCCTTGTGTATGTGTCTTTCTGTTTACTCTTCTGTTGATGTTCCACCCTTTGCAACTATGCAACAAACACCCAGAAGACAGAATGGCAACAACAATTAAAAAGCTTCCATTCTAAAGACCACCTTAATCAACGCTTTTCAGCAGGAAATAGCTTAGAGATGACATCACCTGCTTTCCATAGAAATGGAAACTAGAAATTGACAGTGGGGAAATGTAATGCAGTTCACTTGATGCTTTGACTATATGTCTTATCGCTTATCCAGTAGGTGAATTAAATAATAGGCACTTATCTCTCATGGTTTTGGAGCCTGGAAAGTCCAAGATCAAGATGCTGGCAGATTTGGTACTTGGTGTGGGGTCATTTCCTGGCTTGGTCTCTTCTTCCTCTTATGAGGTTAGTAATCTCATCAAGTGATCTCATCTCAAGATCTCATCTAACTACCTCCTGAAGACATCCCCTCCTGTGTCATCACATTTGTGATTAGGGCTTCAACATATGAACTTGGGCAAGATGCAGACATTCAGTCCACACAGCCTGGCTGGTCCCTCATCATCCCACTCCTGATTGCTCCTTCTCAATGTTTGAGCTCTATTTGGCTAGCAAAACCCATTACTAGAGAAATAGTGACTTGAATGATAGTCCAATAGGAATAAATTTTGCATGTATGATTAGTAGACTTAATAAACTACAAAAATCTAAAAAAAAAAAAAACTTGCATTTTTTTCCTTTTTCCCTGAACTTCTCCTCCCTGATCTTCTCCTTCCTGATCTCTCCTCCTTAATCTCATTTCTCTGAATCACCTCTTTAAAAAATCCCTGTTTCCCAAGATGGGCAGAATCACAGGCTCTGGGACAAGAGTCCCCTGTGTTTCTCCTTTGCTAGCAAAACAATAAAACTTTCCTTTTCCTCAAAATATATTTTAAATTCTTATAAGTGACATTGAAGGTAACTCTTGGAAATTTTCTGACTTAAAATTAATCATTAAAA
The DNA here is from genome assembly GCA_025594165.1 of Tamias sibiricus. Taxonomy (NCBI): domain Eukaryota; kingdom Metazoa; phylum Chordata; class Mammalia; order Rodentia; family Sciuridae; genus Tamias; species Tamias sibiricus. Next base: position 94,596,624 of record CM046667.1, on the reverse strand, counting down.
AAAGGATAAAACTGCTGCTACTCAGAAAAAAAATCAGATACATGAGATTTGCTAATTATTATTAATAATCAGAAAATATATTTATCATGTATGCATGTTATACAGGCTGTTTATGGAATTATTAATTATTTTGTGACAAAGAAAGGCATCACAAAGATGGACCTCAGTGATTTCTACAAAGCATAGTAGCTGCTGAAGGTAAATACCAACTATTAAACCTCTTCAAGCATGATATCAAAGTAGCTTCTCTATTTTCTGGCTATGTTGTGAACCACATGTGATCCATTCCACCATGTACTATTGTTCAGATCATGAAATTGTTTGAAACAGGCATTATCCTGCCAGGGAAGAAAGTGTTGAAGGTCTCCTGAGCACTTCTGCTCTTCTTCAGATCTGGAATAGAAGCTTCACCAGCCATCATGACCCACATCTTCAGAAACTGTCTTCTTCAGAGTCTTGATATGGGCTCAATCACGAGAGAAGTGCTGTCCAGGGAACACAGAATCCAGAAATTATTTTTATTGGAATAACTATATCTGTGAAATCAAGGTAGGCACTGAAATGAGCATTCATGATCCCACAATAACCATAGAGAAATGGGGCTTACACCTGTGATATCCCTGAATGTTGCCGCCTTCAGCAAGGATACCGCGGGAAAGAATTTGGAGGCAGACTGGAAACGAGTAGGTTCTTTATTCTGCTATCTCTTCTGACTTCTCTCTCCAACTCCAACACTTCCTCCTTAAATACTTTTCACCTTAACAAGAATACACGTGTCACAAGCTCAACTTACAGGTGTGTCACATAGTGTTCACGGGCACAGAAAGATTCTTAGTAGAATACAATAAGGTCAGGAGAAAACAATTAAACATCTCCTCATTTGCTCTCAGCCAGCTGCCATCTTAGCTACCTCCTCATTAAGGCTCTTACACCTGAAGGTCCCAGCAATCCTGTGGCTGAGCATTCTCACCCTCATTCTACAGGACAAGCTGGGCTCACAGAGGACCATTCTCTTTCTTACCCTCCCTTGTCCTGCATTTACTTGAAAAGTAGGTCCAGGACACCCAGGAATAGGACATCACACTGCCTGGGGCCAGGAGCGTCCCCTGTCTCTTCCTCTCCTGTCAGCTGGGCATGGAGTCCCAGAATGGGAATGAGATGACTTGGGTCTGGGATCCCTTGGTATCCCCACACCCCAGGTGGTTCAGCCATCATGGGGCACCAGCACCCTCCGCTGGATCCAAACTCTTGGATGCTGGGCCCTGCTCTCCAACCACAGCAAGTTAGTCTGCTCTGGAATGTCCTCATAGTCGCCATAATGAGGTAAGTTCTCTATGGCAACTCTGATGCACAAATTGGTCTTAAGCAGCAGACATGCCTCCACGCAGGCCTCTTCTTTGTACCCCAACATTTCTCTAAAACAAAACACTTTCATGCTTTTGGCTGCCACCTGGGGAAGTGCACTAATTAGAGGAACTAGACTGAGACTCAGGCAATGGGAAGAACTCTGGCCACACCCTCAGATGAGTCCTTATAACTGAAGGCGGGTCTCTGCTCTTTATTGCCAGGCCATTAAAGTCTCTAGTAAAAACTCCTCATAGTCGCCACAATGATGTCAGATTGGATGCCCTGATATACAGACTGTTCTTGTACTCTTGAAAAGCATTCTATGCAATCTTCCATTCTGCATCATGTTTCTCCCTTATAGAAAACAATTTCACCATTCAAGCCGCTAGAAAAAGCACACTAATTGAAGAAAGTCCATGGGGATGCAGGCAGTTGGGAGCACTCTGCACAGGTTATTGGAACAAAATATGTGTGTGTTACCAGAATTCATTGGGTTGAAAAATGATCTTAGAAACCTGGCGTGGTGGTGAATGTATGTATTCTCACCTACTAGGGTGGCTGAGGGAAAAGGATCCCCAATTCAAAGGCAGTCTGAGCACCTTAGGAAAGACCTAAGCCACTAAGCAAGTCCGTCTCAAAATGAAAAATAATATTGTGTCCAAGTAGGCACTCATTCAACAACCCCTCTTTGAAGACGTTCATGGTGCAGAAAAAATCCCAGTGTACGGTCCTGTAGGTGGTAATGGTAGTATGAGTGTCAAGTATGAGTGTCCTGCTTCCTCTTTATCTGCACTCTCTGTTCCATTGGGAATCAATTGGAAACTTTCCCCAACATCAAATTAGAATATCAAATAAGGGGACAGAAAATGATGAGGAATAAAATGAATTGGTTTAATCCTCTTCCTCTTTCTCAGCAAGGCTCAAATGCTTGATTCACAATGTAAATGTGACATGTGGTGCTTGTTTCTTCTACATCCAGATGGTTTCTAGGACAGGTCTGCTCTTTGCTTTAGGTAACTGTCATTACTTCTCTGGGAGAAGAGGAAGTTCAGCCAGGACAAACACTAGTTGAAATATAAATCTATACCATGTACTCTGAAGAGGATTTCTCATTGACCCTTACAGTTCTTTAAGGGGGGCATGGTGAGTCCCCTTTAACATATGACCAAGTCCAGACTCACAAAGGCTAAGGAAGGATTCCATCACCACATATCAAGTAAGGAGCAGGAATGGGGTTCCATAGTTCGATGTCATTAAAATGTTACATGAATTCTTAATGGGGCAATATTGCCCACAAGAGGTTCAAACTGGTTCTCAGGATGGTACATATTACAGTGGTTTGTGACACTACAAAGAACCACAGCACATAGTTAACATTCCATCTATGATACCAACATTTCCTATTCTGGGCAGAAAGTGTATGAGTGGGAAAATGTCTAAAAAGCCTCCTTAGGGGGAGAAAATGAACAAGGGATAAACAATGGTATATCCACAATGACTTCGTGTGTCAAACATGGGCCACCAAGGTTTAATGATGGTGGACAGACGGTGAATCAGAATAATAAGAGTTTCCTGTAGGAAAGATTATCTGCCAGATAAGATTTAATTTTTTTTAAACTCAAGCAACCAAACAATACCCCAAATGGTAAGTCCTCTAATATGAATATTTAAGTAATTTGCTATTAAATATACAGATTAGATCAGGTTATACAAAGTTGAGAATGCTTAATAAATCAGGGAAACTACATTGTTAATGCCTGCTCAGTGGTGCAGCTTGGAATCTCACTAAAGCTTTGTGTCCTGATGCTGTCAGGAATCTGAGTACTCTGATCTCCCTGTAAATTTGCCTTCCAGGCTGCACCACAAAAATCAGGATCCTGACATTTCCTTAAAGTGAAATGACACAACCTACACAATAAGTTTGCATAAATTCAAACTGATAAAAAGAAATGTCTAAAATAATAGAGAAATGGTTGAGATTAACTATTCTCCTCCAATAATCCTAAATAACATATGCACCTACCTGCCCTCCATGAGGTGAAGGTTAATTCTGATCCCAACTCCTGAGGACAGAACTGACTTGGTGACTCACTTGCAAAGATGACAGTAAGCAGATGGAACATAGTTACTTTCCTCTGGAGAAACTTGGCAAACATCACGTTAACCAAGTGAGGAAGGTTAGTATCACCAGTGAGGTCACATGGATATCCTGTATTCCAAGATACAATGTGATGAGGAGGTGCTTCAAATCTCTGGTGTTTCCTTTTAAAACTCATGACCATAGTTCAACCTGGAGAAATAACATGTGAAGCCTATACTCCTCAGGGTTTCCAAGGTTGTGAAATGAGTCTGGCATTTCTTCTCACCATTAAACACGGAGTTATCTTATGTGTTATCATTCCACTCCTAGGTGCACATCCAAGATACATAAAAACATGTTTCCATATAAAATGGCACAGGAATGCATGTAGCATCATCATGTACAGCAGCCAAAAATTAGAAATAACCCATGTGTTTCCCTCTTGATAAATGATAAATAATAGTTTTATATTTTTCATCAATTAAAGGAATGTAATGCTAATATGTTATAATAGCGACCAACCATAAAAAAAGATGAAGAAGCCAGATGTAAAAGACCAACACGGTGCAATTCCATTTGTATGAAATGTCTAGACTAGGCAAATCCAGAGACACGGACATGCATTTTCCTGGGCTGAGGTTAGGATCAGGGTTTAAACAACACTTGAGCATGGTGCCTGATTTTATGAGATGGAAATCTGTAAAACTCAGTTGATCAACTCTCTACATATACTAAAAAATATCAAGCTCTACCTTTAAAATGAGCAGATTGGGTGCTGAGGTTGTGGCTCAACAGTAGAGCACTCGCCTGGCATGTGTAAGGACCTGAGTTCAATTCTCAGCACCACATAAGAATAAATAAATTAAGGTATTGAGTCCAACTACAGCTAAAAAAATTTTTAAAAAACGAGCAGATGGGTAATTGTATTATTTTCATTATGTTGCAAGAATGTAATGCAATATTGGCTTGAGCTTCTGTTGTATCACAATAACACTTTTTCTTCTTATCATGTTTTTATGCAAATGTGTTTGATAAACATGAATATTAATAAAACTGTGGCTGTATCCTAACCTGCTGACTCGTTCACCTGTGTAATTCCAAGTGATGACTGTCCCCTCCTCCCTGCCAGTACCCATCCTCCCTTGGGTTGCTCATTTGTTTAAAAGCCAATTTACACCTTATGACTTCCACCTGCAGCACTGGTTTGACAGTGGGTCCTCTACAAGGTCCAAGGCCTGTCCTCTGTGACAGACTGTCAGCACTGTTACTTTCCTTACTCCTCTGAGGCCTTGGGCAGTCTAAGCAGCACCACCTTTATGAATGTCAGGATGGCATCACTTATTAGAGGGCTCCAAAGGTGCACACCCTTTGTACCAACACTTTCTCTTTCAGAAGTTGATCTTCAGGATGGGATGAAGGACATGGATAAGGCTCAGGCTACAAGGATGCCGTGCTCAGAATTCCCTTTCTTCATTTCTGGACCTGAATGTAGGAAGGGAGGCCAAACAGGATGCAAAGCCATTAGGGAGTAAAAAGAAGAACAGGGGAATGTGGTTGTCATCCCGTGTGTGAACAAACACATGCATACTCTGGCTTGCTCATGCAAGCGTGCACTCTCTCTTTCAGGCTCTTGCTCACACACACCACACACATATATTAGAAATCTCCGTACCTGGAGTGGTTGTTCACACCTGTAATTGTAGCAGCTTGGGAGGCTGAGGCAGGAGGATCACGAGTTTAAAGGAAACCTCAGCAATCTAGCGAGGCCCCAAGCAACACAGTGAGACTCCATCTCAAAAATAAATATAAAAAAATATAAAAAGGGCTGGGAATGTTGCTCAGTAGTTAAACACCCCTAGGTTTAATGCCTGGTATGGGGAAAAGCAAAGAATTCTCTGAGAGAATTTGCTGGGCTCGCACAGAACATATTCACCTCACCTTGCAATCAGCAATGTGACCTCTGCCCTAAACTGTGCCCTTTAGCAGGGCATCATACAAACAGTGTTGGCAACAGGCACTATCAGAAAACTAAATAACACAGGGCTGTGAACAATAATTATTTTACGTGCATGTGATGGAAAGCTAGAAGGTAGCAAACACAATTCATAATGACAACAATGACAGAAGATCCTTTCATTTTCAGATTAACAATGATTCACATTATCTCTCGTGTGTGGAAAAATAGGTACTTTTATGCTTCAATGTTAGGAATATAAATTAGAAGAGCATTTAGAAGTCATTATGTTAATAGAATGCTTAAAATATAGTTCATAAGTATATATGTATTATGTGGTGTTTGTGTATGTATAATATATAGCATTAGCTGGGTGTTAGGAATACTATCATTTGACATAGGAAAACTGGAAAAGGAACTAAATTTTCATTACTTTGATCCGAATTTTAAGTTATCTACACAGTGAAAAAGCCAGCCAAGTGTAGAAAAAAATCTGAATTTGAAATTCTGTTGGAAATTAAAATGTGATAATAGAAATACATGTTGCTGGAATTATGTCCATATTAATGATGGGGGAATTTGCTTAAACAAAGATCATAATTGTTGTGGAACCTTTTTTATTTTTATATGTCCAGCTTATTATCCAGAACTTTCAAAGTGTAAAAATAGGATCTTTTTCGTCTAACACAGAGCTTTATGTTCCCAGCAGTGTTAGACTTCGTTTTCTGTCTGGAGGCCCACAGTATCCCTGTACATTGGCAATGTTCCCTTTTGTACACAGACTTCCAGGAAGTTCTGTGGGATGGGTGTGGTCAGAGTCCCCCACGCCCACTTTCCTGCTCAGCTGTTTTCAAGCTGCAGTTAAAGATTCTGTCACAAGGTGGAATCAACACACTTACATTATCAAAAGTCTCTACAAAGAGGTGGCTGCAAGGAGCAAAATAATAAAACTCACTTAAAACCCAGTTTGTGGACCTATAAACAGACTGAGTCTAATAAAAAAAAAAAAAAAAAAAACTTGAAGGCGTAAAATACTGTAAAAAAAAAAAAAAAAAAAAAAAAAAAAAAAAAAAAAAAAAAAGAATGTACCGCGAAACGCCAGGTTAATTCTAGTACCTGGGCAGTTACTAGAGGATAAGGGACAATAAAGGGCAGATGGGAGGTGACTGAGATGATGGAGGCCCTGAAGTAGGGTTTGGGCAGCTGTGTCCAGTGTTATGGAGATGGGATGACTGAGAGCCAGTGGGAGAAGGTATTAGAAAAATGTACAGGGGTGGGACAATGGAGGGCAAAGCCCATATTTTTTGGGAGGGACCCCTCCACAGTGGAGACACCTCAATCTACACTGAGGTGAAGAGAGAAATCAGTGAATGCCATGTAGATTTGGGGTCAAGAGCAAATGGAACTGCACTGATATACACGAGAATTTCCTAAACAGAACAAGTTTCATATTCAAACATTTCAGGTCATTGGTTACTCTGCAATATTGTCCCAAGGTATGCAATACATGTGCCTCTTACATTTTATAATCTGTGTAAGCATATTTTGTTTTACATTTTTATACAATTTCTTTTATTTCTGGATACAAAATTTGAAACAATACACAGAAGCTTTTTTTTTTTTTTTTTTTTTTTTTTTTTTTTTTTTTTTTTTTGGTACCAGGGATTGAACTCAGGGGCACTTGATCACTGGGCCACATCCCCAGCCCTTTTTTGTATTTTATTAGAGACAGGATCTCACTGAGTTGTTTAGTGCCTCGCCATTGCTGAGGTTGGCTTTGAACTCATGATCCTTCTGCCTCAGCCTCCCAAGTGCTGGGATTATAGGCATGCACCACCACGCCTGGCTCAGAAGCATTTATTAATTGCAATCAAACTGTATCTCTCACTAGCCTGACACCTACCTTGGACCAAAAGGGTCTATTGTCAATAGAATGGTGCATGCTCTGTAGATGTGTCCTTATAGGTTAGGTGTACATGATCATATAAAACACACACACACACACACACACACACACACACACACACAGCATTTTTCAAAAGTACAATAGTAGTAATCATCTTCATTTGCACCTTGCCTTTTCCAGTTAATGTTCTTAGAGTTTTTAAGGAATAATAAGTTTGAATTAATTCTTCTGATTTTGGCATACTTTAACAAGTTTATTATTCAAGCACGGTTTTATGTTAATTTTGCGTTGAAATTACATGCTTATCTCTGTCACTGTGCTTCAGAAACCGTGGATCCTAACCTGATATCCTTAATGTAGGCTGTAAACCTTTTCCCCAAAGTTTTCACACAATTCTTAGTGTAGTTTTAAATTTTTGTTTTTTTTTTTTAAGGAAAATAAAAATATAATTATTTTTCTTTGTCATATTTTTACACTAGTCATACATAAATGTTCTGAGTATATTCCTTATCACTAGCATGAAGTCAATAAAAGGCAAGGATTTAGGATTGTAATGTTCAGAAAATATTGGCTTTCTATATTATATTTTGAGTCAGGTACTTGTTAAGTTCTTATGCCTTGCTAAGTTGTTGAGGTTGGTCTCAAATTTGCAGTCCTCCTGCCTCAGCTTCCTAAGTTATGCAGAGAAATTTTGAACATTTAATTATCAGATTGAAAATCTTTAGCAAATATCTAGTCTGTAGAGAAGTGAAATCCATACATAAAATTTTAAAATTTTGAATGTGATAAAGAATTTGTGACTTAAAAATGACAGATAAAAATTGTTTTCAATGAATAACCAGGAGCATGGAAGGGTATTCTTATGAATTTAGATAACTTAAACTCATGAGGCATTAACACAAAAATAAGAAAATATATTGAGTAATTCAGCATGGGCTGCTGATTAGAAAATGACAAAGATATCTCCCTGACTTACATAAACTCCCCTAAATTGAGTACCCTAATCTGAACTATGCTTATAATAATAAGTAAACTGAATAGCTGTTAGGATTAAAAGATAGCATATATATATATATATATATATATATATATATATATATATATATATATAAATCATATTGGCTTAAATAGTTCAGCACATACCACCCCCCCCACTTACCTGTCCCAATACCCAAGCTTCTGCCTGACCCTGCTTATTACTTCAGGTATCAGTCACCTCATGTGGCCCTATACCCATATCTCCAGGCACAGAAGGCATTCTTCTTTCTCCATCACCAAGAGGGCTTGAAGAGTAAGGTTCCAGGGATAAGAATAGCAGGGGAGTGTGATCTGACCATGTCTCAAGCCCTGGAAGCCCATCTTCTAACAAAGAGGCCACCCAGTGTCTTCTAGGAAGGGTGAAGGATGAGACTGCATTCTAACCCTGCTACTGTGATTTAGGCCTTTTGGGCTTTAGCTTGGTCATTTGTGAAATTGGACTGACCATGCCGAGGATAACTCAGAAAAACTGTCCAGAGAATATGGCATGGAGTAGGTCTCAACCTTGGGACATCACAGTAGGGGCTGGCTGAGCCTGAGGACTAAGGCAGGCAGTGGGAAACCCAGTTACTCATTGTTTCTCCTAATGAAAACACAGATAGCTAGACAAAGGACACAAATCTCTCTGATGGGTCTTATGTTCAAAGTTTTACAGACAAAGTTCGTCTACATTCTTGGATGTTTCATGATCTGTTGAGAGCTGTTCCACATCACACCTCTGAACAAAGTCAAATCCAGTTCCCCATGCTGTGAAGACAGAAGCATCTGTGACATAATCTGCTGAGCTCAGTGAAAAGTCACACTGACTAGACCTGCCCTTGCTGTGCTTCATTTCTATGTTAAAGTAGAACAAAAATAGTTCTGTTTTATTAGTTGTGGTGAGGGTTCAATTGATATGGACAGGCTTGCACTGACAGGAGTGTTGGCCACTGAGGAAGTCACAAGAAGAATTAACTTGTGTTGCTTTTATTTCTTTTTATAAAGCACTGGGTATAGAACCTAGGGCCATGTGGATGCTAGGAAGCTATACTTTTACACTCATTTTTCTTAGTATGTGGGTGTGATGGTTAGCATGGATTATTCTTCATAATATGTATGTCATTAAAAAGTAGTTTATAATGCTGTAAGCAGGATATTATTATCTCATTTCTATTTTCAAATACAGTTGCATTGAAGAATAAAATTTCTAAAAATTGTAATAGTGTTTATCTATTAGAAACAGAATTTTAAGGATAATTAATGATGTTATTCTTTTGTGTATATTTCATTTTTGTCTATAACAAAAGCACCATGATTTTGGTAATTGGAAAAATAATTAGAAGTAAACATCTCCAGTCATTCCTATAGAAAAGAAGTACAACATAAGAATGGAAAAAGCTGTAAGCCAGGGGTACTAGGTTAATATGGTAGTCTTTCAATTTCTCTGTGCATTTATCCACATGATAGCCCCAATAGCACAGTTTCGAATGAATGATAGATGCAGAAGCAGAGGGCAAGCATCTCTCAAATGAACTTTGCTTTCACAATCAAATGATGTCTCCACTTTCCAGACTTTCAGTGAAGGTCATGACATGAAAACAATTCTCATGTGTTTCTTTCCTTATTCCCCCAAATAAAGCCTCTTGAATTAGCAGCAGGCCCATGTATTTACCCACTAGTTAGCCAAGCAGTGACTGTTGCAGGGGATTGGCTCAGTGAGAGACAGCAAGAAATCTCCTAGCACTCAGCATCACAGCTTCCAAAGGGGAGATACCAATGCAATCTCATTTAGAACAGGACCCCAGGAGCAATCAACACATGGTGATTAAAATACCTTTCACCATCCTTCTCCAAATAAAAATAATGAAAAAAATATATACATGCTCAGCATTTGTAATGCAAAATCAGACCAAGTTCTTTTTTAATTTTTTATTATTTTAATTTGTTATACATGATTGCAGAGTACATTTCACTTCATATTACATATAAAGAGCTCAATTTTTCAAGTTGCTGGTTTTATATAAAGTATTTTTACAACAATTGTGTCTTCATATATGTATTTAGGATCATCATGGACAACTCAGTCTGCCATTATTATTATTTTTTTTAGTTGTAGATGGACACAATGCCTTTATTTTATTTATTTATTTTTATGTGGTGCTAAGGATCCAACCCAGGGCCTCACATGTGCTAGGCAAGTGCTCTACCACTGAGCTACAGCCCCAGCCCTAGACCAAGTTCTTAATAGTAGGCATCCCTAAACCAACAAAGGGGTTTGGGTGTGGATACCTGACAACTTCTGGCAACCATTTTTTAAGTAGAATGATCCAGATTAGATTCCAGATGTATAGGCTAGGCCTAGATAAATACAATAACAAGAAAGAAAGACAAAAATTTGGTCTAGAGAAATGGAAGAGATTTCATGTCAGGACACATTGATACATTGTTTCCAGAGAGTTGGCTCCAGGGAAACTCTGTCTTTGGACACATCATTTTGATTGAATGTTGATATATATCACAATTGTATCTGATGACTACACACAATTATTATTTGTCAATTAAACAAATAAAATCAATAGTTTTTAAAGTATATTCTGCAGAATCTGTTAGTTTTCCCTACAGCATATAAACTGGGAATATCTTGAAGATGTAAAAAAAGAGAATGAGTAAGTCTGAAAGAGGTTACACATGACAAGGGGATATATATAGCCGACCCCACTATTGAGGTAGGAATGTGAATTTATTCTTCTCATGTGTTTTTGCCTTTTTCCTTTTCCATGAGAAAGTCATACATCCATAGATGAACATATGCCACAAAACCGTACCACTTTTCACTTGCAGACGTATACTTATGTAATAAAACTACAAAGACAAGTCCTAAAAATGAAAAACCCCGAATTTCTAGAGGGTTTACCTCTGGCTGAGGATGATAACACACCTAGCGATTTTACTGTGAATTTCAACTACACATGTAATACTTTCTTTTTTCTTTTGGTACCGGGGATTGAACTCAGGGGAACTCAACCACTGAGCCACATCCCCAGCCCTATTTTGCATTTTATTTAGAGACAGGGTCTCACTGAGTTTCTAAGCACCTTGCTATTGCTGAAGCTGGCTTTGAACTTGCGATCTTCCGGCCACAGCCTCCCAAGCTGCTGGGATTACAGGCGTGTGCCACTGCTCCCAGCTTGCACATGTAATACTTTATATGTCAACTTGAGGATGTAGGTTTTTTTTTTTTTGTATTCTCTTAATTTTTGTATATCTAAAATATTTCAAAAATATTCCACTTTAATTTTCACTTTAAAATGATCTGTACTAATTTAGAGCTTGATGATTATAGCCAATTCTAGATACAAATAATTAGTCAAAAACACAACCAGTCATTAAGTTTGAAAAAAAATATATCACTGTGTGAATTTCTTCCCATTTATTATCTTTGTGGGTGTATCTATTGTGTAGGATTATGTATGGATTTCACTTCTCTACAGACTAGAGATTTGCTAAAGATTTTCAATCTGATAATTAAATGTTCAAAATTTTTTCTCTGCACAACTCAGGAAGCTGAGGCAGGAGGACTGCAAATTTGAGACCAACCTCAACAACTTAGCAAAGCATAAGAACTTAACAAGAACCCACCTCAAAATAAAACATCAAAAAAAGGCTAGGGATAAGGCTCAGGGTTAAGTGCCCCTGGGTTCAATCCCTGGTACACCTCCCTTCCCATAAAAAGAGGTTAAGATTTGGATTGGCATGTAGCTTAATGGTAAAGCACTTGCCAGACATCTAGTAAGTCCTGGGTTTGAGTGTCAGCACCACAAAGAGAGAGAGAGAGAGAGAGAGAGAGAGAGAGAGAGAGAGAGAGAGAGAGAAAGTAAAATAAAAGTAACTCCTGGACTGGGGTTGGAGCTCAGTGGAAGAGTGCTTGCCTAACATGTGTGAGGCACTGAGTTCAATTTTCAGCACAACATATAAATAACTAAAATAAAGGTCCATTAACAACTAAAAATATTTTTTTAAAAAAAGTAACTTCTAAAAATGAACAATATGTTTTTTAAGTTTTTTCTTTGGTACTGGGAATTGAATCTGGGGGTGCTCAATCACTGAGTCACATCCCCAGACATTTTGTTTTATATACCTTTATTATATTTTTTTCCTGTGGTGCTGAGGATCAAACCCAGGGCCACACACATGCTAGGCAAGCACTGTACCACTGACCTACAACCCCAGCCCCAACAATATTATATTAATACCTCGTGAAAGTAGAAAACAAATTAAATAGATGACCTGGGACTGGGTGCTATAGCTCAGTGGTAGAGCACAGGCTTATCATGTATGAGCCCCTGGGTTGAATCCATGGCACTATAAAATAAATAAAATACAAGACCTACTAAAAGACATAGTGTAATTCTCTATTTTATTTACATGTGTATAAACAATAAAACAGAAATGAGTCAAAATGACCAAATATATTGACTATATAAAATATAAATGGATATAACTTACCAATTAAAGAAAATGCTTTCAGATTGCCTATTGAAGTAAAATTCAAAACTACTGCCTTTTTAGACATACACCTAAAACAAAGGCATTTAAATGCCATGTTAAGCCAAACACAGCAGTGCTCCTCTGTAACTCCAGGGACTTGGGAAACTTGCTTAGGATGATCAGAAGTTAGAGGCCAGCCATGGTAATTATTACAGGCAATGGTAGAGGAAATTTATTGATGATACCATTGGAAACAGTTGATCATGCAGGCATTCACAACTTTATAGGGCACCAATTACCCATGTGTATGTAAATCAATAAACGAATGAGAGATATCCAGGGACATGGGGTACACACTTTCCCCATATGCTAAATAGATAGTAAGGATGTGGATATTGCCTCCCAGGAAACTTTATTACTTTCGCTCAAAGCTCTTGTTCTTTCCCTAACAAGACAACACATGATGGAGGATCCAGTCCATTATCTATTAAAAATCATAATAGTCGCCATAATGATGTAATGTTACTATGAACACCCTTATGTGAATACTGGTTTTCCAAACAAGTAATGCCTGTTTGGCCCCATGTCTTGTTTTTCACTAAGAGAAAACACTTTCACTCTTCAGATTACCAACTGAGAAAGCATACTAATTAGAGCGACTAAGGGGCCAATTATAAGCCTTCATATGTTCTTCCCATAGCAAAATACGGACATCTTCTCTGAGGAGTCCCTGATGACACTGGTCAGGTCTTCTTCCTCCTGTATACCAGGGTGTCTGTACAGAGGTCACCATAGCTTCCACAAGGAGCAGGACCTGATAAAATAATTACTATGATTTTCCACCACCTCAGCTACTGAGGTGTGAAGAGGGATAAGAGATCACGGAACAGTGATGTGACAGTGCAGGCCAAGGCAGAAGAACGAACTCATCCTGGGAAGGCTCAGGCACTGGGCCCAGGAAGGACTTCTCAGCCTTGCTGCAGTGTCCCTCCCTGCACAACCACTGTAACCTCTTCCTGCAGCTTCAAGAAGGTACTAGAGCCCAAGGTCATGTGCTCACCTGATGTGAATACAGAGTGCCCCAGAGTACAGGAAGAAGACAATTATTGAATGGAAATGGTCAGGATTTTTTCCACCACAACTCCATTACACTGCACAGCACAGAGATGACACTGAATTTCCTATGTAACATATATGAGTGTGTGTGTGGTACCCTTCTAGCATTTGCAAATACTGACTAAAGTATAGCAACTCTCATTAAGGTTATGAAATTAAAGAGCAGTGCCCATTAAAGAGCAGTGCAATTGGGCAGTTGGAATGCAAAGAACACAAACACTAGCTTTCTGGTGATGAACCAAATACCATGTGGGGATTGAAGATTGCCCCATGAACTCCTCACAAGGCTCCACTGAGTGAAAGAATCAGTTACAGTCAAGATACACACACAGACAGTGTTCAATACATTAGGAAGCTGGATAAGATTACCATCTGTGTGGCAGAAATATTTCATTTAAGGAGTTTTCATGTGGTATAAAAGGATCAAGTTATTATACATGGGGGTAATAATCATCTCATGTTAAATAGTGATTATCTTTAGGAGAGAAAGAAAGGAAGGCAATTATGGAGAAATAAAGTTTTCTATTTACTGGATTAATTTTATAGTTCTCTCTTTGTTCTGGAAATATATCATAAAAAGCAGGTATTTTAGAAACTATGCTTTTATCATATACATAACCCCTCCCTCATCATTGCTAATGTTAAATTTTGAGTCATGTGTCAAATTAAAAAATATGAATAGCCAGCATTCCGATTGTCATTGAAATTCAAACTATGCTATTTCATTCCATTACTTTTCCTGTGCATGCATATAGGCAAACCCATATGTTATATTTCATATAACTACTATCATGCCATGAATATAAACAGGTTAGTATTTTGTTTTACTGTTATTTTTTAGGTTTCATCTGAACTTTATGCTAAGTCCTAACACATATATGAAGCATTCTGATTATACAACAGGGTATAAAATGTAATCTAATTTTTCTATTAATGATTCTTGTACCAACTGACCAAGCCCCATTTTTTGAACGAAGTATGTGATTAGAAATTCCATGTGTATGATAGTAAGTAATATGTCTGCATCTGCTTATGAGATTTCTATAGCCTTCATTTAATCTCTATGTTAACTACTCAAATCCAACAGCTATAAATTTAAAGGCATGTAGAACTCTGTAATACCTCCACATTAATCTCCACATTAAGATTAAGGATGTGAATATTGCCTCCCAGGAAACTTGATTACTTTTGCTCAAAGCTCTTGTCCTTTCCCTAACAAGACAACACATGATGGAGGATCCAGTCCATTATCTATTAAAAATCATAATAGTCACCATAATGATGTAATGTTACTATGAACACCCCTATGAACACTCCATCATGTGTTGTTACATTAAGTGTAATCTCCACATTAATCATTCACATTTTAGATGGCTGGCAGAATGCTGCTGCTGATGATCATGATGATCAAGAGGATGATGAATAATACAAGATACCATAATAGGGCATAATAATAAGTTTTTTTTTTTTTTTTTTTTGGTACTGGGGATTGAACTCAGGGGCACTCAACCACTGGGTCACATCCCCAGACCTGTTTTGTATTTTATTTAGAGACAGGGTCTCACTGAGTTGCTAAGTGCCTCACCATTGCTGAGGCTGGCTTTGAACTCGCGATCCTCCTGCCTCAGCCTCCCAAAGTGCTGGGATTACAGGCGTGCGCCACCGCGCCCGGCAATAATAAGTTTTTTTGTAGATCACACAAACAGCAAGTAGTAGACCGCAGAGTCACACCCAGGTCCTCTCAACCCAAAGGCCTGGCTGCAAACTACTTTTTCTATAGTGAGTATCCTTCTATGTTGGATCAAAAGTCAACAAACGGAAAGGACACACCTAAGGTTTTGTGGTCAGTAGATGGCTGTGGCATCCAGGCTGCAGGGTAGATTACTCCCATCATCTATCTAGATAACTTATTAATATTCTTTGTTCTTCTGTAAAATTTATTCTTCCTGGAGCTCAATAAGAAATTCTTTCAACCATGTCACACTAGAAAGAAAACAAAGAGAGCAGAAAGCACATGGAATCTAAGTAATGAGATACGACCAGCATTCACTTCTTGCACTATACTCTAGATGATCTGTTTCAAATCTTCTCTTTTATGGGACACAGGTAGTTTCTCTTGGAATCAGAAATTCCTCTTCTAAGAATCTATCCCAAGGAGACAAGTAAAATACAAATAGGCATAAGCGTAAAGTCTTGTCTGGCAGAACAAATCAGAACAGTAGATGTTCTGTTGAAATATGACAGATGTCCACCAAGAAGGGATTGACTGAATAATCATTTTTTTTTTTTTTTTTTTTTTTTTTTTTTTTTTTTGGTACTGGGGATTGAACTCAGGGGCACTCGACCACTGGGCCACATCCCCCAGCCCTTTTTTGTATTTTATTAGAGACAGGGTCTCACTGAGTTGCTAAGTGCCTCGCCATTGCTGAGGCTGGCTTTGAACTCACTATCCTCTTGCCTCAGCCTCCTAAGTGCTGGGATTACAGGTGGGCACCACCGTGCCCAGCTTGACTGAATAATCTAAAGTACCTCTATATCACAGAGTACTATGTAGGCTTAATAAGTTAGGAGGGCTGCCTTTCTCCTCTACTATATACTGGTGTGGAGAGAGGTGACAGTGATTGGGAGATCAGTGTCTGAAACTGGGGTCCCTGATGACTTAATGGCTGTGGCACACTTAGTGCCTGGGAAAATTTCCATGCAAAGGTGCAGGATGCCCAGTTGCTATGGAAATGCCCTGGGGGGGGGTCTCTGTGCTAGAGTTTTATCAGCCTTGACCTTGCTCTCAGGCACACAGCTCCAGGGAATGAAGGAATTCTCTTGCTAAGACAACCACAATGTTTCACCAGCTCTGCTGCTCCTGAACCTGCTCATAACTTTAAACAATGAACTTTCTTGAGAGCTATACAATGCTCCTAACATTGCACATTGCAACTGTAGAATGTAACTGAGAAATAAGCTGAATAGTGTTACTAACTCTGTAATTTTCATGGATACAAAGAATAATGCTTACATAGTCTTTAGTCTGATTAATGAGACATATATAATAAAGATTGCTGGTGTAATTCTTTACCTGCTTCTCCATCAGAGAGCAGCACTCCACCCAATCCCAGCTGTATACTTCACAATCTGAGTTTGTGAGTATTGTTTCTTCAAATCTCCCATTGCCCCTTGCTGGAACCTGCTACTTTGGCCGCACTGGTCCTTAGAGTATATTGCCAAGTAAGAAACGACGGCATAGAAAAGTGTGTGGAACAGCAGCTGTCTGTTCTCACAAGCACTGGCTATATGTGGCTATATTATAGTTGACTAAATTTCTATGAAATTAAAAATTCTGTTTCTCTATCATACTAATCACATTTTGTGTACTCAATTGCCACAGATAGCTAGTGGCTACTGTGTTAGACAACGTAGATACAGAATATTTTCATCTCTGTAGAAACTCTATTGAACTAATGTACAACATACTAATTCTTACCTATGAAATAGAAGCAAATTCATAAAAAGGTTATACCTTCTTACATTTTTTAAAAATTCTAAGGTGAAAATAATAAGTCAATGATGCATATTCTCTTAAAATATTATATTTACTGGATCCATGTGATGAAAAAAAATAAGAAATATCAAGCAATCCAGTAGTCATGAATAACTCTACTACCCAGATTGAATCCTGTAAAAATGTGTCCTACAAAAAGGAACCAGGACCCTTGGAGACATATCTGATTGCAGGTCTGGATTGGGAATGTCCCAGATGAATCTGGACAAAACTCTCATAACAGAAAATATGGCAAAGAAGTCAGAAGGAAAAAAAAAAAAAAGAAAAGTCAGATGATAATGAAGCCTCTTGCTAGGCAAAAACAGAAAAGAATGTTAATTACTGAATGGGTTAAAACATCAAACATAGAGACAAAACCAAAACACAAACATGATTGATGATCATGATTGATGATCATCTTTGAAGGATCTTAGGGAATCAACTTATTTTTTGAAAATTAGAAAGATTGCAAAATAATTACATATTCATCCCACCTTTCCTATGTGTAACAGAGTTCAGTGTAAAATTATAGTTGATGATTAGAAGTTTCTTTACTAGAATTCCAGGTAATAAATGTAAAATTTTATGGAATTAGAACATAACCCTTTTACAACCTTTAATGAAATGCCAATATATACAATCATATTCAATGGATGTAAAAAAAAAAAAAAAACTTGGCATGTAAGGCAGATGGGAATTTTCATAGCAAACAGATAGGGTAATCAGCACAAGAGAAAAAAATTATACTTAATAAGCTTCCTGCTAAAACTATAGGAAGAAACAACACCAAATTTGAGGTACTTTTGCCAAAAAAAATCTGTATGTAGTATAGCCAATTAATCTAATACAAACTTAAAGGGTGAAGTGGTGACCACTGGAACATGACACTAAGATACAATCAGCAAAATCCACAATGCTAACTACAGAGGCAAAAGGTCCAGATTCTTAGCAAATAAGTTGGAAGGTATGATGGTTAATTTTATGTGTCAACTTCACTGGGCCGCACAGTGCCCAGACATTGGGTCAATCATTAATTTGGATGTTTGTGTAAGGTGTTTCTAGGTGATAATAATTTGAATGGATGGGCTGAGTAAAGCAGCTTGCCCTCCCACATGTGGATAGGCATTATCCAATCAATTAAACCCTGAATAGAATGAAAAGGCCGAATAAGATGGAACCTTCTGACTTACAGCCTGACATAAAATTTCAACACTGAATGTGAAAATATGGTTTTGGACTGGAATTTACACTATTACGCTCCTGATTCTTTAGCCTTCAGACTTAGACTCTTCAGTCTCCCATAACATAGGATTTCCTTTGTTTATACCTTGCTGGCTGCAGATCGTGGGATTCTCATCCTTCAAAACTACGTAATCCATTCTTCATATCATATTCAAACTGTAGAAAATCAAAGATGAAAAAGTCTTGAAGGATGCCAAGGGCAAAACACATTATATTATAGAGAAGCAGAAATATGAAGTACACTTGACTTCTACTTATGCAAGAAAGAAAGGAATGGAGTTAAATATTTAAATGGTTCAATAAAAAAACTGACGAGGCAGACGGGGCCCAACCGGAGGAAGGGCCCCCGTCCATTCGTTGGGGAACTGCGACCTGCCCAGCTGTGACTAGAACAAGCAGTAGGCACCCACCGGAAGGAATGACCCAGCCACCAGCTTGCCTGGCCACTGGCTCATGCAGTCATCACCTCCAGGGCTGGGAACAGCATCTCCCCGCTGCATACAGGGCCCAACCAGAGGAAGGGACCCCGTCCTTTCTTTGGGGAACTGCGACCTGCCCAGCTGCGACCAGAACAAGCAGTAGGCACCCACCCAAAGGAGCAACCCAGCCACCAGCTCCTGTGGCCGCTGGCTCACGCCATCACCAGGACCAGGAACTGCAGGCTTCACCCTGTGGAAGGGCCCTGCTGCCCACTTGCCCAACCCCCACTGAAACAACTAGACTGGGAGAAGACCCAGGAGGAGGAGAGTGGGGAGAAGAAAGCCAGACTGCCTGTTCCACCACACTGCTGCCAGGAGGAGATCTGCAGAGAGAGGCTCGCTCCATGCCTGTAAATCCGAGAGGCAACCCGTGTCTGCCCAGAGAGACACACCGAACTGGGATCCCATAGCTACTCAACCCAACACCAATATAATTATAGGCCTGAGGCTACCACTGCCACAAAACTGAGTTAGCTACGCTACTACCAAGGAACAACAAAAAGGTAAGACATCACTAAGGTCCCTAGAGACCAGGATGCACCAAAAGGTGCAACCAGTTATGATGTTGTGAACTAACAGGGAATCTTACATGGGGTTGTCTATCTCTTGCTTCTTCTACTAACAGCCAAATTCTAATGATTATACTCTCACTAGTCAAATAATCTAATATCTCTATTTTCTCACATCTTACTTCATAAACGTTTAAGCCAACCTCTAAGTCCCCCCTTCTTCCATCAGATACTGTAAACCACCATGCAAAAATAGAGACTATATGGAATAACATAACTGATCTCAACCTTTATGTTTATAGTGACAAAACTGTAAATATAAAAATAGAAACTAACTGATATATGGATACACATTGGGTACATTGAAAGATCTAATATTGATATTTCCCTAAAAAGTGAGGTTCTGGGTAACCTGGAGGGACCTTATAAGACAAAAGGGCAGAAGTTGTAATACCTCAGGCTTACCTTGCAAGAGAGGGAAAACACATAGACATCATGAGGAAACAAGGGAGGAAAATGCCCCAAACAAACCAAGATACTACAACAATAGAAACCATAGAGAGTACAGTAGGTGAAATGTCAGAGAAAGAGTTCCAGATATACATAATTAAAATGATAAGGGATTTTAAAAATGACCTAAGTGAACAGATACAGGCAAAAATTGATCTCTCCAACAAAGAGATAAGAGATCAAATACAGGCAACCATTGATCACACCAACAAGGACATAAGAGAACAAATCCAGGTAGAAAAAGATTACTTCAAGAAAGAGAGAGAGTTTGAGAAAAAAACAAAAAAACAAAAAAACAGAAATCCTTGAAATGAAAGAAACAGTAAGCCAATTAAAAAATTCAATAGAAAGCATCACCAACAGATTGGACCACTTGAAGATAGGACCTCAGACAATGAGGACAAAATATATAATCTTGAAAATCAATTTGACCTTACAGTGAAGATGGTAAGAAACCATGAACAAAACATGCAAGAATTATGGGATACCATCAAAAAACCACACATAAGATTTATTGGAATAGAGCCGGGCGTGGTGGCGCACGCCTGTAATCCCAGCACTTTGGGAGGCTGAGGCAGGAGGATCGCGAGTTCAAAGCCAGCCTCAGCAATGGTGAGGCACTTAGCAACTCAGTGAGACCCTGTCTCTAAATAAAATACAAAACAGGTCTGGGGATGTGACCCAGTGGTTGAGTGCCCCTGAGTTCAACCCCCGGTACCACAAAAAAAAAAAAAAAAAAAAAAAAAAAAAAAAAAGATTTATTGGAATAGAGGAAGGTGCAGAGATTCAAACCAAAGGAATGCACAATCTCTTCAATGAAATAATATCAGAAAATTTCCCAAGCAGGAAGAATGAATTTGAAAATCAAATACTAGAGACCTATAGGACACCAAATGTACAAAATTATAACAGGTCCACACCAAGGCACATTGTAATGAAAATGCCTAGCATACAAAATAAAGATAGAATTTTAAAGGCTGCAAGAGAGAAAAGTCAGATTACCTATAAGGGAAAACCAATTTGCATCTCAGCAGATTTTTCAATCCAGACCCTCAAAGCCAGGAGAGCCTAGAACAACATATACCAGGCTCTAAAGGATAAGGGATGCTAACCAAGAATTTTATATCCAGCAAAATTAAACTTTAGATTTGAGGATGAAATAAAAATCTTCCATGATAAACAAAAGCTAAAAGAATTTACAACAAGAAAGCCTGCTCTACAGAACATTCTTGGTAAAATATTCCAAGAAGAGGAAATGAAAAACAACAATGAAAATCTGCAAAGGGAAGAACTACAATAAAGGGGAAAATCAACCAAAGGAAAAACCAAGTCAAACCAAATACCAAAAATAATAAAAAATAAAAATGACTGGTAATATAAATTATGTCTCAATAATAACCCTGAATGTTAATGGCCTAAACTCACCAATTAGAAGACATAGGGTAATAGATTGGAAAATAAAAAAACAGACCCAACAATTTGTTGCCTTCAAGAGACACATCTCATAGGGAAAGACGCCCTTAGACTAAAGGTGAAAGGAGGTCTCCATCCTCATATCCAATAAAGTAGACTTCAAGCCAAAGTTAGTCAAAAGAGATAAAGATGGACATTTCATACTGCTTAAGGGAATCATAGATCAATAAGATATAACTGTTATAAATATATATGCCCCAAATAATGGAGCATCTACATTCATCAATCAAACTCTTCTCAAGTTCAAGAATCAAATAGACCACAACACAATAATTCTAGGTGACTTTAACACACCTCTTTCACCACTGGATAGATCTTCCAAACAAAAGTTAAACAAAGAAACTATAGAACTCAATAATACAATTAATAATTTAGACTTAACTGACATATATAGAGTATATCACCCATCAATGAGCCAATACACTTTCTTCTCAGCAGCACATGGACCCTTCTCAAAAATAGACCATCTATTATGCCATAAAGCAACTCTAAGCAAATATAAAAAAGTAGGGATACTACCTTGCATTCTGTCATATCATAATGGAATGAAATTAGAAATCAATGATAAAAAAAGAAAGAAAAGCTACACTAACACCTGGAGACTAAATAACATGCTATTGAATGATCAATGGGTTGCAGAAGACATCAAGAAGAAGATTAAGAAATTCTTAGAGGTAAATGAGAACAATGATACAACATTCCAAAATCTCCGGGACACCCTAAAGGCAGTACTAAGAGGAAAGTTCATTGCATGGAGCTCATTCCTTCAAAAAAGACAAAGTAAACAAATAAATGAGCTAACATTACATCTCAAATCCCTAGAAAAAGAAGAACAAATCAACCCCAAAAGAAGACAGGAAATAATTAAAATCAGAGCTGAAATTAATGAAATTGAAACTAAAAAAACAATTGAAAAAATTGACAGAACAAAAAGTTGGTTCTTTGAAAAAATAAATAAAACTGATAGACCTTTTAGCTATGCTAACAAAGAAAAGGGAGAGAAAACACAAATTACTAACATTTACGATAAAAAAGGAAATATCACGAGGGACACTACAGAAATACAGAAGATAATTAGAAATTATTTTGAAAATTTATACTCCAATAAAATAGAAAATAATGAAGGCATCAACAAATTTCTAGGGACAAATGATATGCCCACACTAAATCAAGATGATATACACAATTTAAATAGGTCAATTTCAAGCAAAGAAATAGAGGATGCCATAATAAACTTACCAACCAAGAAGAGCCTAGGACCAGATGGATACACAGCTGAGTTCTACAAGACCTTTAAAAAAGAACTAACACAAATACTTCTCAATCTATTTCATAAAATAGAAAAAGAGGGAACACTTCCAGACTCATTTGATGAGGCAATATCACCCTGATTCCAAAACCAGACAGAGACAAATCAAGGAAAGAAAACTTCAGACCAATATCTCTAATGAATATAGATGCAAAATTTCTCAGTAAAATTCTGGCAAATCGAATACAAAAACACATCAAGAAGATAGTGCATCACGTTCAAGTGGGCTTCATTTCAGGGATGCAAGGTTGGTTCAATATAAGGAAATCAATAAACGTAATTCACATCAACAGGCTCAAAGATAAAAATCATATGATCATCTCAATAGACGCAGAGAAAGCATTTGACAAAATACAACATTCCTTCATGTTCAAAATGATAGAAAAAATAGGGATAACAGGAACATACTTCAACATCGTAAAGGCCATCTATGCTAAGCCCCAGGCCAACATCATCCTAAATGGAGAAAAATTGAAAGCATTCCCTCTAAAAACTGGAACAAGACAGGGATGCCCTCTTTCACCACTCCTATTTAACATAGTTCTTGAAGCCCTAGCCACAGCAATTAGACGAAAGAAATTAAAGGGATATGGATAGGAAAAGAAGAACTCAAATTATCACTATTTGCAGACGATATGATTCTATACATAGAATATCCAAAAAATTCCACCAGAAATCTTCTAATTCTAATAAATGAATTCAGCAACATAGCTGGATATAAAATCATTTCCCATAAATCAAAGGCATTTCTGTACATCAGTGACAAATCCTCAGAAAGAGAAACTGGGAAATCCACCCCATTTACTATAGCCTCAAAAAAAAATAAAATATTTGGGAATCAACTTAACAAAAGAAGTGAAAGACCTCTACAATGAAAACTACAGCACACTAAAGAAAAAAATTAATGAAGATCTTAGAAGATGGAAAGATCTACCTGGTTCATGGATAGGTAGAACTAATATTGTCAAAATGACCATTCTCCCAAAAGCACTATACAGATTCAATGCAATACCAATCAAAAGCCCAATATCATTCCTCATAGAACTAGAAAAAGCAATCATGAAATTCATCTGGAAAAATAAGAATAGCCAAAACAATTCTTAGCAAGAAGAATGAAGTGGGTGGCATTACTATTCCAGACCTTAAATTGTACTACAAAGCAATAGTAACAAAAACAGCATGGTATTGGCACCAAAATAGACCAGTTGACCAATGGTACAGAATAGAAGACTCAGAGATGAACCCACACACCTACAGTTATCTTATATTAGACAAAGGTGCCAGAAATGTTCACTGGAGAAAAGACAGCCTCTTCAACAAATGGTGTTGGGAAAACTGGAAATCCTCATGTAATAAAATGAAATTAAATCTCTTTCTCTCACCATGCACAAAACTTAACTCAAAGTGGATCAAGGACCTAGGAATTAAACGAGAAACCTTGCACCTAACAGAAGAAAAAGTAGGCCCAACAGACACTTCTCAGAAGATGATATACAAACAATCAACAAATATATGAAAAAATGTTCAACATCTCTAGCAATTAGAGAAATGCAAATCAAAACAAGTCTAAGATTTCATCTTACTCCAGTCAGATTGGCAGCTATCAAAAAAACAAACAACAATCAATGTTGGCGAGGATGTGGGGAAAAAGGCACACTCTTACATTGCTGGTGGAACTGCAAATTGGTGAAGCCAATCTGGAAAGCAGTATGGAGATTCCTTGGAAAACTGGGAATGGAACTACCATTTGACCTAGCTATCCCACTCCTTGGCCTATTCCCAAAGGACTTAAAAACAGCTTCCTACAGGGACACAGCCACATCAATGTTTATAGCAGCACAATTCACAATAGCTAGATTGTGGAACCAACCAACCCTGATGCCCATCAGCAGATGAATGGATAGGGAAACTTTGGTATATATACACAATGGAACACTACTCAGCACTAAAAGAGAATAAAATCATGGCATTTGCAGGTAAATGGATGGAGTTGGAGAAAATAATGCTAAGTGAAGTTAGCCAATCCCAAAAAACCAAAGGTCAAATGATCTCTTTGATATGAAGATACTAACTTATAAAGGCAAGAGAGAGGGAATGAGAGGAATGAAAGAGCTTTAAATAGAACAAGGAGGGGGGGGGAGGGAGAGGAGGGGGCAAGGGGATAGGAATAATGGCAGACTGTTATCCATGATTACCCTAAATACATGTATGAAGACACAATTGTTGTAAGAATACTTTATATTAAACCAGCAAATAAAAAAATACTTATGAATTTAAAATTCTACAAAGGAGGAAAAGGTTTTTTTTTTTTTCAGATAAACAAAAATGTAGGAATTTGCTATTAGTAAACCTGCCTTGTAGGATATATTAAAAGTTCTTTATTGACAAGGAAAATTATATTGGCTAGCAACTCAGATCTTTATAAAGAAGAGTATTAGAAAAAGAATATTTGGAGGTAAAATAAAACCTTTTTCTCATTCTTTAAATGACCTAACAGATTACAGATTGCTCAAAATAATAGCAACAGTGCATTTGATTATGTGTATATATGTATGTATAATTATGTATGCTTATGTATAAGTGAAATTAACAATAGTAATGATACCTGGGATGTGAGAGAGGAATTAGGATTATTCTCTTAATATAAGGTTTATTTTACTACCTGTGCTTCAGTATAGAATTATATGGAAGTATGCTTGGATTATTGTACTACAAACTATAGTGTTAACACTAAAAAATACAATAATAAGTATAATTGATAAGAAAAAGACAAAACATGTAAGCATATAAAATTCTCAAAATCACAAATAGTAGAAAATGAGTGGGAGACAGGGGGGCTGGGGTTCTGGCTCAATGGTAGAGTGCTTGCCTAGCATGCATGAGGCACTAGGTTTGATCCCCAGTACCACATAAAAAATAAATAAAAATAATAAAGGTTAAAAAAAAAGAGTGGGAGGCAGAAATAGTAACAATGAACAAGGGCAACAAATAGAGAACAAGAACAAACAAAATAGGTGTTCATCCAACCATATTAATATCACTTTGAATGGCAATGGTCTAATACACAAATAAAAATTATCAGAAGGGATCAAAAATCCAAACCAAGTATATTCTGTCTATAAGAAACTCACTTAAATTAAAAAATCCCTAATATTAGCATAGTATGTCTTTCTCTATCTCTTTACTGTTAACATGAATCAAATGAAAGCTGAAATAGATACATAATTTCAAGCTTGGCTGAATTCATATCAAGTAATAGTAACATGGATAAAGATGGGAATTACATAATGATACACAGGCCAATCTTTCAAGAAGACAAAATAATCCCCAATATGTATGTATAAAAAAAGTGAGGCTGCAACTTAAAGAACTGCAGGAAAAACAGATGAATCCACTATTATAGTTGAAAACTTCAATATACTTTTACAAGAAATGAAAAGTTGTGGAACAGCAGGCAGAAAATCATGAGAATAGGGAAAAAACAACACTGTCAATCAACTGAATATAACTGACAGCCACAGCCTATTTCATCCAGTGACAGCCAAATACACATTCTCAAGCTCACATGGAATAGTCACCATATAAAGAATACACTCTTTGCTGTAAATCACATCTTAACACATTGGGATAGTTGTGATGTTTTTATAACACTTTTTTATATTCTAAACCCTACATAATTGCACAATTTAAGATGTTTAAAAGTGTGAATTTTAGGTTATGTAAATTTTATTTTTATTTTGTTTATAGAAACATTTGAAAAAAGAAGAAAGAGGAGATAGTAGGCAGCCAGGCTGTGAAATCTCTGAGCAGAATTTCCCTCACTGTGGCTCTTCCCTGGGATCAGAATGAAAACAAATTCAGACTTGAAATTCTTCTAGCTTTGTGAAGGAGTTAAGCTGAAAGGAGTTATTCATGATTAGAAAGTGATGGCCATGGGATCAAGAAGGTAGGTGTTCATGCTTACTAAGAGAAGCATACCTTCACTGAATGGCCAGTAGTGGCCCTGAGGAGGAGCACCTAGACTATCAGTCACCCATGTACATGGAGGAAGGCAGGGTCCATCAACTAGCAGTGTCTGAACCAGCTGTGTCCTGAAGATTAGTCTAGAGGTGTCTTCACATAGCCAGCTGCAACCCCTTATTGGGTTATAAAACCAATTCAATAGGTCATTATCATCATTTAAAAAGGAAACTAAACATTGGATTAAAGATGAATGGAATCAATCATATATTGAGAAACAGGCAGTCAGGCATTGTTCTTTGGTTTCAGGTATAAATATGCATATTCGTACTAAATGAAAATATAAATTTTTTTTGTGAATTCTAGTACTAAAACATTCTGAAAAATACTAGTCTTTACTAATAAAGTTCTCTGCTGCAATTTACATTGGTATAAAACAATCTATTAACTTCTTCACGTGGCCCAACATCCAGGTATCTTGGCAGAAAGAGCAGGATTTCATCTCGTCACCAAGAGGGGTTGCTGAGCGGGGCTCATGAGGCTGCAATAGCAGGACAGTGTAATGTGAGCATGTCTCAAGCCCTGAAAGTCCTTTTCCTCCTCCTCCCCCCACCTTCCTCTTCCCCCCTCCTTTTTCTCCTCTGTCTCCCCCTTCTCCTTCTCTCTCTCTCTCTTTTTGTTACCAGAGATTGAACCCAGGGTGCTTTACCACTGGGCCATATCCCCAGCTCTTTTTTTCTCTTTTATGTTAAGACAGGGTTGTGCTGAGTTTTTAGGGCCTCACTAAGTTGCAGAGTCTGATTTGAACTCGCGATCCTCTTGCCTCCAGCTCCCCAGCCACTGGGATTATAGGCATGCACCACTCAGCCCAGTAAGCTCATCTTTTAACAGGGCAGTAGATCATTGTCCTCTAGGGATGGTGAGGGATACAACTTTATTCCAGTCCTAACACTTATCTGGAGAGGAGAATTAGGCTCTGTGAGCCTGCCTGAATTTGGCCATCTGTGAAATAGGATGTATATTCTGACAGATCTGATCTGGGGTAACCTAGAAAATCTGTGCAGTATCTATGACATAGAGCAGGACTTCAATTTTCCTTAAATTTTGGCACATAGCATTCAGAGCTGGCTGAGTCTCAGGGCTAAGGAGACATTATGAAAAATATTACTCAATGTTTCTCACAATTCAAACATACATGTCCACACTAATGAACCAAGTATCTCTCTGACTCTCTGATATACATTGAGTTCAAAGTTACAGGATAATAACTTTGTGTAATTTTTGATGTTTCACTGACACATAAGAGCTGTTCAACACTGTTTCTCCAGCAGACTTAAATCTAGTTCACAATGCTGTTAAGGCAGCGTGTTTTTTTTTTTTTTTTTTTAACTCACCTGCTATACCTGTGCTAGATTGCGCCAAGAAATCAAGGCACAGTGTTTGTCTAATGGTTGATCCTGGTTTGTTCAACATGATAATAAATTCATAAAAAAATTTTGGAACATTCCTGAAGTTGCCAGAAAGAGGACCCCAAATCATGCATTATCCTGTAATCCCAGCAACTGGGGAGGCTGAGGCAGGAGGATTACAAATTCGAAGCTAGCCTAAAGCACTTAGTGAGACCCTATCTCAGAAAAAAAATATGACTGGAGATGTAGCTCCATAAGAAAGCACCCCTAAGTTCATTCCAAATCATCTAATACAAATAAACAGATACAATGTTTATGAAAAAATAATATGAAAGTCATGTATCTGACTGGTGACTTATAGCCAGAAAATAGGAAATCATTTAGAAGTCAGTAAGAAGAAAAAAATGCACCAATAAAGAAATGGAAAAATAATTTGAACAGACACTTCACCCAATAATATAATCAAATAGCAAGTAATTGTATGAAAATATGCTCTACATAATTAGTGGTCACAGAATTTATTTTCATCTTATTTTTTGGAGGGGTTCTGTTTTACGGTCTTTTCTTTTTTGGAACTGGGGATCAAACCCAGGTCTTTGCAAATGAGGCAAATGTTTTGCCACTGATCTACATCCCAGCCCTAAAAATGTAAATTAAAGCTACAATAAGATACCACTACTTCCATGAAAATGGCTAAAGTTAAAAGGACTGACCATACCAAGTGTTGACAAGGTTGTGGAGAATGGAGCTCTCATATACTGCTCATGGGAATGAAAAATGGTACCATCACTTCAGAAAAGATTTTGTCAATTTCTGACAATAGTAATCTTATGTCCACTATTTGCTCCAGCCATTGCACTCCTAAGATTTACTCTAGACAAAGGAAGCATATATGTATTCTAATACATTCACATAAAATGAAAACTACCCATCATCCCTAAGAAAGTGGGTGGATAAAACCAAATCATGGTATATACATGTAATGGAATACTGCTCAGCAATTACGAAACAAATAGTCAATAATGCAACAATATGGATAAATCTAAAGTTAATAGGTTGAATATAAGAATCCAGAGAAAAAAGAATACATGGAATTATGAATGAGAGAAAATATTTGTTTGAAAATAGGGACAGGTAGGGAGACATCAAGGAAAGAGGGAGATATGTGAGTGTGAGGATGGCAAAGGAGCAGGAAAACACATTTTAGTGTGATGGATATATATTTCCTTCACTGTAATGTTGGATTCACTGGTGCATCATATGTCAAAACTTACTACAGCAAACACTTTAAATATGCATAGTGAATTACACATGAGTCATATCTCAATAAAGCATTGAAAATATACTTGTATTCTTTGGAGATTTGGTGAAATTCAGTTAATCAGAACAATTTCCACTAAGATGATCCTGTCATATTAACAGATAGACTCTAGGTCTTTTCCTGTTGTTCACACGACTTATGAACAATATAGAAACAATAATTTGCAACAAGGTCTATCTAAATATTTAGGGAAATTTGACGCACATTTCTTTCTGAAGTAAAACACTGAAATGTTACAATCTGGTAAACTGATCATTCTGATATTTCAGTGTATCTGGTTATTTTATTTTAAAGAATATTTCTTTGAATCAAAGTAGGTTAAATCCTAGTAAAATTATATTTTTTAAAAAATAATAAAAATTTAATGACATTTTAAACTAATCCTTAGATAATTATTGGTTTCTATAAAAAATTAATAACAGATAAAATGTTGCTTACCAAGGAAGATTCCATATTACAATTTCACAATTGTAATATGTTATTTGTAAATATGTAATATTTCACAACCACATATTTTACCACCCATCTAAAGATTTTGATAGTAATCACTGATTTTAATTTATACAATTAAAAATACATATGAAATTTATTAACAACACATGTTAAATATTAAATTCCTTCCACAAGGTGCAGGATTCATTGCTTTCAGATTTAAAAATCACGTCAAACATGAACCTCAAGGGCTACAACTAAGCATATAACCTGCCAATGGGACAAACCTCCATTTTCTTCTCCAACGATGGTGTTGAAAGAGCTTGTCTACATTTAGATTGTGTGATCCTGGTAGACACTATTCTACAACATGGGCATGACTGATCTATGAACTCACTTGAATCTGGAGTCATATCCCACTAGGGATGGAACTGTAGGATTCTCCTGAGCACTGCTGCCCTTCAGATCTTTGGTAAAAGCTTTAGCAGCCATCACCATATCTTCACAAACTGTCTCCTTAAGACACTTGTTATAACCCCAAGAGGAGTGTCCCAGAGGATAAAGAACAGAGAAATCACTGTGCCTTATGAAAGTCACTGCATACCTGGCACTATATTAAACACTGAGCCAGTGACCAATGGAACTGGTACAACTGGTTAGTGGTCACAAAACCAGAAGGTACAATGGGCTTCTCAGCAAGATCTTTTCCTTCTCTTTTATTCCTCTCTCTTCCTCTAACAACAAATCTGAAAAGAAATAAGAAGTGGCCTAAATGAATACAAGCATTTAGAATCCCATGATAACCACATTGACATCATGCTGCCTGGGATTTGGAGGGTCCTACATCTCTCTACCTCTCTAAGCAGTGGGGCCTGGAGAACCAGAGAGGGGACGAGGAGATGTGGGTCTGGGGTCCCTTCATCTCCCCACACTAGGGAGGCTCAGCACCCTCTGCAGGTATCAGAACTCTCGGTTGAGTCCAAACACCTGGAGGTGGGGCCCTGCTCTTCTCATCAGAGCATGTCCATCTCCTTCAGAATGTCATCACAGTTGCCATAATGACATCAGGATGCGTGGTCCTCCACACCACAAATGCCACTGTGCAGGCCTTCTCCTTGTACCTCCCTTTTCTCTGAAAGCAAAAATCTTTTCTCTTCAGGCCACCACCTGAGAGAGTATACATATTAGAGGAACTAGACTCAGATGCTAGCAATGGGAAGAACTCTGCCTCATTTAGTGGAACAAAGAATGTCCTTTTTGTCAGGAATATTGTTTGCTTTAAAAATGACAGGGGCAGGTTATCAGTTCACAGAGACACAGGGAAGCCTGCTAGGCTCTTGAAGATGAGCTATCACCAAGTGACCATCATGAACATGTATAACTCATACTCAATGCTAAGCAGCTAAATAGCTGCAGCAGAAAACTGAGGAACTTTCTATAATCATGTGACAAATGATCTAGGAACAAAAAAAACATCAATTCAGGAATCTCCATGTCATTTTAGGGATACAGGCCTCGAATAATATAGTAATTTAGTAGGCAGAAACCTAGTCAATTCAACCATACAATAGTTTATCCTGGGAAATTCTTGTCCTCTTTCCTGATATTTTCCTCCATAGGGAAGAACACCCATGACCAAAACACCACTAGCCTCTCTACACTCACTCTTGCCCAGATGGCAGGAATGATTTACCTGTCTAGAGTGTTTGGAAGGAACAGGGCTTGCAAATCTCAGTTCCTCTTCCTCTTCCTGCAAGTCTCTTGGGAGTAAGCTGCCCTTTGGAAGGACTTTTCTGCTCCACCATCAGGGATGGGTCTTATAATTGGCCCACAACTCTAATGTCCTTTTAGTGTCTGTCTACCCAAGTTTTCCTATAAAAGACCTAGTTCTCTAATACTTCTTTCTAAACCTCATTCTCTAAATACTTATTTCTCAAATTTGGTTCTGTAAACCAACTAATGAATATTACAGAAAGGTAAATATACATGAATGTTATTCCTTATAAGGGTGATTTTAGAGAATCTGACTTAGATTTGCTGTCTATTCAGGCTCCCTGTTAATTCCAGAATTGGAGAGGCACATCCACTTGGTAGTGCTGTGTGGGGACAGTCACAAAGCCAAGGACTGCAATATCTACCTGCATATCTACCTGCTGTCTATTGAAGGAGCCCCATGTACATGTGCTCAAGGAATTGACTTCCTTGTCAAGGGCTATCCCTGTAGCAGGAAAGAGTGTTTCAGGACATCTTTGTGAATAAATACCCCTTGTTCAGAATGAACACTCACTAAAGTAACCTCTGAGATTTTCCTTAGGATGTTGTTTGTGACAACACACACTTGGTACATTAATGCACCTGACTGCAGTGGAAGGTATTCTGTGGAATTGCAAGAGTGGGTTGAAAATCATAAAGCATGATAATTTTCCTGAGGAATTCCTTCAAGCAGATCTTTATGAAATGTTCAGAAATATATACACATACATAATCATATATAGATTGTAAGCAAGATTATAAAAATGTTTCACCAAATTTTCAAAAAAAAAAAAAAAAAAAGACAATCTCTTTCTCATCCAATGAAAAAAGACTCCAGAAAAAGAGGAAACTTTTATAAAACATAATGTTTGGGGTTTCTGTTTCTGTGTAACTGATGCTCTCAAACAACAGTTACTGATTACCACCTGGGAATCAGTGTGCTGAATGAGCTCATGTGGGCATTTTCTGTTTCATGTGGTGTCTGTCCTCCCAGAACTGCAGTCATCTGGAGGCTGTACCAATTAATCTGTTACACCCAGAGAGTTCCCTCACATGGCTGATGGCTGATGCTGGCATCTCCTTAGAGATTTGCAGCTTAATTATATCTGCACTGACCATATTTCCAAATAAGGTATGGGAGGGGTTAAGATGGGGAAAAATTTAGGGGAGACACAAGTCAACACACTATAGTGAGACCAGCAAGTTACAAAACTAAATGAGAGAGGAAGTATCTTTTGTATGTATACATGTAAATCCATACAATAGCATATAATATTCTTAAATATATCCTTACTATATTTATAGTCTTGCAAATACATAATCATATAAATATTCACATATTTGCAGGTATTTTCATTTATTTATCTGCAAAAGGAAACTTCAGGAAGAATATAATACAGGTGAACTCATTACAAAGGCTTCCCTTTGGGTGATAAGATTTGGGGTATTATTTATGTGCTCTTCTTTGTCATCTATTTTTTAAAATATTTATTTTATTTGTTTTTTTTTTATTTGTACACAATGCCTTTATTTTTACGTGGTGCTGAGGATCGAACCCAGGCTGCATACGTGCTAGGCGAGCGCTCTACCACTGAGCCACAACCCCAGCCCCCTGTCATATATTTTTATCTATAATAAATACCTATGTTTATAAGTATTAAAATATTATAATGGATGTGAAACATAAGCATTCTCAGTCTCAACCACAGAAAAAAGTCACAGAAAGGAGGCAAGATGTTGGGCAGCACTTTCCACAGATTTACCACACATATTTCTGCCAAATTAAAACCACACATTTACCCTCAATATTATGCCTTCTAAGTTATCTGAGAAAAATATGGAAGCTCAATTTGTTTATTGCGCTGTGACCTGCTAATATGAGGTTACTCTACAATATGCAGTAGCACATAACAGTCAGATGCTTTTACCTAGGAGCCACATGGCTTATAAACAACAACAACAAAAAAAACCCTACACATTGCCACTTGCTAGCCCTGCCTTTGCTGTGTCTCAGTTCTCTCTATATAAAGTCAGGCAATAATAGTTTCTCCTTACAGTTTGTGGTGAGGATTAAATGAGAAAGTGTAGGTTGAACACTTACAATTGTGTTGGGCACTGAGAAAATTAACAAAATATACTAACCTTTTAGTAGTTTCATAATATTGTCACTTTTATTAGATGGGTGTATATTGATTAGAATAGACTGGAATTTTATATTATGATGTGTGTCAAAAAATGTAGTTTGGGGGGCTGGGGTTGTGGCTCAGCAGTAGAGCGCTTGCCTAGCACGTGCGCAGCCTGGGTTCGATCCTCAGCACCACGTAAAAATAAAGGCATTGTGTACAACTAAAACAAATATTTTTTTAAAATATAGTTTGGGAACCATTTGGAGAGAAACTGCTATTCTTAAATACACATGGTTTTCTTTCCATAGTATAAGTTCTGTATATATGCACTTATGTATATATATTCAACTGTTTTCATTACTTCTGCATGGGTAGCAGACTTTTCATGATTTCTACTGATTTTCCCCCCTCACTTTTGACTTTCATCTTCAATGATTTTGGAAGTGAAAATACTAAGAATTAACATATACTAAGGTCTTTTCAATTCCTTTCTTTAATGTTCTGTACTTTTCATTGTAGAGGTCTTTCACCTATTTGTTAGATTGTTTCCCAAGTTTTTTTTTTTTTTTTGAGGCTATTGTGAGTGGGGTAGTTTTCCTTATTTCTCTTTCAGTGGATTCATCACTGATGTATAGGAACACATTCGATTTATGGGTGTTGATTTTATATCCTGCTACTCTGCTGAATTTATTTATTAGTTCTAAACTTTTCTGGTGGAATATTTTAGATCTTCTTAACAGAATCATGTCATTGGCTAATAGTTATAGTTTGAGTTCATTTCCTATTCATATCCCTTTAATTTCTTTCATCTAATTGCTCTGGCTAGAGTTTCAAGGACTATGCTGAATAGAAGTGGGGATAGAGGGCATCCTTATCTTGTTCCAGTTTTTAGAGGGAATGCTTTCAATTTTTCTCCATTTGGAATGATGTTGACATTAGGCTTAGCATAGATAACTTTTACAATGTTGAGGTATGTTCCTACTATCCCTCGTTTTTCTAATGTTTTGAACATGAAGGTGTGCTGTATTTTGTCAAATGCTTTTTATGCACCTATTAAGATAATCATATGATTCTTGTCTTTAAGTCTACTGATGTGGTGAATTACGTTTATTGATTTCTGTACGTTGAACAAACCTTGCATCCCTGGGATGAACCCCACTTGATAATAGTGCACTATCTTTTAAATATGTTCTTGTATGCAATTTGCCAGAATTTTATTGAGTAGTATAGTTAACAAAAAAATAATAAAATACTTATAGTATTATTACTATAAGTATTAATAATAATTACTAATAGTAATAATAATAAATAGTACTAAAAGTAACCACTGGAACAAAACAATAACTTTACTAATACTAAATAAAAAGGGAGAGCAAATAAGGCACATGACTTAGCAAAAGACTATGATTTCTTTGTGTTTATAAGCAACAGAATGGGGTTGATCCCAAATGACCAAAGAATGACTATATTAATAAAGGTAAAGGGGTTTAATTCACCTAATAAAACTTTTGCAGATTTTCTACTGAGGCTAAATCAATACTATGTTTGTTTGACAGATATATCTAACACAAATGAAGTCAGATAAGTTAATTTAAAACTATGCAGACATATACCAAGAAATTGCTAAACACAAGAAAGAAGTGGTTATAATCTTGATAATTAGGATGTAGAATTGTGAACCACAAGGATTTAAAGAAACAAAAATGCAGTTGATTACTAAAGACTACAGTTCACAAGGAAGATGTGAGTTATTAAAATGAGTATGCCAAAACACACAACACTTACCTTTATACAAAATGTTCAAGTGGAAAATTTTAGTAAGTAGAAAGAAGACCTAAATAATATAATCCCAAGGGCAGATCTTATGGGGACATAGAGACCTCTGAAATCTGATTCTAGATAGTACCCCTACTTCTCAGATTTGCATGGAACATTCAAGAAAACTGACTATATCTGAGGTTGATAAATCAATCAGAGCCTGAATGGAAATATATGAAAATCAGAGAATTTGATGAGGGTGACTACAAACTCACAACATATCAGAGTCTAGCTAGAGCAGCTGTCTGAAGACAACAGTTTAATGCATCAAATACTGATATCAATAAACATGAAAATAAATGAATTACAATATTCAATCCAAAAAGCATGATGAACAACCAGGAAATAAACTGAAATAATGCAGATGAAAAGAATAGTTCAAGGTAAAAGCAAGGTTAAGAAATAACATCAGAAGAGCTGGGATGGGAAGGAAGCAAACACTGTCACTGTGCTTTGTGGATGATGCTCAAACACCGTACTGGGATCTTGACAAGGTCTTCCCTTGAACTCTTCTTCACAGTGCTTCCTTGATTGTAAGGATCAGCTATGTGTGTCTTTGTGTGTGCAAGTGTGTATGTGTATGTGTATGTGTTTAG
Source organism: Tamias sibiricus (assembly GCA_025594165.1). Lineage (NCBI taxonomy): Eukaryota > Metazoa > Chordata > Mammalia > Rodentia > Sciuridae > Tamias > Tamias sibiricus. Next base: position 94,560,245 of record CM046667.1, on the reverse strand, counting down.
TGAAAGGTGCAAATCAATACATTTTAATTAGGGAAGCAGTTGTACAAATTAAGAGGATAAAGCTACAATGGTAATAGTATACATGTCGCTGTGGAATGATAATCTCTAGGGAAAGATGCAAGGACATGCAATCAGAGAGGGGGAAAATTTTATTTTCAACTGCATTAGTTTAATAATTCTCTATGCTTTTCACCTGAAACTTATCACAAGTATAAGAGGTTTTAGGGGATACAATTTTTTAAAAATATTTTTTAGTTGTCAATGAACCTTTATTTTATTTATTTATATGCAATGCTGAGAATTGAACCCATTGCCTCACACATGCTAGGCAAGTGCCCTACCACTGAGCCACCACCCCTGCTCCTAGGGGATATATTTTTATCCTAAATATAATACATATTCATCTTTGCAAATGTCTAATATTCAGTTAAGTGCAGAGGTTAACAATATCAAAACCCTACAATCCATTCATCAGTGAAATTAAGATTATGCCATGTCATTACATTCTTCCATCTGTGCTGCATATATGCAGTGTACTGCATATGTATTACATACATAATTCATAAAACTATTACTATATGTAGTTTAGTACCCATTGTTTTTGATATTTTTTGTTTTGCTATTATCTTAAGTACTAACATGGAAAAAGCATTCTGAATAACAAATTTTTTTTTTTTTAATTTTTACCAGGGACTGAACCCAGGGGCACTTATCCACTGAGCCATATCCCCAGCCTTTTAAATATTTTATTTAGAGACAGGGTCTAGCTAAGTTGCTTAGGACTTCACTAAAGTGATGGGCCTGGCTTTGAACTCACAATCCTTCTGCCTCACCCTCCCAAGCCACTGGGATTACAGGTATGCAACAATGTGCCTAGCATATGTAGCCCTAAATTTTGAACAAACAAATCTAATTGGAAATGCTGTATCTGTAGCAGGTTAATGTTATGTGTCTGGGTCTTCATAGGAGCCTCCTGTAGATTTTCACTAATCTGCATGTCAACTACTCTATCCAATAATTATAAAATTGTAGGCTTGCAATACCTAGCAGTGTAATCCCCATTACTATCATTTAGCCTTTGAATGGGTGATAGGAATGATAATGATAATCAAGATGAGATGTCAATAATTAAATCATATGTAATTAACTGCTCCTCTAGATTACATGACCAGCAAGTAATGGATCCCAGAATGAAACTCTGGTCTCTATCACCCCAAAGTCCATGCCCCTGTCCACTATTCCTATATTGACCTGCCCTTCTGTGTTAGACCAGAGGCCTAAGGGAAGGGGCTTATCTAAGCTCAGTGAGAAAACTTTCTTCTCTTGTGTCCAACTAGATGGAAAATAAGGAGACAAGGAAGTACATGGAAGAAAGGAAATGATTAAATGGAACCAACTTGGCTTCTTGATGTTCCATTTCAAGATGCTAATTCAAATCTTCTACATTATGGACAGAGGATGCAGGCAACATACCAAAGTCCTACTAGGATTCAGACATTCTTTGAGGTTTTCTTCTTTTGTTCTTATAAAAAAAAATCTGTGAAGAAGGCACCCTTAATCCCATTTTACAGATAACCTAGCTCACACTCACAGCAGGTACATAAATTTATAGGGCTGAACATTTATCCCCCACCCTCTGTAGAGGCCAACCAGCTGCCTCCTGTGGAGATGACAGGTCTTTGGAGCTTAAGGGCCGATAGTGGGAAACTCCACTGATATGGAACCTGGGCTGTGTCATGCCTCTATTGGTAATCACCCACTTTTATTCAAGAAGACTATGATGGTGATTAAATTTTGCCCCATGGCCAAGAGGCCTAGGTGTGGGCACAAAATTGACAGGCTGATTCCTGAGATGTTAAACAGGACCCTTTGTAAAGGAACCTCAATGGTATCAAGGGGGAAAAGTGGGAGAATTCCATCAAAATGGAAGAAAGATCAGTGGAGTAAACCAAGGGATTGAAGGGGAGGCAGGAGGGATGGGATAAAGAAAGACCAGTGGAATGAATCTGTTTTAGTCTACTTTTTTTGCTGCTGTGACTAAAAGACCTGACAAAAACAATCATAGAGTAGGAAAAGTGTGTTTAGGGGCACGTGGATTCAGAGTTCTCTGTCCATGTATATAGCAAGTTCTACTCCTCGGTGCTCCAGGTGAGGCAGAATGCCACGGCAGGAGAGTATGGTAGAGGGCAGCAGCTCACATGATGAGGTAGAAGAGAGAGGCTCCAATGGCCATATACAAAATATATACCCTAAAGCCATGTCCCCAATGACCTACCTCCTCAAGTCACACCCTACCTGCCTACATTTACCACTCAGTAAATCCCATCATGGGATTAACTCACTGATTGGGTTAAGGCTCACATTTCTCTTGTAACCTTTCTTGCATTCCTTCACACTTGAGCTTTCAAGGAACACATCACATCCACCCAAAACAGAATCTGACCTGATTTTCCTATGTGTGTGTGTATGAATATATCACATTTAATCTCAACATCATATAAGACACTAATAAAAAAACTAAGTTTTAAGAAAGATCAGTAGCTTAGAGGGAAGGGAAATGGGGCAGGGAGAGAGAAGGGGAAAGGTAAAGAAAAGTATTAGGGACTAAATTGCAGTGAATTATATTCTGTGCTTTTATAATTTTGTCAAAATTAGTCATAATGTTAAATATAAATAAAAATAACCCAAAAAAGAGTATAATATAAAATAATCCAGCGTGCATGTAATGTTGCAAGGCAAAATTTTTTAGCTAATAAGTTTACATGTGTTTTAAGTATGCAAATCAGTGTTTTAAATAAGGATACTCCATTGCATGAAATGTTGAAAGAAAATAATTGCGAACCAATTACACATATGATGCCCATGTAATTACATGCTTTGGAAACATGTTCACAATGTAATGTTTCAGGTATAAAAAGTAGCAGATTAAAACAATTTATTTGTTAGAGTGACTGTGTGGGTTTCTCTGTTTTGATAACTCAACCATCTTTAGAACAATCATTCTCACATAAAGATAAGCACTTTTCAACTAAGTTCACGTGGGGGCTAAACTTTCAATGCCAGAGTTAAAGATCCCAGGGTGGGCATAAAGATAGCAGGATCACCACTAATGTGTGGAAAAGTCCAGAAAGCTTTGGCTTGTACAAAGAAATCAAGGCAGCTCCTTCACTGCCCACAAATCCCCTACCTCTATCCAAGCCTCCTGCTGGTCACTTTCACCCTTATGATTCTGACTCCGATTGCCACGTGGATAAAGATCATTCTCCATTTTGTCTAGGCCAAGGAAAAGGCATCATATCTAGAAACAGAAAATAAACCTTTCCTGAAATCAGACTATGAAACAACAAAGAGTGTGACCACAGTTCTCTCTGAAAAATTCCTGTGTATGTATAACAACTGAAACAATACACACATAGTTTCATTCCCTGTTTATTCCTATGCCTACACAAAATAAATTTATGAAATATGTATTGGGGTCTAGTTTGTGTTGGGCACTGCCAGAGCAATTCTATATGAGCATCACATGCTCCCCTGCCCTTACAACTGCACAACAGGATATGTCCAAAGGAAGCAACAAGGACTTTGGAGGACCTGCTCTCATGTGTGATCTTCAATGGATTCCATTCCAGGTGAGATGAATCCAACATCACCCTGAGTCCTGGAAACTCAGCATCTGAACAGAACATGATACATCTGATCAGAACATGGGGAAAAGGATGAAACTTAGGAAACTGATGCACCTAGAGCTAACAGGTTACCTTCACCTCACAGAGTGAAGGATCACAAAAGCCTCAGGTGGCTTCAGTCTTGGCTCTTGTCATGAGCAGGGAACTATAGGCTTTTTATTTAGCTCTTTGCCAGGCTGGTGGACTGCTATACTGGTTTTTTACCTGTCTTTTCCCTGGTAGGGAGGACCCTTATAATTAATATTCTGAGGTGACATGGAGTTTCTGCCTCATGTCAGACCTCCTCTCCCAGTTGGCAGCCTGGACCCAGAGCCACAGAGCCAGAAAAGAGCTAGCATATTTTTCAAGAAAATCACAGGCCTAGGAAACCTATCCAAACATCTAATTCCCCTGATTAATTAAAATGGTTTTTACAGACTTCTCACATGATGTTCACCTCCCTTGGTTCCCCTTGCATAGTCTGTGAGCAAGCAGGCACGCTCATGCAGCAAAGGAGCTAATGTCAAATGGCACAACTTCCTTGACATGGATTTGATGCTATCTATGAATATTCAAAAAAATAAATCCCTAGAAATAGCAATCTGCCTTCTAAAAATCTATCCCAAAGATACAATGCCAAAACATCAAAGGACAATTCATAATAACAGAAGTCTAGAAACATGACACATATCTACCAACAGGCTGCTGGTGGAATAATCAAAGATTAACTAGAGGACTATGCAGGTATAAAAAGCAAAGCAGAATCTCTCTCTTGCTGCTATGGAGTGATCTTCAGTGTACATTGTTAGTAAAAAATAAGGTGCAGAAAAAAGTGTTAGTTGCAGTTGTCCAATAAGAGGCCATGACCTACATGTGGCAGTTTAAACTTCAAATTTGAATTAAATTATGATTCAATTCCTCAGTTACACTCATTGTGTGTCATGTGCTCAACAACAACATGTAGCCATTAACAACCACCTTGTACATTTTGGATAGAAAATGTTCAGGAAGAGAACACTTTCATTTCTAAAGGAATTTCCATTGGACAGTGTCCGTGTAGAATATGCTACCCATCACCTGTGAATGGTGGAGAAAAGTAATATACATTCCATATTTGATTATCTTATTAAAAATTGAACAGTGAAACCAAAACTGCAAAAAATAATTACTTGTAAGGGGATGTTGAAGCAGCCCAGGATGGAAGCAGATGATGTTCACTCTCTTAAAAATATAACAGATACTTACTGGTTCCAAGCACTGAAAAGGATGAGAAACAATGAGCAACACAGGAGCAATGAGTGATTCTAGAACCCTGACAGAATCCTCTAAACCATTTCCCAATAAGAGGAGTCAGGCCCCCTTGGGGAAGTGGATGATTCCAGATCTGGGGTTGAGATTATACCAGATGAGTCTGGAGCAAACTATCACACTAGAGATTCTATCACAAAGACAAGATAACCAAGCTGAAAAGGTTCCACTGGGCAGACTTTCATTTAGAACATGAGAAAGATTAATGAACATAATCAATTTAAAAAATCAAGCATATAAGCATCTAGCAGTCCATGATGTTACTGGTAATAAAAATCAAAAGACAAACAAAACAAGCTCATTATTCACGTCCAGAAGACCCTGGGGAAATAACTCATTTTAAAAAATTTTAGTGCATTAAAGTTACACAAAATAGTGGGGTTCATTTTGACACATTCATATATGCATCGAACAGTTTTCTCCATTTGAATCCCTGGTATTTTCCCACTTTCTTCCCTCCTCCCTCCCCCAGGCTCTTCCTTTATTATTCTCCTTCAATTTATTTATTTATTTTTAATTGGTACATTACAGTTATATATATGAGATTGGAATGCATTGTGATATATTCATGTATGCACATGGCATAATTTGGTCAACTTTACTATCCGGTTCTCCTTTTTTCCTCTATTACTACCTCACCTGATAATCCTTTACTGTGCTCCCTTCTATTTTGATGAGATCTCCCTTTTAGTTTTACTTTTCTCTATATAGCTTACACATATGAAAGAAAACATTTGGCCCTTGACATTCTGAGTCTGGCTTATTCTGCTCAGCATGATATTCTATAGTTTCTTCTGTGAATCAGCAAATGACATAATCTCATTCTTCTTTATGGCTGAGAATAACTCTATTTTGTGTGTATGTGTGTGTGTATCCCCCACAATTTCTTTATCCTTTGCCATTGATGGGCACCTAGACTGGTTCCTTAACTTGGCCATTGTGGATTGTGCTGTTATCAATGTTGGTATGCATGTATCACTATATTGTGCTGATGTGAGACCTTTTGGATAAATATGAAGGAGTATGATGACTGTCATATTGTGTTTCCATTCCTAATCCTTTGAATAATTTCTGTGCTGCTTTCCAAAGTGGTTGTACCAATTTTTAGCCATACCAACAGTGTAGTACTGTACCTTTCCCCCAACATTCTCACCATCAATTATCATTATTTCTGTTGTTGATTGCCATTCTGACTAGGGTGAAATTAAATTTTATTGTAGTTTTGATTTGCATTTCCCTGACTGTTCAATTCATGGTTTTGAAAAATGGGAATACTGCAAAAAAAAAAATTCATCCTATCATTCCTCTGCACTCCATACCTCATTGGATGCCAGTATTTGATGAAGGGAAGTATATCTATACAAGATTCTAGATGACATATGCAGAAGACATCACAATTAGAACATCACCACTTTCACAATATGTAATCAAATGCAGATCAAGGTAACTATCATCAGAGACTGGGAAAAGAAAATCGTGATATGAAAGGAAGATGCAAAATTTTATAATGGATGGATTGGGCTGCCCACACCTGAACCCTGTGACCAATCTCAACACACAGGAGAGACAGTGTACCTCCTGATGTACTGCTACCAGAATACATAACCCCACATCTGAAGTTCTCTTGCCTAACGCTGGAGTCTGGAAAAGCCTTAAACCAACATGTCTATTTAGATAAACAGGAGGATCCAGAGGGACACAAACAACACAATACACATTCAATCAGAAAAATCCAGAATTCAAACTCCACAAGATAAAAAGATCCAGAATTCTCAGCAAATAAATTGAAAGGTTAATAAAAGAGCAAGTATCTCATTTAGATTAAGAGACACTTAAAATGAGAGAGGACTGCAAGTTCAAAGCCAGCCTCAGAAACTTTGTAAATAATAAGCAACTTACTGAGACCCTATCTTAAAATAAAAATAAAAAAGGGCTGGAGGTGAGCTCAGTGGTTAAGTGCCTCTGGGTTCAATCCTAGGTGACAAAACTAACTAACTAACTAACTAAATAAATAAATAATCAGGGAAAGACTTAATTCATCAGTGAGAGTTGATGTAAAAAAGTGATAAAAATGAAGACCACATTGAGATATCATCATAAGCCCACCAGAAAAATAAAAATGGGACAGATGGAAAATAGCAAGGATAGGTGGGGACATGGAAGAAGCAGAACTCTCTCACACATGGCTGGTGTACAGATTGGAATACAGATTCCAATACAGTAGAACTGGAACCATGTCCTTGATCAATTGCTTGGCAGTGTCCACTGAGCTAAAAGTACACTTGGAAATGGTGCTCAGGTCCATGCTCAATAGAAATGAAAATAAATGTCCACCCAAGCAGACTATACAGAAGGGAAATGTAACCTTTCCTCTACCCATCTTGGGTTCATGACTGAGGTCCCTCAACAGAAGATAGCAAATGACAGATTAGCAAGAACAAAACACACACATTTATTAAATATATGTTTCTCATGAAATGGGAGTCTACTTAAGGAAATGAAGACTCAGAAAAAGGGTTAAACGTGAATATTTTTACGCCAGGTTTGACAAAACATGGACAATTGTGGAGAAATGTGATAGATGAAATGGGTATGATCTAATGGTAGTTATGTGGAGGAAACTGAGCAAGATCTGACTGGTCAGACTTTGCTCTGTGGCTCTTCATCTTCAGAGATGAAGATGCTCCTGTCCTCTGTGAATAGGGAGGGCACCTCTCACCTGAGGGTTTTATGACTTGCTTCCAGGGAGAAGGACAGGGGTAAAGTGATAGTGAGCTTTCTGCTTCTGTCATTTCCTCATATTCCTTCAGTTTAAAACGTTTTATATGCCAATGTGCCATATTTTGGACTTAGCGATTCTTGAATCCCATCACAAAAAGAATGTCCATAGGACCAAACTGCATAACAAGTCAAAATTTGAAGAACACCCAATTCCCCACAACAGATACATATTTATTGAAATAGCCACTAAATGTATTACTGCACTGCAATGAGAACGATAATTTACAACTATAGACAATAATCATCACTATATTGTGAAATACATATTTGGTCTTCATCCCCCATATCCTGGCAAAAAGCTCCTTGAAATCTTTTGTAGAAGAATTTCTTTTGTTCATCGTCTAGACATAAAAAAGACGGCTGCTTCTACAGCTGCAGGGATCGCGGTCGCTGCAAGCATCCCTGCTGCTCAAATGTCAAACAACCTCACCAGCAGTGTGGCCTCTGCTCTGCATGCATGGGGCCTCCTAGATCTACGTGTTATAACAAGTGGACATTTTGATCTTTCATTGTTTGGGACTTCATGGGACAGTACCTTGTGGGTATTTGTTTAGAGAACTCACTGTGTTACTTGATAGAACTTAGGGCAGCTGATTTGTTTAAAGAATTTGATATGCTATGCAATTTGACTTGTCACCAAAAGGCTTGTCGCCTTAAAGCCGCAGCATCTCCTCCCAATTGGACGGCTGTTAGTCATCTTACACAGTCGATCCTAAAGGGCTCCATTGGATGGCTGGTTAGCCAATGACGGGTAAGATCCCCAGAGGGGGACAACCTAAGACAGGCACAGTCGCACGGGACAGTCTCATGTGGCCGACATATCAACCTAAGACAGGAGTCAAGGGCACAGCCTTGATTATCCAATGACGGGTAAGAATGTTGGTTGCACATAGACGTCCTAGAGCATCCCCTCTTTTAAAACAAAAGGGGGAAATGCAGGAGCCCTGTTTGGGGAGATAGCTAAGATTGCGGTTGACTATGGGCCATAGACATTTTTGGGCATTGTCGCCTTCCGTAGTCTCACGGGACTTGGCCCAGGATCTCGAGAGATTTGAGCAGTGACTCAGCAGATTGACATTTTTGGGCATTGTCGCCTTCCGTAGTCTCACGGGACTTGGCCCAGGATCTCGAGAGATTTGAGGAGTGACTCAGCAGATCGAGCAAGCACCATTCCTGCTCGGGCGCATGGGAAGAGACCAGAGAGAGAAAGGACAGGGTTATCGCTATTGTATAGATACATTGTAGTTTCTTGTAAGAGTACGTGGCTTGGTTTCTTGTGAGAGTGTGTATGTAGTGTTAGAAATTACAAGAGACAGAGACAGAAAGATTAAAGAATATTTTCGTCTCCATCCTGTCTCCGGACTCCTTCCCGCGGCGCTGCCGTTCCAGGCTGCAATCCCTTTCCGGCGGCTAACATGGCACAAAATTATGTAGCTCCACCATGGATCCACCATTAGTCCACCTTACAAACTGTAATTATATAAATATTAACACCCCACACCAATGGGTGGCTGTCTCCTCTAGAGATGACCCACATTCTACCTAGATTATGTATCTACTCTACTAAAATAAACCTGTGTCCGTGCCTTTAACTGGCACTTACTGAAATTCTTTTCATTCAGATATGCCAAGAACACTGCTAGTCTTGAGTCAAAATATCCCTTCACTCTGGGAACTCCTTGGACCATCTACAGAGACAAGTTTTTCCTGTGGCACTACCACTTAGCTACATCCCCAATAAATTTTTTGTTTGTTTTGTTTCTTTGGTACAAGGAATTGATCGCAGAGGCACTTAAGTACTGAACTATATCCCCAGCTCTTCTTCTTCTTCTTTTTTTTTTTTTTTTGAGACATGGTTTTTCTAAGTTTCTTAGGGCCTTGCTAAGTTGCTGAGGTTTGTTTTGAATTTGTGATCTTCCCCAGTCACTGGGATTATAGGCATGCACAACCACACTCAGGAAAATCTCTTTATTTTGACACAAAGGTCTCACTAAAGTAACCAGACTTGCCTTGAACTTCTGATGTTCCTGCCTCAGCTTCTCAGGAAGTTAGGATTATAGAAATGTGCTACCATGCCCAGCTTCAGTGTCCTTAATTTAGTGCCTATTATGCAGTGTTCTGGAACACTTGGAGTGTCCCTGTTAATGTAACCACTAGATAGTGCCCAGGTTCTTCCTTTCACCTTAGAGCTCAGGTTGTTTTCAAACAAGGATCACAACCCAACTCCAGACTATTGCTGGTGTTTGAGAATACTGGGAATTGTTATCCTGTTAAACAGAGAAGGATGGTGGAAGGGAAGCGACTTACCTTTGTGTCCCTATATGCTCTTCACTCTTGTTCTAGTAACCCAGCCAGATGATCCAATACCAAATTTGGTTATTCTTGGTGAGACCCTGGTTCTGGGGTATAGCGTTCACACCCTTCTCTGATGTTATGCTAGAAGGGAGAATAACAGGAAAGAAAGCACATGGAATAAAGGAGAATGTATGAGGATGGGAAAGCACATGAAACACGAGACAGTTTGCCACTCATTCAACTGAAAGCCGTTCAGTGATGCTTTTCCTTTTCCCATCCACCCAACAACACTAACACTAACACACACGCGCACGCACACACACACACATACACACAGCAGTAACAAAGAGAGACACACAAAATGGAAAAGTCAGCTAATCTCTGTTTACTGTTCTGTTAACATCTCCAAGTATCCTCTGGGAAGTCATGCAATTATGCTAATGTCAGGGCAAGCACATCGGTACAAAGAAGGTGGCAAAGTTGAAATGGGGAACTCACATTTCTTGAGGGCTGGCTAGATACCACACTCTGTGTGTTATTTTCAGATATTTTAAAAGTTTTTCTTTTCCAGTCCTCAAAGCAATGCTGTGAGGTGGGCATCAGAATTCATTTGTACATATGGGAAGATGGTCAGGTTCAGAGAGCAAAATACATGCTCAAGGATTTCTAGGAAGATGTCATATCAACACTGAGGCCACCTTAACGGGGCTTTCACTGGATGATGCTGGGACAATATGAGTATCAAAATATATAAGGATAATAACAAGAGGGTAATGCTTTGAGAAAAATGGTAATTTCTGAACCCCACTGGCATAAATAAGAATATGAATAAGTATGGGGGAAGAGAAAGCACTACATTCAAATATCAATTAATAATTCCTGACCTGTAACAATTGACAGCTACCAGAAAAATAAATGATTCAGGCGAGTATTAGAGATGGATGTTCAGTCTGTAGCAAATGCCACAGCAGTCACTGAGTCACCATGATAACCATGCTGGTCAAGCAAAGATGGGTATAAACCAACAAATACCACTCCAGACTTGTACCTAATATGTAGTAGGATGTGAGTAGAAACAACAGGATCACATTACATCACTTCAAGTATCCTTCACAATAAACACTCTGGCAGCTCCAGGGACATAGAAACGTACATATAGACTTATAAACACATACTCACAGGTATACATGGTTTCACCCCTTATCTCACTATCCAGGATAGCAGGAATTCACAGAGATGGATTTACTGGGAGGTAAAGAAGTAAAATTTCAACAGATTCATTTCTAACTATATTCACAAATATGAAGGTTAATAAGCTATGAGACTTTAATGTGATTCTTCTGAAGATGAACTACAAATTTGTCTCTAGCACATTTTCCCACTAGTGTCAATATACTGCCAATGACATAAAAGCAGACATGGAAATACTGGATAAACAAGATAAGCATCAAATAATTTTTCCATCCTGGAGTAAACTATAGTTTCAAACAACCAGATCCCTCTGGACTAGAATTAAACATTTGGATGCTGACAGTTTATTGAAAATAACGTAATTAGGAATTATACTTTTAAAATAATGTCATGTATAGCAGCATGAGAAAGTATGAAATATTTCCAAGAATGGTCATGCAGGCCTCTGAACCCAGCTACTCAGCATGAGGATGGCAAGTTTGAGGCCAGACTCAGCAATTTATTAAGACTCTGATTCACAATGAAATTTAATAACATAAAAAAGGCTGGGGATGTAGTTCAGTGGTAGAACACTTCAGGGTTCAATTCCCAGTGCAAAAAAATTATCAAGTATTATGAAAAATTTGACCACAGATGTGCAATACCTGTATACTGAACAACACAAAATATTGCTGAGAGAATTAAGAAAACCTTAAATCAATGGAGGATAAACTATATTTGTTGGAAAGAAGACTCAGTATTATGAGGTCTATTCTATAAAAACCCATTTACAGATTCAATGAAACCCCAATAAAAATCCTACCAAAAATGTTATAGAAACTGGGGCACCCACACCCTCTGCTGAGATCTAACACTTGGAGGCAGGATGCTACTCTCCAACCAAGCAGGTAGGTCTCCCTTAGGATATCATAACAGTTGCTATAATGACATCAGGGTTTTTTATGGCACCACGATGCACAGGTTAGTCTTCCTCACCAGAAATACCTCTCCATTTGCACAGGCCTCCTCTTTGTCCCCTGGCCTTTCTCTGAAAGCAAATCAACTTTACTCTTCAGGACAGCTGAGAAAGTATACTAATTACAGGAACTTGACTCAGATTCAAGCAATAGGAAGAACTCTGCCCAGGTTGTTGAAACAAAGAATGTCTCTGTTGTCAAAAACACCCTCATTATCAGAAATGGACAGATACAACACGTAAAAAATCAGGAAAACCACAGTGAAATTCAACAGCATCATTAACTGATAACATATTATTGACATCTATTTGTAGAATACAGATGGTTTATAACTTACAATGGTTTGACCTCTGAATTGAATGATGGTCCAAAAGCATATCCATATCATTGTTCTGTTTTTCTTTTTTTTGTTGTTGTTGTAAGGTTCAGTACAGTCAGTGTTCATTAAATTACATGAGATATTCAATCTTAAAAAAGTGTTGTTGTTGTTGTATTGCTTTTTTTTCTTTAATCCAGGGACACTTAATCACTGAGCCATATCCCCAGCCATTTTTTCATATTTTCTTTAGAGAAAGGGTCTCACTGAGTTGCTTAGGGCCTCACTAAATGGCTGAAGCTAGATTTCAACTCTTGATCCTCCTGCCTCAGTTTTTCAAGCTACTGAGCTTACAGATAAAAACAGTTTTGTATTAGATGGTTTTACTGAACTGTAGACTAATAAAAAATATACCAACTAGACAACATTATGGTATTCAGTAATTTAGCTATATTATATGCATCTTTGACTTCTGATATTTTCAATTCATGAAGGGTTTATTGGGATGTAAAACCATCATAAGTTAAGGAACATCTATACATTATCCAAAAATATCACAATACACATTCTTCTCAAGCTCACTTGGAACATTCACTGAGAAAGACCATATCCTCAGCCATAATACACCATAACAAATATAGATGGTGATGATGTTATACAGAATTGTGAATATACTAAAAACAAATAATTGTACACATTGAAATGACTAAAATTCTGAATTTTATATTATATATATTTTCTCTCAATGTTTAAAGCATGCAAAAACTGAAGGAAATGGTGATGATAGTCAAGTTGTGAACAAACTTTGAGCAGAAATCCCCTCATTGTAGCATTTTCCTGGAATTGCAGGAAACTGGGCATAAAGGTATTATGTTTTCGAGTGCAAGACATAAGTGATGGTACAAAGTCAAGCTGTAAAATAGATTTTTGTGAATTATAACCCCATCAAAATCTGAAAAATGTGGTCTGCAAGAGCTAGGAAACTTTCTACTAGAGAACATTACAAATAGATATAAAATAATCTATTTATTAAATTCTTCAGTAAGTAGAATACACATTTACATTTTTAGCAAATAAGAATGAAATAAATTATATTTAAGGATTTTTTAATTACTGAAATAAAATATTCATGTGACTACTATTGACTTATTCACTTTCTTTTACTATTCTTGGTGTTAAATATGTAGGTTATAAAACAAAAGCAAATGCTATGCTTTGGTTTTCATGATCACCAAAGCCCAAAAGCTTGTTTTACAACAGGAAAAACACTAATATTGTGATTATACCTTGGCTTAGTCAGGGCTGCTATCACAGAATACCATAAGTGGTTGGCTTAAGGAACAAAAATTTATTTCTAGCAGTTCTGGAGGCTGGATGGTTTGATATCAAGGTGAAGGCAGTTTCTTTATCTAGCAAAAGCCTTCATTTTAGTCTGCATACAATGTCATCTTGTGTCATCTTCACATGGCTGAGTGAGAGATATTTCACATCTTTGTTCTTATAAGGCAACTTTCATGACTTCATTGAAACCTAATTACCTCTTAAAGATCACATATCCAAATAATATCCCACTGGGCATTAAGGCTGCAACATATCAAAATTAAAGGGGTGTGGACAAAGTCATTCTGTCGATATAGTATCCTTTTGGTGGGAAAGTTCAATAACTCCAAATTATAATATTTATTTGTAAAACATTCTTATATTTTTAAATTTGAAGATCAACCTATTAAGTGTTTCTCCTTCAGGGTATATAAAATGGATATTTAAGTGCTCCACAAAAGAACTGATAAACTCCCTGTTTCCCATACACAAGTATGTGCTGAATATAGACAGGAAAGTCTGTCCCAAGTATTCAGAAATAATGCTTTTGCTGTTTCATATAATCATGACTAAGAGAATGTTAAGAGCTAAAACATATATGCAAGATGATTAAAACAAGCCAGATCAAAAAATTACAAGCCATCTAATTCCATTTAAATAAAATTATAAGAAATCAAAACTAATCTGTTAACAAAAGATTAGTGGTAGCCTTGGCACAAAGCAATGTGAGGGGAGAATGTTCTGAAAATGCGATGTTCTGGGAATATAATGATATAGGAGCACATGGTCATTTGAAATATGTTACTGGATATCACTATAATAAGGCAAATACACGAGTAATTGTTATGTTAAAAAATTTAAGTTCTTATAAAGGACATTTTAGGCCAACTCTTGGAACATTTATGGCTTAAAATAAACATTAGATAAAACTAGTTACCTGGGAAATATTCATGTTACAGTTTCAAATTGCTAGAAGGACCTTCCTTGTAATCAACTACATATTTCCACACCCATATTAGAGATACATGATAATTGTTGATTATTATTAATAGTCAGAAAAAATATTTTTATTGCCTATGTGTGTTAAACATCAAGGGTCTTACTGAAATACTCATTATTTATGACAAAGAAAGCTATCACTAAGATGGGCCCAAGGACTACTACAAAGCACAGTAACTGTGGAAAGAAGATTCCATCTTCAAACCTTTCAAGGATGAGATCTAAATAGCCACACTCTTTCTGGATATTCTGTAAGCCACATGTGATCTATTCCACCATATACTCTTGGTTCAGATCTATGAAATTTTTTGAGCCAGCCATTATGTCTTACCAGGGATGGAAGTGTCAGGGGTCTCCTGAACACTGCTGCTCTTCAGATCTGGAATAAAAGCTTTAGTATCTATAATGACACACATCCTCAGAAACTGTCTTCTTCAGATATTTGACATGAGCTCAGTCACCAGAGGAAGAGCTGTCCAGGGGAGAAAGAATTCAGATATTACTTAGCTTTATTGGAATAATTATATCCATAGAATCATTCTAGGAACCAAAGCGAGCATTTGTGATCCCACAGTAACCACAGAGCAATGGGGCTTACACATATGTTAGCCTTAAAGGTTCCACCAATCCTGTGGTGTGCAGGATTAGAGAGGAGTAGATGGGCTCACAGAGGCCCATTCCCTGTCTTATTTTCCATAATATTCAAAGTGAAAAAATAGTATTTTTTTTGTCCTTTCACATAGAGCTTTCTCTTCCCAATAATGATATACTTCACTTTCTTTCTGAAGGCCCTCAGTATCCCTACACACTGGCAATGTTCCTTTTTATAAACAGATTTCCAGAAAACTCTGTAGGATGGGCTTGGTCAGAGTTCCTCCCTCACAGTTTCCTGCTCAGCTGTTTTCAAGCTGCAGTTAAGATTCTGTCACAAGGTAGAACCAACACACCTGCATTATCAAAAGTCTCTACAAAGAGGTGGTTGCAAGGAGCAAAATAAGGATAATAATAAAACTCACTTAAAACCCAGTTTGTGAATGATGCTAATTCTTAAAAAAAGAAATTAGAATAAAAAATAAAAATAAAAATATAAATGAAAAAAAACAAAACAAAAGTTGGGAACAGAAAGATATAAGAAAGGAAAAGAATACTGTAAAAATGTACCATGAAACGCCAATTAGCTCTAGTGTGGCTGGGAAGTCACTAGTGGGCATAGGGTATTGAAGCGCAGGTGGGAGGTGACTGAGATGATGGGGGCACCAAAGCCAGGTCTGGACAGCTGTGTCCAGTGTTATGGAGAGGGAATGACTGAGAGGCAGTGGGAGAAGATCTGGGAAGAGTGTGCAGGGGTGGGGTAATGGAGGTCAAAGATCCTGTTCTCTGAGAGGGACTCCTCTGCAGTAGACACACCTTAACGTACACTGAGGGAGAAGAGATAAATCAGTGAATGCCATGTAGATTTGGGGTCAACAGAAATGTAACTGCTTTGGTGCACATGTCAAGTTTCTAAACAGAAGACATATCATATTTAACCATTTTGAGACATTTGATAGTCCACAAAATGTATACCTTTTCATAAAAATATATATGAACATAGCTTCAATGTCACCTCTTGGCCAGAGTGAAGCAGGCGGGAGGGAGGGATGCAGGCTGTGAACTTGACCTGATGGATCATAAATCTAGTGTTGTTTTGGAATAGTTTTTTAGCTCTACATACAAAAGATCCAGATTCTTAAGCAAAGAAATTAGAAAGTATAATGGTTAATTTTATATGTTCAATTCACTAAGCCAAGTAGTACCCAGTCATTTGGTCAATCAATATTTTGGATGTTTCTGTAAGGTGTTTCTAAGTGATGATACTAAATTTGAATTGGTGGACTGGGTAAAGCAGCTTGCCCTCTTTCCCACATGTGGATAGTCATCATCTAATCATTGAAAGACTTTAATAGAATGAAAAGTGTGAATAAGAGGGAACCTTCTAACTGATGGCCTGAGTTAAGTCTCTCCTGCCTTCAATACCAAGCGTAAAATTGTCTTTTGGACTGGCATTTACACCACTGACTCTCCTGATTCTCCAGCCTTCAGAATTGAACTCTTCAGTTTCCTACCCCATTGGATTTCCTTTATTTATACCTTAATGTCTCAGCCTTTACAGTTATGAGAGTCCTTCTTCATATCATATTCAGACTGCAGAAAACCAAATATAAAAGAGTCTTGAAGGACACCAAAGGGGAAACATATTACCTATAGAGAAGCAAAAATAAGAAAAACACTTGACTTCTCAAACAAGAAAGAAAGAAGTAAAAGATTTAAATGCTGATTAAAAAAATCACTACCAAACTACAATCTATATCCTGTGAAACCATCTTTCAAAAGTAAGGTATAAATAGATTCTCTTGCAAAAAACATAACAGTTTGCTTAAAATAATAATAGCAACAGTGTATTTGATTATATGTGTATATGTATGTATGCTTACGTATAGGTGTAATGAATGATGATAATGATACCTGGGATGTGAGCGAGGAATCAGGATTATTCTGTTAATATAAGGTTAATTTCACTACCTATGATTCAGTATGGAATTATCTGAAAGTATGCTTGAATTAGTTGCAAGTGTATACTGTCCTGTAGGGTAAACACTAAAAAAAAATAACAATAAGTATAATTGATTAGGTAAGAAAGAATAGAAAATGTAACCACATAAAATACTTTCACCCACACAAGGTAGAAAAAGAGTGGGAGACAGAATTAGGAACAATGAACAAGGGCAACAAAGAGAACAGGAGCAAATAAAATATATGTTCATTTAACCATATCAGCATCACTTTAAATGTCAATGTTCTAAATACACCAAGTAAAAGATTATCAGAAGGTATCAAAAAACCAAAGCCCGAGCGTGTTCTGTCTATAAGAAACTCACTTAAATATAAAAATGCCTAACATCAGCATGATATGTCTTTCTCCATCTCTTTACTTGTAACATTAATGAAATGAACGCTGGAATAGATACATGAATTTCAAAACTGGGCTGACTTAAGTACATGGAAAGTTAACACGGATAAAGGTGGGAATTACATAATTATACAGGCCAATCTTTCAAGAAGACATAATAATCCTTAATGTGTATGTATCAGAAACTTGAGGCGACAGCTTAAAGAACTGTAGGAGAAATAGCTGAAACATAGTTGGAGACTTTAATACCCCTTAAGATGCAAAAGTTCTAGAATAGCAGGAAGAAAGTCTGTGAGGACATAGGTGAGCAACAACACCATCAATCAACTAAATATAATTGACAGCCACAGCCTACTTCATCCAACGATAGCTGAATACACATTAATCTCACATAGAATAGTCAACAAATATAGACCACATTCTTTGCTATAAAACACAAAACTTAGTGAGGCCTCAAGCAGCCTACAGAGACACTATATAAAAAAATAAAAAATGCTGGGGATATGGCTGCTTGATTAAGTACCCTAGTGTTCAATTCACAGTACCAAAAAAAGATATGTTACATGAAATAAATATAAAATAATTTATTGAAATGAAAAAATTCATGTATTATTTTTCTATTAACATATCTATCACTGGAATTAACTATGTAGGTATGAAACAAAAAGTCTAGGACCTAACATATCTCCAAGGTTTTTTTTTTTTAATATTTTTATTTATTTGCTTTAGTTGTACACAATGTGTTTTATTCAATGCATTTTATTTGTACGTGGTGCTGAGGATCGAACCCGGGTCGCCCACGTGCTAGGCCAGCGCTCCACCACTGAGCCACAATCCCAGCCCCAAGGTTTGTTTTTTTTTACCATTATCAAAACCCAAAAAGCTTGCTTTACAACTCGAAATAATACTAATTTTTTTTTGTCCCTTGGCTTAGTCAGTTATGGCAGCTATCACAGAATACCATGAATTGGGTGGCTTGAACAAGAAACAACCATTTCTCAGTTCTAGAGGCTGAGATATCTAACATTGAGGTGCTAGAAGATTTGATCTGTGAGGGTCCTCTTCCTGGTTTGGAAACAGTTCCCATTTTGCTGTATCTTCACATGGTGGAGTCAGAGTAAAAGGGATTTCTCTCCCTGATGAGTGTTTTAATAAGTGTACTAATACCATTAAGGGAGTTCTATGCTTAAAACTTCATCTTACACCTAATGATCTCCCAAAAGTCCCTCTTGCAAAAATCTTCACACTAAGGATTAAGGATTCAACATACGAATTTGGAAAATGCACACACTAATTCCTTAGCATTATTTGAAACAGTTGTATTTCTCCAACTGGTTATATTAATTTGTTAAATATTTATTAAAATCTTCATTCTTAGTAGGCATGGTAGCGCATGCCTATAATCCCAGTGGATCAGGAGGCTGAGGCAGAAGGACTCTGAGTTCAAAGCCAGTCTCAGCAACTTAGGTAGGCCCTAAGCAACTCAGTGAGACCCTGTCTCTAAATAAAATACAAAAAGGGTTGGGGATGTGGCTCAGTGGTTAAGCACACCTGGGTTCAATCCAACAATCCCCAGTACCAAAAAAAAAAATCCTGAATCTGAAGATAAATGTGTAAGTATTTCTTCTTTGGACAGTATTAAATGGAAATTTGGTGATTCACAAAATAATCAGTAAACTCCGTATTTTCCAAACACAATTTCCTTGAGGCAGAGAGTATATATTAAGAATTTAAGAGTTTCCCAGGTGCTCAAAATGATGCATCTGTTCATATATTTATGTCTAAAAAGATGATTCAAAAATAAAATTAAATTTAAAAATTATGCTGAATAAAATAATCAAGATCTCCTCCTGACCAATCCAAGAGACAACCTGTATGATCCCATCTGTAGAAAACTATATGGGGACAAAAAGACCTTGATTTATTGACAGTAGATCAATGATTGCCTAGGGACATGCATGATGAGAGAAGGGTGGTTGGGAAACACAAAACTGAGAATAAGATGTCCTGGGAATAAAATCCTAGCAATATTCAAGCATATCTGGTTAATATAAAGGACCTTGTAGAATATCACTAAAATAAAGGAAACACATAGATAATTAACATTTTTAACATGTCAAATTCTTATAACTGGCTTTTTGATATAACACATTGAAAATTCCTGGATTTTAAAAAATGTTCACTCTAGAATGGATAAAACTGGTTACCGGGGAAGAATCCATGTGACAATCTCAAATTGCTAAGGAAGACTCTAAGCAACTGCCATTTCAACACCCATCTAAGTGATACATAGGAACCAGTGCTTAGTATACTCTATCCAGAGAAAATATGCGTATTTCCTGCAAGCACATGAGAAGATTAGCCTTCTTCTTCTTTTTAGAATTTAACCTGTATTTTTATTTATTTGTTTTTTATATGGTGTTGAGGATTTAACTCAGTGCCTCACCCATGCTGGGCAAGCACTCTACTGAGCTACAACCCTAGCCCAAGCTTTCTTCTTTAAACAAGACAAATCATTGCTTTCAAACTAAGAGGACATTTCTAGATGGGCCCCAAGGGCTACTACAAAGCACAAAGCTTAAATTGGAAGGAAAATCCAACTGCTAAACCTCTTCAAGGATGAGAACAAAGTAGTTTCCCTACTTTTACACTATTGATGAATCTCATGTGTGCTATTCCTATATATATTCTGGTTCTGATCTATGAACTTACTTGAGCCAGGAGTTATGTCTTACCAGAATGGAAGTGTCAGGGGTCTCCTCAGCACTGCTAACCTTCAGATCTGGAGAAGCTTCTGCAGCCATCATGACCCACATGTCCAGGGAGAGCTGTCCAGGGAGAAACAGAATTCAGCAATTACTATGCTTCATGCAGTAAATATTTGCCAGGTACCACACTAGCATGCTCAGTGACCAATGGCACTGGTGCAGTTGAGTAGTGATCATAACAACCGGAAATTGCAATGGACTTCTCACGGGACCTTTTTCTTCTCCTTTTCTAGTCTTTCATTCTATAAATATTAAAACTGAAAAGAAATAAGAAGGAGCATAGTTTTATTCAGGCATTTATGATCCTTCAATAACCACAGGGCAATGGGGCTTGCCTGTGTGTTATCCCTGAAGATCCCAGCAATCCTGTGGCTGAGCATTCCTGCCCCCCGTTTTACAGAGGAGAAGCTGGCTAACGGAAAACCATTCCCTGCCTTATCTTCCCATGCCCCGCATTTAAATGGAAAGTAGGTCATTTTTTTTTTTTTTTTTTTTTTTTTTTTGGTACCGGGGATTGAACTCAGGGGCACTTGGCCACTGGGTCACATCCCCAGCCCTTTTTTTGTATTTTATTAGAGACAGGGTCTCACTGAGTTGCTAAGTGCCTCGCCATTGCTGAGGCTGGCTTTGAACTCGCGATCCTCCTGCCTCAGCCTCCCAAGTGCTGGGATTACAGGCGTGCGCCACCGCGCCCGGCTAGTAGGTCATTTTTTATCTGTCTATTCCTCTACATAAGCCGAGGGCTTTACTACAGATCATACACTTATTTTGAAACCTGAAATATTGGGGTTATTCTCCTATTTGCAATAACAGCCAGAGCATTTATAGGTTATGTTCTACCTTGAGGGCAAATATCCTTTTGAGGCACAACTGTAATTACAAACCTTTTATCCGCTATTCCTTATATTGGAACAACACTAATAGAATGAATCTGAGGAGGGTTTTCAGTTGATAAAGCTACCCTAACACAATTCTTCGCATTTCACTTCATTCTCCCATTTATCATTGCAGCACTAGCGGCAATTCACTTACTCTTTCTCCATGAAACAAGATCCAACAACCCCTCAGGACTAGTTTCCGACTCCAACAAAATTTCTTTCCACCCATATTACACTATTAAAGATATCCTAGGGGCACTGTTCCTATTCCTAACTCTTATAATCCTAGTTTTATTTTCCTCAGAGATTTTAGGAGATCCCAACAACTACACTCCAGCCAACCCCCTAAATACCCCACCCACATATTAAGCCAGAGTGATATTTTCTATTTGCTTATGCAATCTTACGATCAATTCCCAACAAACTAGGAGGAGTCCTAGCATTAGTTTTCTCAATCCTAATTCTAATACTTTTCCCCATTCTTCATATATCCAAACAACGTAGTATAATATTCCGCCTTCTAAGTCAATGCATATTTTGAATCATAGTTGCTGATCTTTTTATATTAACTTGAATTGGAGGCCAACCTATTGAATATCCATTTATTACCATTGGCCAACTAGCATCTATCTTATATTTCACTATCATCCTTCTCATTTTACCAGATGTTATCCTATTTGAAAATAAACTTCTCAAATGAAGAGCCTTAATAGTATAAATATTACTTTGGTCTTGAAAACCAAAAATGAAGTATTAAACTTCTTAGAACAGACTCAGGGAAGAAATATTCTATTCCACCTTCACCTCCCAATGCTGATATTACTAATTTAAACTATTCCCATTTCTCAACCAGTTTCTCATTATTTGACTTCTATGTGACTATTGATTTTTATCCATTAATTAAATAAAACTCCTATGTACTATGTGCATTAATGCCTGTCTCCATACATTAATGCTCATCCATAATATATTCTTAATTATACATAGTACATTACATGTCTAATCAACATTAATCATCCACCCCATGTGTATAAGCATGTACATTTAATACTCACATAGTACATAAACCATACCTTTTTGACTCCAATAATCATGTTTTCAAGGACACAGAAGTCCTTTTCCCAATATAAAACCTTGATATTACATAGTACATTTAAGTTCACTTGCGGTACCTGCCCCATTTCCGTCACAGACCTTTCACTCTGGAATAGGTCATCACACCCTCTGGGGCCAGGAGAGTCCCACAGCTTTCTTCCACAGGAGATAGTAGAGCACCAAGTCCCAAAGCAGAAACAAGGTGACTTGGGTCTGGGTCCCTTTGTCTCCCCACATCCCAGGCAAGTTCAGGCCCGACTGCAGGGTACCCACACCCTCCTCGAGGCAGGGCTCTCCTCTTCATCCCCTTACCTTTCTCTAAAAGCAAAACACCTTCACTCTTGAGGCCACCACCTGAGAAAGTGAACTAATTAGAGGAACTCGGGCAATTGAAAGAACTCTGCCCAGTTTCATGGAGCAAAGAATCCCTGTCATCAGGAATTTTGTAAAAGTCACAGGGGGAGTATTATCAGACCCAGGGAAGTGTCTTGGATGACACTTGGATGTCTTATATGACCTATGTCCAGGTGACCATTGTGAGCATGTAAACCTCATATACTATGCCAAGCAGCTAATATTTGCAGCACATAACTAAGATGCTGTCTATAATCATGTGACTAAATGATCTAGGAATGCCAAAAAACATCATTTCAGGAATTGCTGAGTCATTTAAGGAGGGAGGCCTAGAATAATGTAGTCATTTAGTCAGAAAAAAACCTAGTCATTTCAACCATGTAATAGTTTACCCTGGGGAATTCTTATCCTCCATACCTGATATATTCTTCCATGGGGAAGAACACCCATGACCAAAACACAACTAGCATCTCTACTCAAATCACTTCTGCTTTAAGGCAGTAATGACTTACATGATTGGTGCATCTGGAGGGAGAAACACATTGCACAGCCCAGGCCCTCTCCTTCAACCCTCTTGGTAGTAAGTTCTGTATAGGAGCATTTTTCTGTGCTGCCCCTCAGGCTTGGGTCTTACAATAGCTCCACTACTCTACCCCTATTTCTGTTCTCCCTGGCTCCCCAACTATTCTTATGTTCTTCCTCCAAAATGCTTGGGTCTTCAAAGGGTTCCCAAAGAGCCCCCTAGTCCAGATTTGAGGTTTAAACCAACTAAGAAATAAGACCAAAGAATAAGGACAACAACACATTGACTTTATTCCTTATAAAAGTGATACCAGATAATATGACTTAGACTTGCTGGTACATGAGGCTCCTAGTAATGAACCCCAAGTTTTGACTGATGTCCCCAGCAGTCTCTACCTACTCTCTCGTGATGAAACCCTATTTGTGCCCAATAACAGTGATTTCCTTGTAAATAAGGTTATCTGTATAGCAGGAGAAATTGTTTTTCGATACACCTCAGTAAAATAGTTCTCGAAATAAATGAAAAATATCCATTGTCCTGACTGCATACTCACCAAGAAACCTGACGAATATATGGTTTTCAATATGGTTTGTAGAGCAAGTTGTAGCAACATCCTCTCAATTCCTTAACAATAGTTATTTCAGTGGAAGCTTATCTGATGAAAGGGGATTGGAATCAGATTTTAAATTCCAAGAACAGGCTAGACAAAAAAAAAAAAAAAAAAAATATATATATATATATATATATATATATATATATATATATGTATATGTATATATGCAAACACACACACACAAATGCACAATGAAAATTTTTCTGAGAACTCCCTTTAAAAAGAAATTGACTAAATGTTAAGAAATCTACAAACACATAAACCAAGACATAGTCTAGTCAAAATTATAACAAAGTCTTACCAAGACTCAACAGATCACACATAAAAATAAATGGAAAGCTCACAAAAACCACATTTTTCAATATTCATTTCTGCTTAACACAATAATTTTCATTGATTAACTTGGAGGAATCCGTGTTGACTGGTTCAGCTGGGTATTTTCTGTTCCATGTGGTGTCTGTGATTTATGCCTACAGTCATCTGGGACATCCAGAGAGCTCCCTTACACAGATGATAACTGGTGCTGGCATCTGCTATGAACCCATTTGGCCCTGCTTACCAAACCACTTTGGCTGTACACCACACATAGTTGCCAAATCATACTTAACTCAGTTCAATTAGATTTCTACATAAACAATGGATTATTTTTACCACTTATGATTGCAATATTATTTTATCTGATACTGAGGTTCAAATGGGGGTCCTGTATTTTCTTGTGCTAATCTGGCAGCTCTAGTGTTTAATACCTGAGAGGACTCCTCCAATGGACAGGTCTAAGGAAAACAAGCAGATCTGATTGGCAAAGAGGACAAAAGTTGGTAATACCTGGTGTGATGGTTAATTTTATGTGTCAACTAAGCGACACAGACATAGGTGATAAAACATTATTTTTGAGTATGTCTGTGAGGGTGTTTGTGGAAGACATTCACATTTGATTCAGTAGACTGAATAAAGAAGAACCCCCTTCAACCATATGAGCAAGGACCCTGGCCTGCAGGAGGAGAGTAACCACACATGCACTGCAGCATCCCATCTACAAATGTGTGGCGCTCCCACCCACTTTCATCTAGAGACAACAGCCAGGACCTGGAGGACCATCACCAAGGTCCCAGCAGGCCTGGTTACTCCAGAGGTATCCTTGCTAGCTTACTTTTCTTGATTCTTCTTTCACTCTTCCTATGATCAAATACCTCTATATTCTCACCTCCTACCTCATAAACCCAACAGCCTACACCTCCCCTTGTCCATCATTATAAACTGTAGACCTTTATGCAAACCTACTATTTATATTGTAGATATTAATCAAATACATCATTTCTGTTTATTGTGACAAAATTATAATTGTCTGAATAGGAGCTATTTGGTTTAAGGCTGCATATTATTTGCATTGGGTGCTGTAAATATTGATCTCCCCTTAAAGGTGATGTATTGGTAACCAGCAGGGACACTACAAGATTATAGGGTAGAAACTGTAATACCTCAGATCTGCACTGCTAGAAAGGAAGACACATGGACAACATGAAAAAACAAGGGACGAAAAGTGCCCCAAACAAACCAAGATGCTACAATAATAGAATCAATTGACAGCACTGTATATGAAATGTCAGAGAAGGAGTTCATAATGTACATAATTAAAGTGATCTGTGAAGCAAAGAATTATATAAGAGAGCAAAGACAGGCAACAATTCATCACTCCAACAACGAGATAAGAGCAAACACAGGTAGCAAACGATTACTTGAAGAAAGAGAGAGATTCTGAAAAAAATACAAACAGAAATCCTTGAAATGAAAGAAACAATAAAACAAATAAAAATTCAATAGAAAGCATCACCAGTAACTAGATCACCTGGAAAACAAGCTCAGGAATGAAGACAAAATATATAATTTTGAAAATAAAGATGATCACACAGTGAAGAAGGTAAGAAACCATGAACATTCTCCAGGAATTATGGGATAACATGAAAAGAGCAAATCTAAGAATTATCATGACAAAGGATGGCACAGAAATAGAAACCAAAGGAATGCACAATCTCCTCAAGAAATAATATCAGAAAATTGTCCAAACATGAAGAATGAATTGGAAAATCAAATACAAGAGGCTTACAGGACACCAAATATACACAATCACAACAGATCTACACTAAAGAACATTATAATGAAAATGCCTAGCATATAGTATAAGGATAGAATTTTAAAAGCCACAATAGAAAAGTTTCAGATTACATATGGGGTAAAACAATTCGGATCTCAGCAGATTTTTCAATCCAGAAGCTCAAAGCTAGGAGATCCAGGAAAAACATATGCCAAGTTCTGAAAGAAAATGAATGCCAACCAATAATCTTATATCCAGCAAAATTAAGCTTCAAATTTGATGACAAAATAAAAACCTTCCATGATAAACAAAAGTTAAAAGAATATACAAGACAGCCTACACTACAGAG
Organism: Tamias sibiricus; assembly: GCA_025594165.1. Lineage (NCBI taxonomy): Eukaryota > Metazoa > Chordata > Mammalia > Rodentia > Sciuridae > Tamias > Tamias sibiricus. Next base: position 94,533,792 of record CM046667.1, on the reverse strand, counting down.
CATTCTCAGCAAAATATTCCAGGAGGAGGACATGAAAAACAGTAATGAAAACCAGCAAAGGGAGGAACTATACTAAAGGAAAAGCCAATCAAAGGAGAAACCAAGTCAAGTTAAAAACCAAAAGTAAACCAAAATGACCAGAAATACAAACCATATTTCAATAATAACCCTGAAGGTTAATGGCCTAAACTCATCAATTAAAAGACACAGACTGGCAGACTGGATTTAAAAAAGACCCAACAATATGTTGCCTTCAAGATATTCATCTCATAGGAAAAGACTCCACAGACTGAAGGTGAAAGGATGGGGAAAAACATATCACTCACATGGACCACATAAACAAGCAGGTGATTCCATCCTTATATCAGATAAAGTGGACTTTATCTGATTTTAATACTTATGTATAACACAGGAGTAAGAAGTGTGGGGAAGACAGAACACTGCCATGCAATTAAATTCCAACTCACAATTCTAGAAGGAATAAAAGAATTCCAAAACTTGTCAGCTAGTGTTGTAATAATTGATAATGGTAGTTAACATAAATGGAAGTTCACTCTGTTCTGATATTATAATAATTAATGAGTCACTACCATAACCATGCTGGTCAAGCAAAAATGGGAATAAACACTTAATACCCTGGTCTTATTCCTAATATATGCCAGAAAACAAAGGGGATTGACAAGACCATATTATTTAACTCCATTTACTGCTCATAATAAATATTCCTGGAAGTCTCAGGAACATACACAAACATACATAAACATACACATATGCACATACAAACGTGTTATTTCCCCTTATCTCACCACCCAAGATACCAGGAATTTAGTAAGGCATATCTGCAGGGAGCTAAAGCAGAAAAGACACACATCTCAACAGATTCATTTCTAACCACATATTTAAAGTTGAAATCTTCTAAACTATTTACTTAAGTGTGATTTTTTTTTTCTGAAAATGACTTATAGAATTGCCTCTGGGACAGGTTTTCCTCACTACTTTCAATAAATTGCCAGTGAATATTAAGAGTTGATACTGAATACAAGAAAAGCATATTCAATAACAAATATGTTTTCAAACCTGGAGCAGACTGTGATTTCAACTAAAAAAAAATCTTAACCATTATTATTGCATCAGATAGTTGACAGGTCAATGAAAATATAATAGTTTAGGATTAATTCCCTGCATAAAATAGCATAAAAATATGAAATTTTATGAATATCTGATCACAGATGTATAATGCCTATACAATGAACACCAGAAAGCTTTTCTGAGAGAATTAAACATCTAAATAAATGGAGGACATACCATCTTTATGGGTCAAAAGATTTAGTATTGTCTATTCTTCCAAAACTAATATATAGATTCAATGCAATACTAATAAAAACCCTACAAAATGCATAAAAACTGGCAGGTTGATTATGAAAATCATAAGGAAATACAAAGGATCTAGATGATGAAGGCAACCTTTGAAAAAGATCACTTAGAGAACAATGCTACCTAATTCCAAAACTTATTATGAACCTACAGTAATGAAGACAGTAAGTATTTGGCATCAAGTTAGCCAAATATATATATCAAAGGGCCAGCACAGAGAGTCCGGAAATATATCCACACTTAATGGATAACTGATTTTTCACAGGGATACAAAGGCCATTCAGTGGAGAATAGACAGTCTTTTCAACAAAAGGTGCTGAGACAAGTGAATATTCAAACATACAAGTATAAGCTGTGATCCATATACCATACCATATACCAAAATCAACTCAAATGGATCAGAGATCTAAACATAAATCCTAAACCTATAAAACATCTAGAGAAAACAGAAGAAAATCCTTGTTGAGTGTAGATTAGGTACAGATTTCTTAAATGAGACACCACAATAATAAAGCATAATTGAAAATCTCAACATGTTGGAATTATGCCCAGTTAAAAACTACAGCTCTGCTGGGCATGGTTGCATAAGCCTGTAATCCCAGCAGCTTGGGAGGCTGAGGCAGGAGGATGCAAAGTTCAAAATCATCTACAGCAACTTAGCGAGGCCCAAAGCAACGTAGTGAGACCCCTTCTCAAAAACAAACATATAAATAGGGGTGGGGTTGGGGCTGAGCAGTAGCGCACTTGCCTGGCATGTGTGAGGTACTGGGTTCGATTCTCAGCACTACCTATAAATAAATAAAATAAAGGTCTATCAGCAACTAAAAAATAACATAAATAATTAAAAAGAAAAAAGAGAATACATTAGTGTCTCAATAATTTGAAATAATCACTTAAAAAACCTTCAGCTGTTCCAAATTCATGGTTGGAAGATTGACAACACAAAGGACTGGTTGGGAGAAAATGTATAAAAAGTCACATATCAGTAAAAGGATTTGTATCTAGAATACAGAAAGTCTCATAGTAGTTAATAAGAAGAAAATAGAGATACCACAAGAGAAACAGCGAAAATATTTGAATAGAGAGTGCAATAAAGAAGATATACAGGGCTGGGGTTGTGGATCAGTGGTAGAGTACTTGCCTAGCATGTGTGAGGCACTGGGTTCAATTCTCAGCACCGCATATGAATAAATGAATAAAATAAATGTCCATCAACAACTAAAAAAAATTTTAAAAAAGAAGATATACAAATGTCAAGTATGTGAAAAGATGCTCAACATTATTAACCATTAGGAAAAGGTCAATGAGAACCACAAGATAGCAGTACACTCCCAGTGGAAAGGCCTAAGGTAAAAACACTGAGCACACCAAGCACTGGCAAAGTCCTGGAGGATGCAACTCTCATACTTTACTAGTGGCAAGAAAAACTGGTACAACAACTGCAGTTTGGCAGCTTCTTACCATGTTAATCTTATATCTATGTTGTGATCCAGACATTGAACTCCTACGTATTTAACTAGTGAAACAAAGCACCATATTTTCACAAAAAAATTTATTCACAAATGTTATTAAGACCTTTATTTACAAGAGGCCCACATTGGAAACAACCCCTAAATCCAACAATAGATGAATGGATAAAATAAACTATTCTATAGCCACATAATGGACTACATGCTGCAAAAAGAAGAATGAGCCATTTATATATGCAACAAAATGAATAAATCCCAAAATAAATAGGGTGAATGAAAGAAGTCAAATTAAAAAAACAATGAAATCAAAAGCCAAACAAACAAAAACACCTTTGAGATTTTTTTTTCAATGAATTTCTAAAACATTGAACCTACTCTGTAGTAAAAGCTGTGGTGTGTCTGCCTAGGGACAACATGGTAGGAGGAGTGGGTATTCCAGGTACTATAGAACTGCAAGTGGTGTGTCTTGGGAATGATAATGTTCAAGTCTATCTGGTTATTTTAGGAGATATAGCAGGGAATTATAATACAGTAAATTATATGGAATTGTTATTTTTGGAAATGCTGAATTTTTATATCTAACATCTTAATAATTTAGCAAGTATTTGATAAATTTTTGGCTTCTCTTAAAAATATATAAAGTAGATTAAAAACATGGCAGCATGGAAGAATCCTAGGAAGATCTTCTAATCAACTGTATATTTCAACACCCATCAGAGAGATACATGGGAATCACTAATTATTACTAGACCAGGTATTATCATTGAAGGTCCCAGAAATGCTGTGGGTGAGTGTTCTTACCCCCATTTTACAGAAGAGGAGCCTGGACTCAGAATGGTTACCTGTCATATCCTCCTTTGTCCTGCCTGTACAGGGAAAATAGCTCCAGGACATTCTGGGGCACGACACCACACTCATTTCGACCAGGATTGGCTCTCATCTTTCTCCTTCATGAGACACTAAGTGCCAAAGCAAGAATGAGCAGACTTAGATATGGGATCCCTTTACCTCCCGACACAGCACAGAGGTTCAGATCCTACCTCAGGGTACTCCTACATATGTGAGTCCAAACACCTGAAAGCAGATCTCTACTGTTCCTGCCATGACAGGTCTGTCTGTATTAAAGGTTGCCATAGTCACTATTAAGATGTCAGGTTACGGGCTGGGATTGTGGCTCAGCGGTAGAGCACTCGCCTAGCACGTGCGCGGCCCAAGTTCGATCCTCAGAACCACATAAAAATAAACACATTGTGTACAACTAAAGCAAATAAATAAATATTAAAAAAAGATGTCAGGTTACTATGGCAACCACAATATGAACAATGGTCTTCCAAACTGGTAATGCCTGTTTGGACCTTTATCTTCCTGCTTTTCACTGAGAGGAATACTTTCACCCTTCAGGTTGCCAACTGAGAGAGCATACCAATTAGAGAGACTAGGGTCTAGTTATAGGCTCTCATAATAGTTATAGGCCCTATGAAGTCCTAACCATGGCACCAGACCCAGATCTTCTCTGAGGAGTCTTTGATGAGTCCAGTCAGGCCTTCCTTCTCCTGTAATATCAAGGTGGCTCTACAGAGGTCACCAGAACTTCCAAAAGGACTTGAACCTAGACCAATCATTACTGTGACCATTCCACTTCCTCAGCTACTAGAGATGTGAAGAGTGACAGGACCTCAGGGAATATCTGTGTGACAGTGCAGCCCAAGGAAGGAGAAGGAACTCACCCTGGCGTGGCTCAGGCACTGGGTCCATGAAGAGCTTCTCATTCTTGCTGCAGTGTCACTCTCGGCAGATCCTATGTCACCTCCTCCTGGAACTCCAAGAAGGTACTACAGCCCCAGATCTTGTGCACACCTGATGTAAACACAGACTGCCTCAACAGACTACAGAAACGAATAATTTTTCAATGAAAGGGTGAGGATTTTCTCCACCACAACTCCATTATACTGCACAGCACAGGGATGGCACTGAATTCCCTTGTAATATGTATGAGTGTGTGGTATCCTTCTAGAATTCCCAAATACTCACTAGAGCACAGCAATTCTCATTAAGGTTAACAAATAAACCCAATAAAGAACAGTGCAGTTGGGAATGGAAAGGACACAAACACTGGATTTGTAAATCATGAATATATACCATGCTGGGATTGAAGGTTGTCCCTAAATTCCACACAAGGCTCCCTTGACTGAAACAATCAGTTAAATTCAACACATACACACACAGACAATGTCCATTAAATTAGCAAGCTAGATAAGAATACCTGTTTATTGCAGAAAAATACACAGTATTTTATTTAGGAAATGAATGCTCATATGGAGAAAAAGGAGAAAATTATGCATAGGAGTGATAATCATCTCATTTTGTATAGTGATTACCTTTATGAGAGATGGAAAGGGATGGAATTATGGGGTAATAAATTTTTTATTTACCTGGATTAATTTTATAGTTATCTGTTCCTGAAATACATAAGTAACAGATATTTTAGGAGCTATACTTTTATCATATATATAAAATCTGTCCTCTATTATTGCTAATGTTTAATACTGAGTCATGTGCTGAAATTAAAAGTATTAATGCCCGCCATTCCCATTGAAATTCACATTGTTATTTTATTATATTTTCCTGTACATTCATATATATAAATATTATATATATCAATGTTACATTTTATATAACTACTCCAAATATATATATATATATATACATATATACATATATATGCACATATATATGTACAGAGAGAGCTTGTATCCTGTTTTCCTGTTATTTTTGTTTTTTATCTGAAATTTTATGCTAATTACTAACACATAGATGTATTCTAATTACACAAGAGGGTATAATATATAATCTAATTAATTTTCTTATTAATGAATATTTTACCAGCTGATTAAGCCACATTTCTTTTCTTGGTTTTTTTGTTTTGTTTTGTTTTGTTTTTTGTTTTGAATCATCAACACCAAACTACATTCCCAGCCCTTTTCATTTTTTACTTGAGACAGGGTCTCACTAAGTTGCTGAGGATAGCTTTGAAGTTGCAATCCTCCTGGTCTTAGTCTCCTGAGAGGCTGGAATTACAGTTGTGCACTACCTCACCTAGTCAAGCCCCATTTCTTGAAAAATGTACCTGATTAGAAATTCCATATCTCTAGCATAATAAATAATAGGTCTGCATCTGCTCATGAGGTTGCAACAGACTTCATTTAATCTATATGTTAACTGCTCAATACAACAGTTATAAAATCTAATGTTTGTGGAACTCTATAATACCTGGCAGTGTAATCTCTACATTAACCATTCACATTTTGGATGGCTGGTAGAATGAGGATGATGATAAGGAGAAGGAGGAGGAAGAGGAGGAGGAGGAGGAAGATTAATACAAGATGCCATATTAGAGGGCTTATAATAAATTGTTTGCTCTAGATCATACAAAAAGTAAGTAGCAGTTCCCAGGCTCACACCCAGGTCCTCTCACCCCAAAGGCTAGGCTACTAACCACTTTTTCTATACTAGTGTCCTTCTGTGTTGGATCAAAAGTAATCAAAGGGAAAGGACTCACCAAAAGTCTTGTGGTCAGCAGATGGCTGTGGCATCCAGGATGCAGGTTGGATGTCCCCTACCATCAATCTAGCTAACCCATTATTATTCCTTACTCTTATGTAACATTTCTTCTTCTGGAGCTTAATAATAAAATTCTTCAAACATGTCACACTAGAAAGAAACAAGAGAGCTGAGAGCACATGGAATCTAAAGAATGAGGACTAGCATTTGCTTCCTGTACTACATTCCAGATGCTCTGTTTCAAATCTTCTCTTTTATGAGATACAGGTATTTTCCCTTGGAATAAGCAATTCCTCCTCTAAGAAATGGATCAAAAAAATAAAAGTAAAATACAAAGAGGAATAAGCATAAGGTCTATCCTGGGAAAACAAATCAGAACATCAGAAAACTAGAAATAAGACAGATGTCCACCAACAAGGGATTGACTTAATAATCTAAAGCACATCTACATCCTAGAGTACTTTGCAGGTATAGTAAGCCAGGAGGACTCCCATTCTCTACTACTATACAACAGATTGTAGGGTATATTGTCAAGTAAGAAACCAAGACATAGAAAAATGTGTGGTGCAGCTAATGTTTCAACTCATAGGCACTGACTATACCTGGCTATTTAAGTTGTTAAATATATATGAAATTAAAATTTCTGTTTCTCTATCATACCATCACATTTTGTGTATTCAACTGCCTCAGAGAGCTAGTGGCTATTGTGTTGGACAAATGTATATACAGAACATTTCCATCTCTGTAGAAACTCTATTAGACTAATGTGTAATATACTATGTCTTACCAATGAAATAAAACTCATATAAACTTTAAACTTTCTTACACTTTAAAAATTCTAAGGTTAAAATGATAAGTCAGTGATGCATATTCTCTTAAAAATATTGTATTTAGTGGATCCATGTGATGACTAGAATAAGAAATATCAAGCAGCCAAATAGTAATGAGTAACTCTACTACCCAGACCGAATCCTCTAAAAACATGTCCTACTGAAAGGAACCAGGGTCCCTTGGAGACAGATCTGACTGCAGTTCTGGGTTGGGAGTATACCTCACAAGAGAGACAGGCAAAATTTTTGAATAAACACTCTCCTACTAAATAAGATATACAAATGTCAAGCATGCAAAAAGATCTCAACATCATTAATTATTAGGAAAAGGGAAGAAAAAACTACAATGAGATACTAGTACATCCCCATAAGGATTGCCACAATTAAAAAGACTAACCATACCAAGCACTGACAGGATTGTGGAGGATGCAAGTCTCATATACTACTGGTGGCCATGGAAAAGGGTACAGCCATGACAGACAGTTTGACAGGTTCTTACCATGCTAATCTTATATCTAATATATGATCTAGTCAGGTACTCCTAAATATGTATCCTCGGGGGAGTAAAAGTGTATTTACATTAAATGACTTATTCAAAAGTGCTGATAGCAGCTTTATTTACAAGATCCCTGAATTGGGGGGGAAATCCCAAATATCCAACAATAGGTGAATGTATAAAACATTTTGGGATACCCACATACTGGAATACTATCTGGCAATAAAAAAGAACGAACAGGTTGGGGTTATAGCTCAGAGATGGAGCACTTGCCTAACAAACACAAGATCCTGATTCAATCCCCACCAGTACAAAAAATTGAATTGACAATGAACTATTGATAAATACAACAAAATGGATGAATCTAAAAGTAAACAGCATGAATGAAAGAAGCCAAATCAAAAAACAAACACACCTCTGATTCCATTTAAATAAATTTCTTGGACATGAAACCTAATTTATAGAAACAGAAGTGCTGTGCTTGCCTGGATACAGGGCATTAGTGTGGTATGAAATCTAGGTACTATAGAACTGAAAATGTTATGTCCTAGAAAATAATGAGAATAATATTGAGGTCTAGCTGGTTACTTAAGTGACCGTAGTTGGTATTATTATAAGAGAGCAAATATATAGTACTATTTTTTAAAATAGTGAATTCTTGTACATGACATTTTAACTAACACTTGATAACTTCCTCGCTTCTTTTAAAATTCAGTATAGAGCCATCAGGGTGGCAGACACCTGTACCCAAAGACTGAGGTTGTTCAGACAGGAGGATTACAAGTTCCAGGCCAGCATCCACAACTTAGTGAGGTCCTACACAACTTAGTGAGACCCTGTCTCAAAATAAAATAAAATAACTAAAAAAGGCTGGGGATGTGGCTCAGTGATAAGGTGCCCTTGGGTTAAATCTCAAGTACCAATGTACAAAAACGTGGTGACCATGAAAGAATACACAGTCACAAATCTCAAATTGAAAAGGAAGACTGTCAAATGAATTGCATATTTCAACCTCAATCTGAGAGATACTTGGGATCACTATTATATAAGTGGTGTTATCACTGAGGGTCCCAGCACTCCCAGGGGTGATAATTCTTGATCTGCCTTTACACGGAAAATTGGTCCAGGATACCAGTCACTGGCCCCACATCTTCTTCCCAATGAATCACCAAGTTCCAAAACCAGAAGGAAGCACAGGCTCAGAGACCAATGGTACTGGTACAACTAGGTACTGATCATAACAACTAGAAGGGCATTACACCAGCACCATTTCCTTCACTTTTTCTCATCTCTGATCCTCTACGTAAAATTTGAAAAGGAATAAAAGTGGCCTAAGTTCGTATAGGCATTTGTGATCCATCAGTAACCACACAGGACATCATGCTGACTATGGCTAGAAAAGTCCCACATCTCTGTCCCTCTCCAGTAAGTGCATCATAGGAACAAGGCAAATTGGGTCTGAGATCCCTTTATCTCCACACACCCCAGACCCAAGTCCAAGAACCTGCGGGCAGGATACTGCTCTTTTCACCACAGCAAGTCAGTCTCCTTTAGAATGTTGTCACACTCACCACGGTTGTCATAAATACATAAGGTTTCTACAGCAACTGTGATTCCCAGGTTGGTCCTCAGCACCAGAAATGCCTCTGCACAGTCCTCCTCTTTGTCCCAGGCCATTTTCTGAAAGCAAAACACTTTCACTTTTCATGCCAGGTAAGAAAGTCTACTAATTAGAGGAACTAGATTTAGACTCAGTCAATGGGAAGAACTCTTGCCCAGCTTAGTGGAACAAAGAATGTCCCTGTCGTCAACAACACCCTCATTATGAGAAATGGACAGATCAAACAGGTAGAAGATGGGTAAGGTCATAGTGGAATTCAATAGCACCACCAATTGACTGGCTATCATTGATATCTATCTGTGGAATACAGATGGTCCTTAACTTATAATGGCTTGACTTCTGCACTGACTATCTGATGGTCCAAAAGCATACCCTTACCATCATTCTGGTTTTTCATACCTTCAGTATAGTATTCATTAAATTAGATGATATTCAACACCTTATTATAAAAAACAGTTTGATATTTGATGGTTTTGATGAACCGTAGGCTAATATAAGTACACTGCATAATTTTAAGATAGCTAGACAAAGCCAGGAATGGTGGTGCATGCCTATAATCCCAGTGACTAGAGAGCCTGAGGCAGCAGGAGGATTGAAAGTTGAGACCAGCCTCAGAAACTTAGCAAGACCCTAAGCAACTTAGTGAAACCCCATCTCAAAATGAAAAATAAAAGGTGTTTGGGATATAGTTCAGTCATTAAATGCCATTTGGTACAATCCTCAGTACCAAAAAAAAAAAAAAAAAAAAAAAAGCTAGACAATGTTATGATGATCAGTAATTTAGCTATATTAAGTACATCTTTCACTTCTGATACTTTCAACTTATGAAGGGTTTATTGTGATATAACCCCATCATAAATTGAAGACCATCTATTCTTTATCCAAAAATAGCATTATACACATTCTTATCAAGTTCACAAGGAATATTCACTAAGCCACACCATATCTGGGACCATAATGCACCATAACAAATTTAATTGTTGATGATGGTTGTACAAAATGGTGGATAACCTAAACAACACATAATTGTAAATTTTGAAATGGTTGAAATGTTGAATTTTATGTTATGTGCATTTTCTCTCAATTTTTAAAGCATGCAAAAACTGAAGGAATCGGTGATGGTAGCCAAGTTGTGAACAAACTCTGAGCACAAATCCTCTCATTGTAGCATTTTCACGGAATCACAGGAAACTGGATAGAAGGGTATTATTTTTTTCCAATGGAAGCCATGTATGATGCAATAGTGTTAAGTTGTAAAGTATATTGTTTTGTGGGGCTAAAGTTGTAGTTCAGTGGTAGAGTTCTTGACTAGCACCTATGAGCCACAGGGTTTGATGCTTGGCAACACATAAAAATAAATAAATAAATAAATAAATAAATAAATAAATAAATAGTACTGTGTCCATCTACATCTAAAAAATATTTTAAAAAATATATTGTGAATTCTAAGCCGGGCACGGTGGTGCACACCTGTAATCCCAGCAGCCTGGGAGGCTGAGGCAGGAAGATCGTGAGTTCGAAGGCAACCTCAGCAATGGCAAGTGCTAAGCAACTCAGTGAGATGCTGTCTCTAAATAAAATACAAAATAGGACTGGGGATGGGGCTCAGTGATTGAGTGCCCAAGTTCAATACCCATTCCCCTCCCAAAAAATATATTGTAAATTCTAATGACCCCCTAAATTCTGAAAACTGTACTCTGCAATAGAGAGCAAAAGTTTCTGCTGGAGACCATTACCACTAAATCAATACAGAATGATCTATTTATTAAATTATTTAGTAAGTAGGATACAAATTTACATTGTTAGTGAATAAGAATTTAAGAAATTACATGTAAAGATTTGTTACATGGAATACCTTTTTTTAATTACTGAAATACATATATTCATGTAATTGCTATTAACTTACTCATGTTTTCTTATTCTTGGTACTAAATATGTAAGTACAAACAAAAAAAAAATCTAGGACCCAAGCCAATGCTATGGTTTTTTTCACCATCAAAGCCCAAAAGCTGAGTGCTGTCTAGCTGAGGGTAGGGTGTCAGCTCAATCTGAGCAGTCTTGAACCAGTGGATTCTCACTGAGAGTTCTCAAAAAAGCAATCCCCCTGCCTTATGAGGTCTCAAAAATACCCATAATTCATGGTCGGCCTCTAACAGATTATTTTGGTTCCCATTATGTTAGAGGATTTGGGAGAAGAGAAGTGTTTAAGACTAGGAGCTGAACTGGGGGAGAGGGAGCGGAAAGATGGCGGACAGCAGAGAGGTGCACTGGAGAGACTGTCACTAAAAGAGGCTTAGTGGGAAGTTGGAACGTGTTCCTAGCAATACTCCTGCAACTGGGAGGGAGCTGAGACAACCGCATACATCTAGATGGTGAAATACAACGAACTCCAGACCGCCGACCCACGGAGTCCAGGGCCAGCGGCCCACAAACTGAACCAGCATTAGCTGCCGTGGTAACATTACAGTAAGGGAAATACAGAACACAGCCTTGAACAGCGCAGAATAAAGGGAAAGCTAGTTGCGAGTAGCGGCCTCATAGACTTCTTCTATGTAAATTGCCAAACAGGACCTACATGCCTCGGAGTGACACACAGGTTTAGGGTACTGCTGTTGAGAGCAGGGAAAGCACCACCATTTTGGAGGAAAGTCTTGGCTGACCCGGACAAAGAAACAAGGAAAAAAAAAAAAACAAAAAACAGATACAGGCATCCAAGGATCGGTCCAGGGCCTGGAGAACAGCACACAACTGGGTGAGACGCGCACGGGCAGCCAGCAGGGAAGGGCCTGTCTGAGGCCAGCGCATCAACCCCGAGAGCTATAATTGGGGGCAGGCGTGGGGAATACGTGACTTTTGGATGAACCCTTTCCTGGTGCCATTCACATACTAACACCCCCGCCCCCACAGCCATTCTTCATCTGTGCCAATCTGCCACTGGCCAATGGTGCAGACTAATTGGTGCTCTGTGATTGTCTGGGCGTGATCCGGGACAACTGGCTTAAACTGGAAGGGGAAAAAAAAGAAGGGCTTCTAGGGTCCTGTTTATTTGAGACTTGTTCCTGGGTTCGACTCTGTTTTTTTTTTTTTTCTTTTTTGTTTGTTTATTTTTTGTTTTGTTTTTGTTCTGTTTGATAGTATGCTTATTTGTTTGTTTGTGTTCCTCTTTCTTTTCTTCCCTTCTCACTTTAGTCTCTTCTGCCCTCATCTTCTCTATTTACACCCTGTCATTGCATACTCATCAGAGGCGAAAACAAGTTATACGCAGAAATTGGGACTTCTAGATCTGGGGCAATTGAAATATACAGCAAAGCGGTGTTATAGTTTACTCTCTATTTTCTTGACTCACTTTCTCTCTCCTCTCTCTTACACTAATTCTTACTTCTTTGTTATCTTTTATTGTTTCTTTTTATTTTTTTTCTTTCCCATCTTTCTTTATTCTTCTTCTCTCAAAGGCTAAATAAGTTTGCTTTATATATAAATCGGTCTTCCCTCTAAATCGATCACTCCATTCTCTTTCCTCTCCCATCTGCTGATATTAAACCACTTCCATGGAATTCTATTTTCATACTTCCTAAGAAAGAACATCTCAATAACCTCACTTCCTTCTTCCTAAACATATCATCTCTGTGTCCAATACTGAAAGTGTAAACCCCAATGCAAGCATACAGAGTAAATTGGAAACAATATCTGAGTTAACTAAATCAGTACATTGTGATCAAACTGGGATTTGCTGTAAAGAAAGTGTTAGATCTTAAAGTGCAAGGTATTTATAAGGGGATCTGACAGCACTGTACCACAGGAGAAACATAAGGCTATAAGGTGAAATCGAAATAGGCAAGGTCCCACAGTGCTAGGAGAAGAGACACACAAGCATTATGAAGAAGCAAGGGAAGAAAGTGGCTGAAACCAATCAACATACCCCCTCAGTAGATTCCATGGCAAGCACAGTTGGTCAAATACCAGAGACGGAATTTAGAAATTACACATTCCAAATGTTTATGAATCTTAAGAATGAACTCAAAAAATGAGAAGAGAGAGCAAATACAGGCGGTAAAAGAGCATTTTGACAAAGAAATCTAAAAACAAATACAAGAAGCAAAAGATTACTTCAATAGGGAGATAGAGATTCTAAAGAGAAACCAAACAGAAATTCTGGAAATGAAATAAGAAATAAACCAAACTAAATGCTCAATTGAAAGCATCACCAACAGATTAGATCACCTGGAAGAAAGGACCTCAGATAATGAAGACAAAATATATATCCTGGAGAAAAACCTAGATGACACGGCAAAAGTAGTAAGAAAATAAGAACAGAGCATTCAGGAATTATGGGACAGCATAAAAAGACCAAACTTAAGAGTGATTGGTGTTGAAGAAGGTGCAGAGTTTCAAACCAAAGGAATGAGTAATTTATTCAATGAAATAATAGCAGAAAATTTCCCAAAGATCAGGAATGAATGGCAAAACCAAGTTCAAGAGGCTTACCGAATACCAAACGTACAAAACCTCAACAGATCCACACCAAGGCACATTATAATGAGATTGCCTAATATACTAGGCAAGGAGAGAATATTAAAAGCCACAAGAAAAAGGAAGCAGATAACATATAGGGGGAAACGTATCAGACTATGCTCAGATTTTTGAACCCAGACCTTAAAAGCTAGAAGATCCTGGAATAGCATATTTCAAGCTCTGAAAGAAAAGGGATGTCAACCAAGAATCTTATATCCAGCAAAACTGAGCTTTAGATTCGAAGATGAAATAAAAACCTTCCACGACATACAAAACTTAAAAGATTTCACAACTCGAAATCCAGCACTTCAGAACATCTTAGGCAAAATTTTCCATGAAGAAGAGAAAAATAACAATGAAAATCAACAAAGGGAGATAGTAAACTAAAGGAATGACCAACCAGAGGGGAATGCAAATCAAACTAAATACCATAATACAATTAAAAATGGATGGAAATAAGAATCACATCTCAATAATAACCCTGAATGTTAATGTCCCAAACTCACTATTCAAAAGACACAGATTGTCAGACTGGATTAAAAGAAATGACCCAACAATTTGCTGTCTCCAAGAAACACACCTCATAGAAAAAGACATCAAGCAATTGAAGGTGAAAGGCTGGGAAAAGTCTTATCACTCATATGGGCTGCGGAAACAAGCAGGGGTTTCCATTCTCATATCAAATAAGGTAGACTTCAAGCCAAAGCTAATCAAAAGGGACAAAGATGGATATTTCTTTTTTTTTAATTTTTTAAACATTTATTTGTTTGCTTTAGTTGTACACAATGCGTTTATTTTTACGTGGTGCTGAGGATCGAACCTGGGCTGCGCATGTGCTAGGCAAGTGCTCTACAACTGAGCCACAACCCCAGCCCCAAAAGATGGATATTTCTTACTACTTAAGGGAACCATTAATCAACAAGATAAAACAATTATAAATCTATATGCCCCAAATAATGGAGCACCTACATTCATCAAACAAATCCTTCTCAAGTTCAAGAGTAAAACAGATCACAACATCGTTATTCTAGGGGACTTCAACACACCTCTCTCACCAATGGATACATCATCCAAACAAAAGCTAAATAAAGAAAAATTTAGGCCTTGTTAAAACAATAACTTAGACCTAATGGACATATATAGACTATTTCATTCCTCAGTAAGTGAATACACTTTCTTCTCAGCAACACACGGCTCCTTCTCCAAAACTGACCATATAGTATGTCACAAGACAACTGTCAGCAAATATAAAAAAATAGAAATACTACTTTGCATTCTATCAGACCATAATGGGATAAAATTGGAAATCAATGATAAAACAAGAAATAAAAAAAAAAAAAAACTACTCCAACAGTTGGAAGCTAAACAACATGCTACTGAATGAACAAGGGGTTGAAGAAGACATAAAGGAGGAGATTAAAAAATTCCTAGAGGTAAATGAGAACACAGGTACATCATATAGAAATCTTTGGGACACTATGAAGGCAGTAGTAAGAGGAAAATTCATTGCATTGAATTCCTTTATTAAAAGAAAAAAACAACAAATAAATGACTTAATATCACACCTCAAAGCAATAGAAAAAGAGGAACAGATCAACACTAAGAGCAGTAGAAGACAGGAAATAATTAAAATCAGAGCTGAAATTAATGAAATTGAGACTAAAGATATAATTCAAAGAATTGACAAAACCAAAAGTTGGTTCTTTGAAAAAATAAATAAAATGGACAGACCCCTAGCAATGCTAACAAAAAGAAGAGAAAAAACTCAAATTATTAACATCTGTGATGAAAAAGGAAATATCACAACAAACACCTCAGATATACAGGAGATAATTAAAAATTACTTCAAAAACTTGTACTCTAGTAAAATAGAAAATATTGAAAGCATTGACAGATTTCCAGAGTCGCATGAATTGCCCAAACTGGAACTGGAGGCTATGCACAATTTAAAAAAATCAATTTCAAGTGAAGAAATAGAAGACACTATCAAAAAACTACCAACAAGAAAAAGTCCAGGTCCTGATGGGTTTACAGCTGAGTTCTACAAGACCTTCAAAGAAGAACTAATACCGATGCTCTTCAAATTATTTCAAGAAATAGAAAAAGAGGGAGCTCTTCCAGACTCTTTCTATGAGGCCAGTATCACATTAATTCCAAAGCCAGGCAAAGACACAGCCAAAAAAGAAAACTTCAGGCCAATATCTTTAATGAACATAGATGCAAAAATCCTCAACAAAATTCTGGCAAATCGGATTCAAAAACATATCAGAAAGATAGTGCACCACGATCAAGTGGGGTTTATTCCAGGGATGCAAGGTTGGTTCAACATTTGGAAATCAATAAACATAATACATCACATCAATAGACTTAAAGATAAAAACCATATGATCATCTCAATAGACACAGAAAAAGCATTTGACAAAATACAACACCCCTTTATGTTCAAAGCTCTAGAAAAATTAGGAATAACAGGAACATATCTCAACATTATAAAAGCTATCTATGCAAAACCTCAAGCTAACCTTATCTTAAATGGAGAAAAATTGAAAGCATTCCCTCTAAAAATGGGAACAAGACAGGGATGCCCCCTCTCACCACTACTATTTAACATAGTACTTGAAACTCTGGCCAGAGCAATTTGACGAAAGAAATTAAAGGGATCCAAATAGGAAAAGAAGAGCTCAAATTAGCACTATTTGCCGATGACATGATAATATACCTAGAAGACCCAAAAAACTCTACCAGAAAACTTTTACAAATAGTAAATGAATTCAGAAAAATAGCAGGATACAAAATCGATACCCATAAATCAAAGACATTTTGTACATCAGTGACAAATCCTCTGAAAGGGAAATGATGAAAACTACCCCATTTACAATAGCATCAAAAAATAAAATATCTGGGATTCAACTTAATGAAAGAGGTGAAGGACCTCTATAACAAAAACTATAGAACACTAAAAAAAAGAAATTATTGAAGACCTCAGAAGATGGAAAGACCTACCATGTTCTTGGATAGGTAGAACTAACATTGTCAAAATGTCCATACTACCAAAAGCATTATACAGATTTAATGCAATTCCAATCAAAATTCCAATGACATTCCTCAACGAAATAGAAAAAGCAGTCATGAAATTCATCTGGAAAAATAAGAGACCCAGAATAGCTAAAGCAATCCTTAGCAAGAAAAGTGAAGTAGGTGGCCATACCAGACTTTAAATTATACTATAGAGCAATAGTAACAAAAACAGCATGGTATTGGCACCAAAACAGACTTGTAGACCAATGGTACAGAATTGAGGACACAGAGACTAATACATATAATTTCAGCTATCTTATATTAGACAAAGGTGCCAAAAATGTATAGTGGAGGAAGGATAGCCTCTTCAAAAAATGGTGCTGGGAAAACTGGAAATCCATATGCAACAAAATGAAATTAAACCCCTATCTCTCACCATGCACAAAATTCAATTCAAAGTGGATCAAGGACTTGGGAATTAGACCAGAGACAATACACCTAATAGAAGAAAAAGTAAGCTCCAATTTCCAACATGTCAGATTAGGCTCCAAGTTCCTTAATAAGAATCTGGTAGCGCAAGAATTAATACCAAGAATTAATGAATGGGATAGATTTTAGCTAAAAAGCTTCTTCTCAGCAAAAGAAACAATCAGTGAGGTGAATAGAGAGCCAACTAAGTGGGAACAAATATTTAATACATGCACATCGGATAGAGCACTAATTTCTAGAATACATAAAGAACTCAAAAAACTTGACACCAAAAAAACAAGTAACCCAATCAATAAATGGGCTAAGAAATTGAAAAGACACTTCTCAGTAGAAGATACATGATTAATCAACAAATACATGAAAAAATGCTCAACATCACTGGCAATTAGAGAAATGCAAATCAAAACTACTCTAAGATTTCATTTCACTCCAGACAAAATGGCAGCTATCAAGAACACAAACAACAATAATGTTGGAGAGGATGTGGGGGAAAAGGCACACTCATACATTGCTGGTGGGACTGCAAAATTGTACAACTGTTATGGAAAGCAGTATGGAGATTTCTTGGGAAAATGGGAATGGAACCACTCTATGACCCAGCCATCCCACTCCTGGGTCTATTCCCAAAGGACTTAAAAACAGCATATTACAGTGACACAGCCACTTCAATGTTTATAGCAGCACAATTCACAATAGCTAGATTGTGGAACCAACCTAGATGTCCCTCAGTTGATGAGTGGATAAAGAAAATGTGGTATATATACACAATGGAATTTTACTCAGCAATAAAAGAGAATAAAATAATGGCATTCGCTGGTAAATGGATGAAGTTGGAGAATATAATGCTAAGTGAATCAGTCAATCTAAAAAATCCAAATACCAAATGGTTCCTCTGATATAAGGAGGCCATTTCACAGTACTGTTGGGTCGGGGTACATAGGAGGATTAGAGGAACACTATAATGGTCAAAGGGAAGGGAGGGGAAGGGAGGGAACAAGGGAGGAAAGGGGGGAAATTGTGGTTGAATAAGATGGTTATCATTATTCTAAATATATGATTGAAGACTTGAAATGCTATGAATATACTTTGTATACAAACTGTTTAGTGTAAAAAGAGGCTCTATATGTATAGTATGAACTGTATTACATACTACTTCTATAAATAAAATTTTTTTTAAAAAAAGCCCAAAAGCTAGCTTTACAACAGGGGAAAAATGATATTGTAATTGTTCCTTAGTTAGTCAGGGCTGCTGTCACAGAATACCATAATTCGTTGGCTTAAATAACAAACATTCATTTCTAACTGTTCTGGAGATGGGATGGTTGGAGATCAAGGTGTAGGCAGAATTTTTTATCTAGCAAAGGCCCTTGTCCTAGTCTGCATATACTATTTTCTTGCAGCATTCTCATGTGGCTGAGAGAGTGAGAGATATTTCACGTTTCTGTTCTAATAAGGCTACCCTCATGACCTCATTTAAACCTAATTACTTTTTAAGGTCATACATCCAAACAATACCACACTGGGCAATAGGGATTCAATATATCAATTTGGGAGGAGGAGATAAATTCATTCTGTCCACAGAGCATCCCATTTTTGGGAATGATTAATAACTCCAAATTGTTATATTCACTTGTAAAGTATTATATTCCTATATTTGTAGATAAACCTAGTAAGTATTTTTCTTTCAGTGTATATAAAATGGATATTTAGGTGCTTCACAAAAGAACGGGTAATCTCTGTTTTCTGCTTAATATTCAAGAACGTCTGTCCCAAGTATTGAGAAATAATGCTTCTGCTGTTTCATATATTCTTGGCTAAGATAATTTTAAAAACTAAAATAATATGTAAGCTAAATAAAAGAAGCCAGATCATAGAAGTACAAGCCATTTGATTCCATTTAAATAAAATTATAACAAATCAAATCTGATCTGTTAACAAAAAATAAGTGGTTGCCTGGGGGCAGAACATGGTGAGGGGAGGATATTCTGGAAATGTGATTTTCTGGGATATAATAATATAGGAGCACCTGGTCATTTGAAATATGTTACTGGGTATCACTACATTAAGGCAAATACACAAGGAATTGTTATTTTAAAATTATTAAATTCTTAGAAGGTACATTTTAAGCTAACTCTTGAAACATTTCAGGCTTAAAAATAACCATTAGACAATGGATAAAACTGTAGCTATCCGGCAAGTATTCAAGTTACCATTTCAAATTCCTAGAAGGATCTTTCTTGTAGTCAACTACATATTTCCACACCCATATGAGAGGTACATGAGATTTGTTGTTTATCATCAATAGTCAGAGAATATATTTAAATATATGTTAAACAGCATGTTCCTTACTAACCTAGTCATTACTTTGTGATAAGGAAAGTCATTCCAAAGATGGGTCTCAAGGATTACTACAAAGCATAGCAGCTGCTGAAGGCAGTTCTACCGGCCCAACCTCTTCAAGAAAGAGATTAGAATAGCTTCTCTACTTTTATGACCATTTTGTGAACCTCATGTGTGCTATTTCGCCATGTACTCTTGTTCAGATCTATGAAATCATTTGAGACAGGCGTTATATCTTACCAGAGATGGAAGTCTTGGGTGTCTCCCGAGCACTGCTTGCTCTTCAGATCTGGAGTAGAAGATTCAGCACCCATCATGACCCACATCTTCAGAAACCGTCTTCTTCAGACACGTGATGAGCTCAGTCACCAGAGGAAGAGCTGCCCAGGGGGAGAAAGAATCCAGAAATTACTGTGCTTTATTGGAATAACTGTATCTGTGGAACTATGCTAGGTACTGAAGTGAGCATTCGTGATCCCACAATAACCACAGAGAAATGGGGCTTATACGTGGGGTATCCCTGAAAGTTCCGCCGGTCCCCTGGCTGAGCACTCCTGTCCGCATTTTACAGAGATGAAGCTGAGTAGAGGGCGCTTCCCTCTCTTATCCTCCCACCCCCGCCTTTACATGGGAAGTAGGTCCAGGACACCCTGGAGCAGGACATGAGGCTGCCTGGGTCCAGGAGGGCCCCACGTCTCTCTCCCTCTCCAGTCAGCAGAGGAGGAGTCCCAGAGCGGGAACGAGGCAACTGGGGTGTGGGATCAATTCGTCTTCCCACACCCTAGGGAGGCTCAGCTCGGACCAGGAGGAACCCACGCCCTCTTCTGAGAACCAAAACCTGGAAGCTGGACGTTGCTCTTCTTAGGCTAGCAAGTCGGTCTCCTTTCGAATGTGGTCACAGTCGCCTTAATGACGTCAGGATTCTATGGCAACCGTGATACGCAGCTTGGTCCCGCCCCAGAAATGCCTCTAGGCAGGTCTCCTCTTTATGCCCTCACATTTTTCTGGAAGCAGAACGGCCTCACGCTTCAGGCCACCACCTGAGAAAGTGCTCTAATTAGAGGACCTAGGCTCAGACTCAGGCAACGGGGAGAACGCGCCCACACCCTCCGATGAGTCCAAACTCCTGAAGGAGCCGCCCTGCTCTCGAACCCAGAGCAAGTGGGTCTCTTTTAGAATGTCGTCACAGTCACCCAAGTTGCCATAATGACATCAGGTTTCTATGGCAATAGTAGTGCGCGGGCTGTTCCTAAAATCCGAAAGGCTTTGTGCAGTCGAGTTTCTGCTTAAAACAAAAGGCCTTTACCCTTCAGGGCACCTGAGAACCATACTAATTAGAGAAAGTACGAGATGATGCTGGCAATTGAGAGTGCTTTGCCCAGGTTGTTTGGACTAAGCGTGTAGCTGTTACCAAGATCTCAGCTACTTGGGAGGTGGAGGGAGGAGGTTCTCAGATTCAAAGGCAGCCTCAACATCTTAGCAAGCCCCTAAGCAACTTAGTGAGCCCCTGTCTCAAATTGAAAAATAATGATAATAATAGTGTCCAAGTGAGTACTCATCCAAGAACCCCTCTTTGAAAAAGTTGATGGTGCAGATGAAATTCCAGTCAGGATCCTGTAGGTGGTAATGGAGCTAATGTAAGTGTCAAGGTTTTATGATTCCTACCTCCTCTTTATCTGCACTTTCCTTTCCAGTGGGGACATATGGGGAAGTGTTTCCCCAACATCAAATTAAAATATCAAATAAAGGGACAGAAAAGTATTAAGAAATGAAATGAAATGGTTCAATCCTCTTCCTCTTTCTCAGCAAGGCCCTCCCTCCTGTAACACTAAGAAACCCTAAATATTTTTTTAAAAAAATATTTTTTATTAGTTCTTGATAAAATTTTAAATTTTTATTTATTTATTTGTATGTGGTGCTGAGAATTGAACCCAGTGCCTCACACATGCTAGGCAAGCGCTCTGCCACTCAGCCACAACCCTAGCCCTAGAAACCCTAAATCTTGATTCATAATGTAAATGGCAGAATGTGCTGCTTCTTTCTGCTATATCCAGGTGGTGACCTCCAGGGCAGTTGTGATCTTTGGTTCAGGTAACTGTCATCACTTCTCTGAGAGGAGAAATTTCATCCAAGACAAACGTTGGTTGAAATCTAACTCCACGCCATGTACTGTGAATAGGATTTCTCTTTAACCCTTACAATTAAGTAAGGGGGGGGCATGGTGATTCCCTTTAAACAGATGACTGTGTTCAGACTGACAAAGTCTAAGGAAGGATTTCAGCACCACATCTCAAGTAAGGTAATGGGGTTCCATATTTTGCTCTGATTTCAATGTTACATGCATTCTCAACAGGGATGATATTGCCCACAAAAGGCTTCAAACTGGTTCTCAGGGGTAGGGGGATTTACATATTATAATGTTTTGTGACACTACAAAGAATTACAAATACAGTTAACATTCCTTCCATATCATCAATATTTTATAGTCTGGGCAGAAAGTGGGTGAGGGGAAAATGTTTTAAAAAGCCTCCTTATGGGGAGATAATAAAACAAGGATGAAAAGTTTAATATCCCAAATGACATCATGTGGATGATGGGCCACAGGGCTTAATGATGGCAGACAGACATAGGCTGAATCAGAGTTGTAGATGGACAAAATACCTTCATTTTATTTTTTCTCTATGTGGTGAACCCAGTGTCTCACATGTGCTAGGCAAGTGCTTTTCCATTGAGGTATAACCACAGCCCCCAGATGATTAGTGATTAAACAAATGTAACCAAACTATTGTATCTCCTCTAGTCTGAATCTTTTAAGTAATTTTTTATTAAATCTACAGTTTAGATTGGGTTATAGGAAGGTGGAAATATTTATGTGAACATGGGAAACTGTGTTTTTTAATACCTGCTCAGTAGTGGTGCCTAGAATCTCACTAAAGCTTTGTGTCTTGCTGCTGCCAGGAATCTGGGTGCTCTGATCTCCCTGGAAACTCACATTCTAGGCTGCTCCACAAAAATCAGGATGCTTGCATTTCCTTTAAATGAAAAGACACAACCTATATAATAGGAGTGCATAAATCCAAAGTGATGTAAACAAATGGCTGAATTAATATAAGGAATAGGTAAGAAGAGATAATTTATCTTCATCCAATAATTTCACATAACATATGCTGCTACCTGCCTTCCATGAAATGAAGGTTAATTTTGATCCCAACCCCTGAGGTCAGAACTGACTTAGTGATTCACTTGCAAAGATGACAGTAAGCAGATGGTACACAGTCTGTCCACTGGAGAACCTTGTCAAACATCACCTTAAGCAAGTGATGAATGTTAGCATCTCCAGTGATGTCACATGGATATCCTTACTCCCAGATATAATATGATGAGAAGGTACTTTAAATATCTGGTGTTTCCTCTGAAAACCCATGACCATGGTCTAATCTAGAGAAATAATAGGCTAAGCCTGTACTCCTCAAGGCTGCCAAGGTCATGGAAACAGTCTGGTATTTCTTCTCACCATTAAACAAGGACTTACCATATGTGTCATCATTATACTCCTAAGTGCACACCCAAGATAAATGAAAACATATATCTACATATAAATTGGCACAGGAATGTATGTAGCATCATCATCATGCACAACAGCCCCAAAGTGGAAATAACCCATGTGTTTCCATCTTGATGAATGGATAAATATAATGGAGCACTGTATTTTTTAATCAATTAAAGGAATGAAATACTAATATGTTATAATAGAGATCAACCATAAAAAAGGTGAAGAAGCCAGATGCAAAAGACCAAACATTGTGTGGTTCCATTTCTATGCCGTGTCTGGAATAGGCAAATCCAGAGACACAAACATGTGTTTCCCTGGGCTGAGGGTAGGATCAGGGTTTAATTTCTCTGAGCACAATGATGCCACATTTTAGGGAGATGGAAATATCTAAAATTCAGGTGCTCAACTTTATACATATACTAAAAACCATTAAGCTGTACCTTTAAAATGGTAAGTGGGTAATTGTATTGTTTCCAAATTATATTGCAAGGAAGCTGTGAAAATGCAACATTGTCATGAGCTTCTATTGTATCACAATAACACTTTTTTCTTACCCAAGGTTTTTTATGCACATGTATTTGATAAACATGAATATAAATAAAACTGTGGCTATATCCTACCACAAGAACTCTATGTCCTATGTAACTTCAAGCAATGACTGTCCCCCTCTCCCTCCCACCATCTATTGGGTTGCTCAATTGTGCAGAAGCTAATTATATCTCATCACTTCCACTGCAGCACTGGTTTGATAGTGGGTTCACTACAGGGTCCAAGGCCTGTTCTCTGTGACAGACTATCAGAATTGTTAATTTTCTTACTCCTCTGTGGCCTTGGACAGTCTAAGCAGCATCATCTTAATGAATGTCAGGATGGCAGTACTCATTAGAGGGCTCCAAAGGTGTACACACTTTGTACCAACACTTTCTCTTTCAGAAGTTTATCTTTAGGATGGAATAAAAGATGTGGATAAGGCTCAGGTTATAAGGATGCCATGCTAAGAATTCCCTTCTGGACCTGAATATAGGAAGGGAGGCCAAACAGGATGCAAAGCCAGGAAGGGACAAAAAGAGGACTAGGGACATTTCATTGTCACCACATGTGCAGTGCACACACACTCTCATTTGCTCATGCAAGCACACTTCCCACATAAACAAGCTCCTATAGAAACCAAGCTTTTTTGACAAATTAGAATTTTCCATGACAGTTTGCTGGGCTCAAATAGATTACATTCATCTCACTTTACAATGATGTGACCTCTGCCCTGAACTGTGTCCTATAGCAGTATACACTATGAAAACACCACACACACAGGGTTGACAGCAGGGATTATGAAAACACTCCAAATAACACAGTGTCGTGACCATTGTTTATTTTAAATCCACAGGATGGATTTTTAGAATGTAGCAAAAATAAGTGATATTGACAACAGTGATGTAAGATCCTTTCGCTATCAGATTCGTGATACTGGTCTTGAAAATCAGGATCAGGGGCTTGTTCCAACAGTGTTGAAGATTGAACACCAGAAAATTACGAAGGCAAGAGTAGAAAGCAAATTTTATTTAGGATACAGAAGAGAGAGAGAGAGAGAGAGAGAGAGAGAGAGAGAGAGAGGGAGAGAGAGAAGAGAGGGAAGAAGGGAGAAGGGAGAGGGGAGAGAGGAGGGGGGAGAGGGGAGTGAGGAGAGACTTCTCCAGAGAAGAACTTGGGACCCACAGCTGGTGCCCGTGGATGTGGGGGTGTCATATATTTCTATATACCCCAGGTTTCCTTTCCTCTCATTCCCCCTCCTCTTCCTATCTTGCTTAACCAAAAGGCAGGAAAAGAGCCACCCAGGGGGTACCTCTCCCTATTCTCCATACCTGCCCAAAAGGTAGGAAAAGTGCTTTCGGGGGGGGGGGGGGTAATTGCTTTTGTTAAAAAGTGCAATTCTTCCCTTCAACCAGTTGATGGGGAAGTGCTATCAACACATTTCCTTTTTCTTTGATAATCAGCTACCTATCCTTTGCTCTGGTCTCATTAGCAATGATTCCCACCATCTCTCATGTATGGAGAAATAGGTACTTCTATGCTTCCATGTTAGGAACATAAATTAGTAACATCATTTAGAAATCATTATGTTGATAGAAATGCTTATGAATATATTTACATAAGTGTATATGTGTATGTAGTTTATATATATATATATATATATATTTAATAGGATATCTATTACAGTATTATTTGTCTTAGAAAAACTGGAAAAAGAGCTAAATTTTCAATACTTTGATACTAATGAAATTCTGGTGCATCCACACAGTGAAACACACAAAGAGGAAAAAATCTGAAATTTTGTTAAAGATTAAAAACACGATGACAAAAATATATTTTGCTGGAAACATACCCATATTAAGGGGAAAGCTGTGCTACAAAGATCATAATTGATGTGGAACCTTTCTGTTTGTATGTCTCCAGCTATTTATGCAGAACTTTCAAAGCATAAAAGTAGGATCTTTTTGATACTCTCACATACAGCTTTCTCTTCCCAGTAATGATAGACTTCACTTTCTGTCTGGAGACCCTCAGTATCCTTACACACTGGCAATGTCCCCTTTATAAATAGACTTCCAGAAAGCTCTGTAGGATGGGATTGGTCAGAGGCCCTCCCTCCTACTTTCCTCCAGTTTTCACGCTGCCATTCATAATTCTGTCAAAGGTGGCACTAAGCACCTGAACTATCAAATGTCTTTACAAAGAGGCAGCTACAAGGAGCAAGAATAACAACTCACTTGAAACCCAGCTATAAACAGAGTATCCTAAATCTTTTTCTTTTCTTATCTTTTATACTAGGATGGATCTCAGGGGTGCTTATTCCACTGAGTCACATCCAAAACCCTTTTTATATTTTATTTTGTGACAAAGGTCTTGCTAAGTGGCTTCTATTCTCACTAAATTGCTGAAGCTGGCTTTAAACATAGGCTCCTCCTGCTTGAGCCTTCCCAGCCACTGGGATTACAGGCCTGTGCCACCATGCCCAGTGGAATGATTCTAATTATTCAAAGAAACAAAAACAAAAACTTGAAGGTATAAAAGAATACTATAAAAAAAGGTACCATGAAATGCCAGGTAGCTTTAGTGTGCCTAGGAGTCACCAGTGGGCATAGGGCAATCAAGGGCATGAGAGGTGACAGAGATGATGGGGGACACCAAATCCGGGTCTAGGCAGCTGTGTCCAGTGTTATGGAGAGAGGATGACTGAGAGGCTGTGGGACAAGGTCTGGGAAGAGTGTGCAGGGTTGGGGCAATGGAGGGCAAAGACCCTGTTCTCTGGGAAGAACCCTTCTGCAGTGTAGACACCTCAGCCTACACTGAGGGAGAAGAGATAAATCAGTGAATGCCATGTAGATTTGGGATCAACAGCAAATGGAACTGCTTTGGTGTACATGTGAAGTTTCTAAACAACACAAGGATCATACTCAACCATTTTGGGAAATGTGTTAACTCTGAAAATGTATGCCTTGTTATTAAAAATATATATGGACATATCTTCAATGCCACCTCTTGGCCAGAGTGAAGCAGGTGGAAGGAAGGAATGAAGGCTGCAAACTTGACTTGATTGAATCATTGTTTTTTTTTTTTTTTTTTTGTACCGGGGATTGAACTCAGGGGCACTGGACCACTGGGCCACATCCCCAGCCCTTTTTTGTATTTTATTAGAGACAGGGTCTCACTGAGTTGCTAAGTGCCTCGCCATTGCTGAGGCTGGCTTTGAACTCGTGATCCTCCTGACTCAGCCTCCCAAGTACTGGGATTACAGGCGTGCGCCACCGCGCCTGGCTTTGATTGAATCATGACTTGAGTTTTTGCAATATATATATTTTTTATCCATCATTTTCCTGGAACATCAGAAAACACATTTTCTGGAATATCTCATCCTGAGATTGAAAGCCATTCTGGTGTGAACTGAAGATAAAGCTGTAACCGTGAGCTCTACTGGAGGTGGTAGAGATAGAGGAGCTACAGGCACACACGCAGGGTCAATTCCATTTCTTGATTTACTTCATTTTCCCCATGAAATAAAATATAATGAATATTGTTCCAAGGCATGCAATACATGTGCCCCTTACTTTTTTCAATCTGTGTACACATATTTTGTTTTACAATTTTATACAATTACTTTTATTTCTGGGTACAAAATTTGAAACAACACACAGAAGCATTTATTAATTGCAATTAAACTGCATCTCTCACTAGCCTGACACTTACCCTGGACCCAAATTGGTCTGTTGTCAATAGAATGGTGCATGCTCTGTAGATGTGTTCTCATAGGTTAGGTGTACATGATCATATAAACACACACACACACACACACACACACACACACACACAGCATTTTCAAAAATGGAGTTGCAGTAATCATCTTCATTTGCACTTTGCCTTTACCAGTTAATGTTCTCAGATTTTTTAAAGAAATAATGTTTGAGTTAATTCATTTCCATAAACAGAATCATAATTTTGCCTCAAAGGAGATTATGAAACAACAAAGAGTGTGACCTCAGTTCTCTGGAAAACTCCCATGTGTATAAAACAACTGAAAGAATATATGCATAGTTTCATTCCCTACTTTCTCCTATGGCTCTACATAATAAATTTATGATGTACTGGGGTCTAGTTTGTGGCAGGCACTTCCAGGTCCATTATATTACGTATATCCTGCACCTTCCCTCTCTATCTCTAGACCTACACAACAGCATATTTCCAAAGGAAGAAACATGGATGTTGGAGGGCCTGCCATGGTGTAGGACCTTAAATGGACTGCATTTTAGGCAAGAAGAATCCAACAGTCACCCTGAGTCCTGGAAAATCAGCATCTGAACAGAACATGATAAAGCTGAGTGGGGAAAGGCTGAAATGTTGGAAATGGAGACACCTAGACAAAGAAGCCAATGAAACCTCCTAGTAGGCAAAACCAGAAAAAAATTGAACATCAACAAGGTTAATGACTGAAATGTGTTAAAACATTAAACCCAGCAACATCTAGAGCTCAATTCTAGATCAATGATCAATTTTAAAAGAAAAACAAAACACAAACACAATCAATGGTCATCTTTGGAGCATCTCAGGGGAACAACTAATTTTTTTGAAAAGTAGAAATATTGCAAAAGAATTACATATTCATCCCACCTTTCCTATGTGTACCAGAGTTCAGCATAAAGTGACAGTTGATTATAGAAAGTTTATTTACCCAAATCCCATATAATAAGTGCAAAAATATATAGAGAGAAGTAGAACATAACCATTTTACAAGCTTTAATGAAATACCAGTCTACTCCATCACCTCCAGTGACTGCAAAAAAATGGAATGTAAGGCAGATGGGAAATTGTATGGTGAATTGATCAGTCTAATAACACCTGAACCTAGTGTTCAGTCATAAGGCCTGAAGAGGAAACAAAACTAGACATAATAAGCTTCCTTTTAAGACTAAAGTAATGAAGAGCACAGCACCACATTGGAGGTACCTTTGCCAAAAATCTGTATTTAATGTAGCCAATTAATCTAGTAAAAACTTAAAGGGTGAAGGAATGACCAAAGGAACGTGACACTAAGATACAATCAGCAAAATTCACAATGCAAACTATACAGGCAAAAGGTCCAGATTCTTAAGCAAATAAGTTGGAAGGTATGATGGTTAATTTTATGTGTCAACTTCACTGGGTCAGGCAGTGCCCAGACTTTGGGTCAATCATTATTTCTGATGGTTGTGTATGGTGTTTGTAGGTGATATTAAATTTGAATGGCTAGACTGAGTAATGTAGCTCGCCCTTCTACATGTGGATAGGCCTCATCCACACTAATGAACTGAGCATCTCTCTGATAGACCTTGGGTTCAAAGTTCCAGGTGAATAAGTTTCTGTACTTTTTGATGTTTCAGTGACACATAAGAGCTGTTCAACACCATTTCTCTGAGCAGACCTAAGTCCAGTTGACCGTGCTGGGAAGGCAGAGTATCTCTGAACTTACCTGGTAAGACCTGTGCTAGACTGCACCAAGGAATCAAGGCATAGTGTTTGTCTAATGATTGTTCCTAGATTGCTCAACATGATCATAGAGGTATAAGAAAATTATGGATCAGTCATGATGTTCTCAGAACTGGGCCCCCCAAATCATGCATAAACCAGATCCATCATACCAGGATCTCAGCCACCTACTGTCTCCCTGGGAGACAAAAATCTAAGAGTTAATACCATTTCTGTAACACACAATTATCAATTCCTTCATTCACTAACATCTAAATATGTATGTGAGCTTAGAACACATGCTATTGGAGTTGTCTCTTGAGCTCTAAGGTGGAAATAATGAGGGCAATGAAAGATAAATATATGGTCAATTTCAAGGAGTTAAATTATATTCATAAATTTAGAATATGATTCAAACAGCATTTCAAATCAGTGGCAATAAGTGGTATGATGGCACCTAGATAACTACATGGTTAAAGAAGTAAAAGTAGATCAATTTCTGGTTTTAATTAGAATAAATTTCAAATGGTGTAAATATAAATATCAAAACTAAAATCTCACAATTGTTAGAATAATCTGGAAATTGAAAGGGACAAAGAAGAGATTGCCTTTAAGGAGACCTTAAAGTGTCCTTAATTAATTAACCTTAATTAACTTTAAGGACACCTTATAGTACACATTCATGGCAGCTTCAGCAATATACAAATTAATATGCACAGACTGCCTCCACATCATCCATGATTGCAGGAATATTCTGAGGTGAATTTACTGGGGGTAAACAAATGCAACTTCACATTTTCCACAAATTCAAAAATGGCACACATAAAGTTGAAAGCTACTAAATTATATTAAGATGGTATGGAGGCAGGCGTGGTGGTGCACACCTGTAATCCCAGCAGTTTGGGAGGCTGAGTCAGGAGGGTTGCAAGTTCAAAGTCAGCCTCAGCAAAAAGCAAGACATTAAGCAATTCAGTGAGACCCTGTCTCTAAATAAAATACAAAATAGGGATGGGGATGTGACTCAGTGGTCGAGCACCCCTAAGTTCAATCCCTGGAACCCAAAACAAAAACAAAAACAAAAACATGGTATGGAATTCAATGTCTATGCGTGTTAAGTAGCAAATATCTTTTATATCCTACAGTAGTCTATGCTCTCAAAGAAAAAGATTCCTCAATATCTAATATTAAATATTTGTGTTGATCGTTCAGTGAAAATATAATAATTACAAATGCTGTTTAAGAAAGAATGCCATTTATAGCAACATCAAAAATATGAAATATTCCTGAATAATCTGTCCATGTATGAGAAATATCTGTATACTTAACACTACAAAATATTGCTGAAAGTATTAAGGAAAACCCATAGAAGTGGAAGACAAATTGTGTTCATGGGACTCAGTATTGTTAAGATGTCTATTCTGGGCTGGGGTTGTGGCTCAGCGGCAGAGCGCTCGCCTCGCACGTGCACGGCCCGGGTTCGATTCTCAGCACCACGTAAACATAAATGCATTGCATTGTGTACAACTAAAGCAAATAAATAAATATTAAAAAAAGATGTCTATTCTCCCCAAATTAATATACAGATTCAGTGCAATCCCAATAAAAGTTCTACAAAAATTTAAAAGAAATATATCAGTTGATGTTAAAATCATGCAGAAGTAAAAAGGACCTGGACTATAACAAACAACTTAGGAAAATAACCAAGTTTGAGGAAAAACACTACCTGATATCAAGATTCCTTATAAACCTACAGTAATCAAGACTGTGGTGTTGGAATCAGGGTAGATAAGTATGACACCAAAGCTTGGTCCTTGTCTTCATTGCACATCTAAAAATGAGGACAAGATTTTGAAAAAAAAAAAAAAGGAAAATGTTGCTTTTTGTTTGTTTTTATTTGCTAGCAAAAGAGAAACCCTGGGGACTCCTGCCCCAGAGGCTGGGATTCTCCCTGCTGGGGGAACACAGGAATTTTAGAGCAGGGATACAAGGGCTGGGAGACAAATATTATCAGTAGATATAATTAATTAGTGTCCATTGGATGTCCTTGAGAGAGCCGTTGCTCCAGTTCCCAGGTTTGGAGTTGCTTTATTCTTGGGGGCAGTGATATTCTTCCTGGCATGAAGGACATGATAGCTAAGTGTGGGCTGAGAAAAATGTTACCCTTGTTTCTGTTGCTGTTAGGGATGGGGAGAGGGAGAAGAAGAAAAGGGAAAAAGAAAAACACGCCAGTTTTGAAACAAGACACCTGTGGTCACAAGTGGTTTACATTCCAAGCATGAAGTGGAACCCTAAGGCAGCAAAGGAGCAGAATAAAGAGTACAGAAAAGAGTACTCACACCTAGATTGACAACTAATTTTTCAACAAAGGAGCAAAAGCAATTGAGGGGAGAAAGGAGGGTCATACAAATGGTTCTAGCACAATCGGATATCCAAATACACAAAAATGAACTGAGAACCATGTACTTTACCACATAAAAAGTCAACTTAAACTGAATCTGAGATTTAACAAAACAAAAATGTGTAAGCTTCTGTAAGGAAATAGGAGAAAATCCTTGTGAACCTGGGTTAGGTAAAACTTATACGAGACCTAGAAGCATCTTAATTTTATTTATCTATATTTTTAAATATTTATTTATTTGCTTTAGTTGTACACAATGCACTTAGTTGTACACTTTATTTGTATGTGGTGTTGAGGATCGAACCCGGGCCGCACATGTGCTAGGCGAGTGCTCTACCGCTGAGCCACAACCCCAGCCCCGCGTCTTAGTTTTAAGTGAAGAAAATTATAAATAGTCCCCCTCAAAATTAGAAAAAAAAAAAGTTCTGCTCTGCTAAAAGCATGGTTGAGGGGCTGGGATTGTGGCTCAGTGGTAAAGTGCTTGCCTCGCACATGTGAGGCACTGGGCTCGATCCTCAGCAACACATAATAAATAAATAAAGGTGTTGTGTCCATCTACAACTAAAAACATATTTTTAAAAACGTGGTTGAGATAATGAAAAGAGAAGCCAATGACTGTGGAAAGCTAGGCACAGTGGTGCACTCCTGTAATACAAGCAACTCAGGAGGCTGAGGCAGGAGGATTGCAAGTTCAAAGCCAGCCTCATGAACTTAGTGGACCCTGTCTGAAAATGTTAAAAAAAAAAAAAAAGCCTGGGGATATAGCTCAATAGTAAAGCACCCTGGAGTTCAATTCCCAGAAAAATAAAATAAATGAAATGAGTGTGAAAATGTATATGAAAGTCATATATCTGACTGCTGACTTACAGTCAGAAAATAAGAAATCATTTAGAAATCAGTAAGAAGAAAAATGGCATGCCAATAAATAAATGAGAAAACAATTTGAACAGACACTTCCCCAAAGAATATATATAAATGCCAAGCAAACATACGAAAAGATGTTCACCATTATTAATTGTCATGGAAATGTAAATTAAACAATGAGCTGTCTCTCTACACTCCCATGAAAATTGTTAAAGTGAAAAAGACTGACCATGCCAAGTGTTGACAAGGTTGTGGAGAATGGAACTCTCATATACTGCTCATGGGAATGAAATGTGGTAGAACCACTCTGGAAAAGTTTTTGGCAGTTTCTGACAATACAAATCTTATGTCTACAATATTCCCCAGCCATTGCACTCCTACTATTTCTCTAGAGAATGAAAGCATATGTATATAAAGACACTTACACACATTGAAGACTACCAATCCTCAACACCAAATTGTGGTCTATCCATAAAATAGAATATTGCTCAGAAATAGTGAATCATGCAACAATATGGATAAATCTAAAATTAATAGGTTGAATGTGAGAAGCCAGACATAAAAGGAAAACATATTAAAAAAATAAAAAATAAAAAAGGAATACATATTATATGTGTGAGAACAGTGGTTGCTTGAAAATGGGAGGGGTTGGAGAGCCAGGGAGGCTGGAGGGAAATATGTTACTGTGAGGATGGCAAAGGGGCAGGAAAACACTTTAGGGTGATGGATATGTATTTCCTTCACTGTAGTGTTGGTTTCACTGGTGCATACATATGTCAAAAGTTACTACAGCAAAGACTTTAAATATGCAAAGTGAATTACACATGAATCATACCTCAATAAAGCATTGGAAATATACTGTATCTTCAAAGATTTGGGAAATTCAGCTAATCAGAACAATTTCCACTAAGATGATCCTGGACACTATGTCATATCTAGTTGTTCACACATCATATGACCAAAACAGAATCAATTATTAGCAATGAGGTCTATCTAAATATTTAGAGAAAGTTCATGCATCACTCTATCTGAAGTATAAAACCAAAATGTTATGACCTGGTGAAATGACCATTCTGATATTTAAGTAATCTAGTTATTTTAAAGAACATGAATATGAATCACAATAGGATAAATTCTAGTATAATTAATACTTTTAAAAAAATAAAAAAAATTGATGATATTTTAAACTAATCTTTGGATAATTGCTGGTTTCTATAAAAATTTACGAATAGATAAAAACTTGGCTACCAAGGAAGATTCCAAATTACAATGACACAGGGTCTTTTAACCAAATGCTTATCACCCATCTAAATATTTTAATAGCAATCACTGATTTTGATTTATACAACTGAAAAAATATATGAAATTTATTGATAATACAGGTTAAGTATCAAGTTCCTACCACAAGCTGCAGGATTCCTTGCTTTTATTTATTTATTTTTCAGGGCTAAAAACCGAAGTCAGGGCCTTGCACATGGTAGACAAGTGCTCTGCCACCATGCTAGATCCCCAAACCCCAAGCTGTACGATTTATTGCTTTCAGACTAGGAAGCCATCTTTTAACATTTTGCCTCAAGGACTACAAAAAATCATAACTTGCCAAAGGGAACAGCCTCAATTTTCTTCTCCAATGATGGTGTCAAAAGAGCTTGTCTAAAGCTGGGTGCAGTGGTGCACGCCTGTAATCCCAGTACTTGGGAGGCTGAGGCAGGAGGATCACGAGTTCAAAGCCAGCCTCAGCAATGGTGAGGTCCTTAGCAACTCAATGAGACTCTGTCTCTAATAAAATATAAAAAAGGGCTGGGGATGTGGCCCAGTGGTCAAGTGCCCCTGAGTTCAATTCCCAGTACCAAAAAAAAAAAAAAAAAAAAAAAAAGAGCTTGTCTACTTTTAGATGGCTGTGTGATCCTGGTAGACACTATTCTACAACATGGGTCCAAGTGATCTATGAACTCACTTGCACCAGGAGTCACATTCCACCAGTGATGGAATTGTGGGGTTCTCTTGAGCACTGCTGTCCTTCAGATCTGGGGTAGAAGCTTCAACAGACATCACCACTGAGACCCTCAGAGAGTGCCTCCTTCAGACGGTTGATATAAGCCCAAGAGGAACTTCCCAGAGAGAAACTGCACCCAGAAATCACAATGCCTTATCAGAGTAACTATGTGCCTGGTACCATGCTAGGCACTGGTACAATGGGGTAGTGATCATAACAACCAAAGGGCACAATGGGATTCTCACCCTTTACTCATCTCTCTTCCTCTAACAACACATCTGAAAAGGAATTATAAGTGGCCTAAATATATCCAGGCATTTAGGATCCCACTATAACCACATAGGATATCAGACTACCTGGAATGGGAAGGGTCCCACATCTCGCTCTTTCTCAACTCAGCAGAGCATGGAGTCCCAGAGTGGGAATGACATAACATGAGTGTGGTGTCCCTTCGTCTCCCACACACCAGGGTAGCTCAACACTCATCCGTGAGGTACCCTCACCCTCCACTGAGTCCAAACACCTGGAGGTGGGTTCCTGCTCTCCAACCAGAGACAAGTCGGTCTCCTTTAGAATGCCATCACAGTCGCCATAATGACATCAGGTTTTTATGGCAACTGTGATGGGCAGGTTGGTCCTTTTCACCAAAAATGACTCTGCACAGGCCTACTCTGTCTTCTTGCCTTTCTCTGAAATAACATCACTTTCACTCTTCAGGCCACCTGAGAAAGTGCATTAATTAGAGGAACTAGTCTCAGACTCTGGCAATGGGAATAACTCTGCCCAGTTTAGTAGAACAAAGAATGTCCTTTGTTAGGAATTTTGTTTGCTTTAAAAGTGACAGGGTAGTGTTATCAGTACACAGAGACCCAGGGAAGCATCCTAGGGCTTTTGAAAATGAGTTATCTCTAAGTGACCATTGTGACTATGTAAAACTCATAAATGATTCTATGCAGCTAACCATCTGCAGCAGAAAACTAAGATGCTTTCTATAATCATGTGACTAAATTATCTAGGAAGACCAAAAAACATCATTTCAAAATCTCAGAGTCATTTTAGGGAGACAGACCTAGAATATTTAATACTTTAGTAGGCAGAAACCTAGTCAATTCAACCATACAATAGTTTATCCTGGGAAATTCTTATCCTCCTTTCCTGACATTTTCCTCTATGGGGAAGAACAATAACCAAAACACAACCAGCTTCTCTATATAGTCACTTTTGCTCTATGGCAGGAATGTCTTACCTGATTGGTGTGTTTGGAAGGATAAACAGGGTTTGCACAACCCAGTTCCTCTTCCTCCAAGTCTCTTGGTAGTAAGCTGCCCTGAAGGGAAGGGCTTTCCTGCTCTGCCATCAGAGATGGATCTTATAATAGGCCCACAGCTCTACTGTCCTTTTAGTGTCTATCTACCCAAGTTTTCCTACAAATAACCTAGTTATTTAATGAGATTCCCCAAATACCTCTCTCAAAGTCTATGCTCTAAACCAATTAAAAAATTACAAAGTGGATAGAATGGTCAAGGGAAGGGAGGGTAAGGGAGGGAGCAAGAGGGGAGGGAGGGGGAGAAAAGAAAAAAAAAGGTGGTTGAATGAGACGGATATCATTTTCCTTAATGCATGATTGAAGACCTGAATTGTACGAATATACTTTGTATACAAACAGTTGTATGTAAAAAGATACTAAATATATGCACTATGAGTTGTACATATTAAAAATTATAAAAATAAAATTAAAAAAAATAAAAAAATTACAAAGTGGTAAATATACATGAATGCTATTCCTTATAAGGGGGGTATTAGAGAATGTGACTTAGATTTACTGTCCACGTGGGCTCCTTATTAATCCCAAAATTGGAGAGACACATAAGTCATAGTGCTGTGTGGAGACAGTCAGAAAGGCCAAGCACTGCAATGCATATCTACCTGCTGTCTACTGAAGGAGCCATATGTATGTGTGCCCAAGGTACTGACTTCCATGTCAAGGACAATCCATGTAGCAGGAAAGAGTGTTTCAGGACATCTTTGTGAACAAATCCTCCTTGTGTAGAATGAACACTCACTAAGGTAACCTCTGAGGATTTCCTTAGTACGTTGTTTGTGACAATGCCCACTTGGTACTTTAATTCAACTGATTGCAGTAGGAAGGTATTCTTATGGAATTGTACGAGTGGGTTGAAAATCATACATCATGATAATCTTCCTGAAGAATTCCTTCAAGTAGAACTTTATGACATGTTCAGAAGGCTATACACATACATACTTATATACAGATTGTAGTCAAGATTATAAAAAGTTTCACCCAAATCTTCAAAAATAAGAGAATACTTTTCTCATCCAATGATAAAAGACCCCAGAAAAAGAGGGGACTTTTATAAAACATAATGTTTGGAGTTTCTGTTTCTGTGTAACTGATGCTCTCAAACAACAGTTTCTGATTACCACCTGGGAATCAGTGTGCTGAATGAGCTCATGTGGGTGGGCATTTTCTGTTTCATGTGGTGTCTGTCCTCCCAGAACTGCAGTCATCTGGAGGCTGTACCAATTAATCTGTTACATCCAGAGAATTCCCTCACATGGCTGATGGCTGATGCTGGCACCTCCTTAGAGATTTGCAGCTTAATTATATCTGCACAGACCATATTTCCAAATAAGGTATGGGAGGGATTAAGATTGGGAAAAAATTGGGGGGAGATACAACTCAACACATTATAGAGAGACCAGCAAGTTACAAAACTAAATGTGGGAGGAAGTATCTTTTGTATGTATACATGTAAATCCCTAGGATAGAACACATAGAATACAATATTCTTAAATATATCCTTACTATATTTATATCCCTATAAGTATATACTCATATCAACATTCACATATTTGCAGATATTTCTATATACTTACCTGCAAAGGGAAACTTCAGAAAAAATTTAACACAGGTGAAATCCTCACAAGGGCTTTCTTTTGGGTGATAAGATTTGGGGTATTATTTTGTCCTCTTCTGTGTTATCTATTTTTACCGATAATAAACACCGATGCTTACAAATATAAAATATTATAACGGATATGAAACGTAAGCATTCTCAGTCTCAACCACAGGAAAGCCGTTCATTGTACAATGGGAGCATCCCTGAGGCACAGGAAGGGAGGCAAGATTTTGGGTAGCACTTTCTACAGTTTTACTACACATATTTCCTCCAGATTCAAAAACCACATAAATTACCATTAATATTTTACATTTCTGCTAAGTTATGTGAGAAAAATTTGGAAGCTTATTTGTTTTGTTGTGCTGTGACCTGGTTAATAGTGAGATTGGTTGTATCCTACAATAGGCAGTAGCACATTATTTTCAGATGCATTTACCTGTAAGCCACATGGCTTATAAAAACATCTGAGCCTTACCACCTGCTAGCCCTGCTCTTTCTGTGTTTCAGTTCCCTATATATATAAAGATGGGCAATAATAACTCCTGCTCACAGGTTGTGATGAGTATAAATGAGAAAGTGTAGGTTGAATACTTACAATAATGTTGAGCACTGAGAAAATTAGCAAAAATACTAACCTTTTAATCCGTTTTTATAATATTGTCACTTTTGTTAGGTGGGTGTATATTGATTGGCATAGACTGACATTTATGTTATGATGTATGTCAAAAAATGAAGCATGCAAGGCTATAGTATACCATCTCACTGCTATTCATAAATATACATGATCAAACTTGCATAGTGTAACTTCTGAATATATACATATATGTATGTGTTTTCAATTGTTTTCAGTATTTCTGCATGGGTAGCAGATGTTTAATGATTTATAAGTATTTTCCCCTCACTTTCTACTTCTATCTTCAATGATTTTGGAGGTAAAAATACTAAGAATTAATATACATCTCTGCCCTTCCCATAGGGAAGTGGCTCAATGCCAGAAGTAGGAACATCCCTAAACCAATGGAACTTGGTAATAGGATAGGGTGGTTCCAGAACCAGTACATGAATATAAGCACATGATAGCCCCAGTTGGGTAGCTGCTTGGAAATTATAGATGTCCAGGAAAAGGGCAAGCACGTCCCTCATATGTGCCTTACATTCAACAGTCAGATGATGACCCCCTTCTCAGGATTCTAGTGAAGGCCATGAGATGAAAGCAGTTTCACAACATGCTTCTCTGCACTGTCATAAATAAGGTCCTTTTAATTGAAAGCCTGTTCCTTTGCTTACCTACTTAGTGAGCCAAGCAGCAATTGCCACAAATGAGGAAAAGGGTGAGTGATGCATCACATCACCCAGTACTCAGTACCAGAGTTTCCAAAGGGGGAGGATTCTGACAAAGCTGGATTCTGGGTAAAAGTTGAGTCAGAGTCTCATTCAGCCCAGGGTCCCAGGAGTAGTTAATACATTGGAACTAAAATACCTATGAAGGACCTTCCTTATGGAATTAAAATAATAATAAAAGGAAAGGAAAATACACACATGTCTAACATTTGTAATACAAAATCAATCAAGTTCTAAATGGGCTACTTCTCTAAACCAATGAAGGTACTTGGGTGTCGTCTATGCAATCATAGTCTTCTTTCACCATACAGTTCTCACTAGGTTCCATCGTACAGGATAAGCCTAGATGAGTAACGGTCTGAATTAAGACGATAAGGTAAACCCAAACAAATGGAAATTGTTTCACATTCAGTGTATATTCAAATACTGTTTTAGGCAGGCTACTTGGCTCTAGGAAAAAAAGTTTGAAAACATCTGGAAAAAAAGCGTTTGAGAATATTGCCTATACAAAGAAAACAAGGCAGCTCTTTCACTGCCCACAATTCCCTTACCTCTTTTCCAGGCCTCCTACTGGACACTTTAACCCCTTGATTCTGACTTTGATTGCCAGGTGGCATCATTCTCCATCTTCTCCAGATTTTTTCTGATCCAATTAAAAGGCATCATTTCCATGAACAGAAGAAAAATCTTGCCTCAAAGCAGATTGTGAAACAACAAGCAGCATGACCTTAAGTTCTCTCTGAAAAATTTCCATGTGTATAAAAAAAAACTGAAAGAACACATGCACAGTTTCATTCCTGGCTTACTTCTATGACCACATGTAATACATTTATGAAATATTGTGCATTGTGGTCTAGTCTGGGTTGAGCACTGACAGGCCATTTCTATATGTGCATCCCACACCTTCCCTCTCTATCTCTAGACCTGCACTACTGGTATGTCCAAAGGAAACAACATGGATGTTGGTTCACCTGCCATTGTGTATGACTTCAAAAGCACTCCATTCTAGGGAAGGTGTTTCCAAGTGTCACCTGAGTTCTAGAAACTCAGCATCTGAACAGAATGTGAAACAGTGAGTGGGGAGAGGCTGCAACTTGGGAAAAATGAGGTACCTAGTGCTAATAGGCTACTCTCTCCTCACTCACAGATTGGGAGTGAAGGACAAGGAAACACTCAGGAGACTTCAGTCTTGGCTCTTCCTTTAGTCCTTTCTAGGACAGGGTGGTAGATTGCAAAATTGGTTTTGTGCCTGCCTTTTCCCTAGAAGGGAGGCCCCTCCCATTTACTGTTCTGAATATTTATGTTTCATGTAATAACTCCTTTCCCACTTGGGAGCATGGACCCAGAGCCACAGAGAAAGAAAATAGACCAGAGACCAGATTTCATAGGCAAGCAAAGGACTAGGAACCCTATCCAAACATCCAATTCCCCCAAGTTAGTGCAATGGTTTTCACAGTCTTCTCACATGACATTCACCTCCCTCGTTCCCCTAGTCTGTGAGCAAGCGTATTCTCATGTACTGCAGAAGTTAATGTCAAATGGTACAATCTCCACGGAGTGAATTGATGCTATCTAGGAATATTACACATGTATATATTCTTAGAACAATATTCCTAGCATATGCTCCTTGGAAGGCAATCTGCCTTCTAAGAATCTATTCAAAAGATACAATGCAAAAATGCTAAAGGACAATTCATAAAGCAGAAGTCTAGAAACATGACAGATACCCAGAAACAGGAGGCTGGTGGAATAATCCAAAATAAGTTAGAGGACTATGCAGGTATAAAAAGAAATGCAGATTCCCTCTCTTATTGCTTGCTACGGAGTGATCTCCAGAATACATTGTTAGGTGAAACACAAAGTATGGAAAAAAGTGTTAGCTGCAGCCATGCAATACGACGAAGTCATGACCTATATGTGGCAATTCACTGTTCAAATTTGAATTAAATTATGATTCACTTCCTCAATTATACTCACTGTGATTCATGTGCTCAAAACCAACAACTTGAACATGTGAACAGCCAGTGTCAACTGCCTTGCATGCTTTAGACACAGAATATTTGGATAGAGAATGCTTTCATTTCTGAAGAAATTTATATTGGACAATGCTGGTATAGAATATGTCACATTTTATCTGTGAACAGTGGTGAAAACTAGTAGTATACATACCATATTTGATTATTTAATTAAAAATTGGACAGTTGAAACCAAAATTGAAAAAGGTGTTTTTTATAAGGGTATGGTTAAGCAGCCCAGGATGGAAGCAGATGATGATGTATACTCTTAAAAATACAATATACATTCACTGGTTATATGCAATGAAAATGATTTAAAAAAAAAAACAATGAGCAATCCAGTAGCAATGAGCAATTCTAGGACCTTAACAGAATCCTCTAAAATTATTTCTCACTAAAAGGAGCCAGACACCCTTAACTGTCACACTAAAGGTTCCATCACAAAGACTAGGTGACCAAGCTGAAGGGTTCCTACTGAACAAACATTTCATTTGGAACATGAAAAAGATTAATGAACATACTGGATTAAAACTCATCAAATATATAAGCATCTATTAGTCCATGATGTCACTGGTAATAAAACCCAAAACAAACACAACAATTCGCTGTTCAACTTTGGATGATCCTGGAGAAATAACTCATTGCTTTGAAAAGAGGTATTATGGCAAAAAGAAAGCATTTATCCTATCCTTCCAGGGCATCCCATATAGCTCATGCAGTTTTCTTTACTTTCATTGGATAATAACCATATATTGGGTTTAAAACACATAATAGAGCCAGGTAAGGTGTAACATGCCTATAATCCAAGTGACTTGGGAGGCTCAGATAGGATGATTGCAAGTTCGAGACCAGCCTGAACAATTTAGTAAGGCCCTGTCTCAAAATAAAATAAAAATGTCTGGGATTGTGGCTCAGTGTTAAGGCGCCAGTGGTTTAAATCTCCAGTAGACATGGATAAAAATGTGGTGACCATGAAAGAATGCATGATCATATTACAATCTCAAATTGCAAGGAAGACCATGAAATCAACCGCATTATTTCAACATCAATGAGAGCAACACATGGAAATCCCTATTACATAAGTAAGTGTGATCTCTGAGGGTCCCAGCAAACTCGTGGGTGAGCATTCTTGTCCCGCCTTTACATGGAGAGTAGGTCCAGGGCACTCTGGCCTAGGACGCTACACTCACTGGTTCCACATCTCCCTCTCTCATCTGCCAACAAAGCACAGAATCTCAAAACCAGAAGGAGGCACTGGGTCAGTGACCAATGGCACTTGGTACCCTTGGGTAGCGATCAAAACAACCAAAAGGTACAATGGACTTCTCACTAGGGCCTATTCCTTTTCTATTACTCATCTTTCTTCCTCTAACAACAAATTTGAAAAGGAATAAGAAGTGGCCTAAATTTATCCACACATTTAGGATACTGCAATAACCACACAGGACATCATGCTACCTGGGGCCAAGAAGTTCCCACATCTCTCTCCCTCTCGAGTCAGCAGGGCACTGAGTACCAAAGTCTGAACAAGGGGACTTGGGTCTGGAGTCCCCTCGTCTCCCTATACCTCAGGGAAGCTCAGTACCCACCGTGGGGCCAGTGCACCACCCCCACCCCCAGTCTAAACACTTAGAGGTGAAACACTGCTCTCCAAGCAGAGCAAGTTGATCTCCTTTAGAATGTCATCATAGTCTCTTACTGATGTCATGTTTCTATGGCAACAGCGATACATAGGTTTGTAGTCTGCACCAGAAGTGCCTCTGTGTAGGCCTCCTCTATGTCCATTTGCCTTTCTCTGAAAGCAAAACACCTTCACTCTTCAGGCCACCAACTGAGAAAGTTTACTAATTAGAGGAACTAGGCTCAGACTCAGGCAATGCAAAGAACTCTGCCCACACATCTAAGATGTGCTATCCGTGGCAAATGAGTCCAAACACTTGAAGCCTGGGGCCCTGCTCTTATAGCCAGGCTATAGAAATCTCTAGTAAAAAGTCCTCACAGTTGCCATGATGACATCAGGTTACCATAGCAACCTCGAGCTCAGACTGTTCCATCAGATTGGAAATGTTTCTTCTTAACTCATTGTCTTCTTGTTTTTCACTAAGAAATATAAAAAAAATGCTCTTGGGCCAGGCGTGGTGTCATATGCCTGAAGGAGCCCTAATTAGGAAGGGCTGTTGCAGCTAGCTGGAAGCCATAAGTTCCACCTGATATGTATGTGACGCACCTGTAGGCACCCGCAAAGCTGAAGGTATATAACCGGGTGAAAGCGGTCCGAGTTAGGAGAACGGAGAATTCAGTCAGTCGGGCAGTCACTCAGTCGGTCAGAAGAATCAGAGCGGCCAGAACGTAGGCAGAGTGGTTACAGAAGAGAAACCAGATAGAAGAAGTAATGACTGGTCAGTTAGGCCGAGGCTCCCAAGGAAGACAGAAGACAGAAGAAAGAAGAAGGAAGAAAGAAGAGAGAAGAAAGAAGCTCTAATCTTTCTCTAAGCTAGCTCTACTCTAAGCTAATCTTTCTCTCTAAAAATCTTTCTTTCCCTCTCTAAGCTCTAAGAAAGTAGAAGTAAAAGTAGTAAAAGCTTTACTCTGCCTCCGAGATTTCCTCCCGGGTTTCGGTACCAGGCAGCTTACATATGCCTGTAATCCCAGAGGCTCAGGAGGCTGAGGCAGAATCTTGAGTTCAAAGCCAGCTCCAGCAATTTAGCGAGGCCCTAAGCAACCTAGCAAGATCCTGTCACAAAATAATAAATGAAAGGATCTGGGGATGTGGCTCAGTGATTAAGCACCCTGGGTTCAGTCTCTGGAAAACGTAGTCACAGTTCCCATAATTTAGTCAGATTTCTATGACAACTGCAATATGCTTTGCACACAGTCTTCTTTTCTGTCGTCACTTGACAAAGAACACTAATTAGAGAACCTAGGTGGGGATGCAGGCAATTGGAAGCGCTTTGCCCAGTTGTTGGAACAAAGCATGTGTTTGTTACCAGGAATTTTATTGGCTTTAAAAATGACATGAGTATTATCAGTACACAGAGAACAAGGGAGCTATTCCAGGGCTCTTGGAGATGAGCTAGCCTTCTGAGGGGACCATGCAGAACTCATGCACTGTGAACTGCTATGCAGTTAGCCATCTGTGAGAAACTAAAACTGTTCATAACCAGTGACTGAATGATCTAAGAACACCAAAAAATGTCATTTGTGGAATCTCCAAGTCACTTTAAGGAGGCAGACCTAGAATAGCCATTAAGTAGGCAGAAACCTAGTTAACTCAACCACACAATGGTTTATCCTGGGGAATTCTTACCCTCCATTTCTGCTATTTTCTTCCATGGGGAGGACCATCCATGACTAAAACACAACTAGCATCTCTACTTAATCACTCCTGCCCTATGACAGGAATGACTTACATGATTGGTTCATCTGGAGGGAGAAACACACTGCACAGCCCAGGCCCTCTCCGTCAACCCTCTTGGTAGTAAGCTTCTGTCCAGGAGCACTTTTCTGCTCTGCCCCAAAGGCATGGGTCTTACAATAGTTCCACAACTCTACCCCTATTTCTATTCTCCTTGGCTCCCCAATGACTCTTATATTCTTCCTCCAAAATGCCTGGGTCTTCAAAAGGCCCCCCAAAGAGCCCCCTGCTCCAGATTTGAGGTTTAAATCAACTAAGAAGTATGACCAAAGAATAAGGAGAACAGCACATTGATATTATTCTTTTTAAAAGTGACATTGGATGATATGAATTAGATTTGATGGTACATTGGGCTCCTATTAATGAACCCCAAATTTTGACTGATGCCCCCAGCAGTGTTGCACGGGTACAGTCACAAAGTCCAAGGGCTATGATGCATCTCCATCTACGGTCTTGAGAAGATGCACCATTTGTGCCAAGAAAAGTGATTTCTTTGTCATAAGGTT
Source organism: Tamias sibiricus (assembly GCA_025594165.1). Classification (NCBI taxonomy): domain Eukaryota; kingdom Metazoa; phylum Chordata; class Mammalia; order Rodentia; family Sciuridae; genus Tamias; species Tamias sibiricus. Next base: position 94,489,079 of record CM046667.1, on the reverse strand, counting down.
ATCTATTGTAGCAGGAGAAAGTGTTTTAGGATGCCTCTCAAAAACAAAGACAGTGGAGTGAATCTGACACAACTTTCCCATGTACATATATGAATATACCACAATGAATCTCCACATCATGTACAATCACAAGACTGGGATCCTAATTAGAATAAGATATATCCCATGTTTGTATAAATATGTCAAAATATACTCTATTGTCATGTATATCTAAAAAGAACACATAAAATTAAAAAAAAAACACTTCTTGAAGTAAATAAAAATATGCATTTTCCAGATTTGCATACTCACCAAGAAACCTGCTGAACAGAATGATTTTCTATATAGATCATGGACCAATTTGTAGCAATATCCTTTCAATTCCTTAACACTAGTTATTGCAATGGAGGTTCATCTTATGAGAAGGGATTGGAATCCGATTCTAAATTCCAAGAATAGGTGGGAAAATACACACACATTGAAACTTTCTCTTAGAACTCTCTTTAAGAAGGAATTGACTAAATGTTCAGAAATCTACACACACATAAACCAAGACATTCTAGTCAAAATTATAACAAAGTCCTACCAAGCCTTCAAGGATAAGAGAATTGCTATACAATCCTATGACAACAGATCAAAAAGATGAAAAGTTCAACAAAACCATGTTTTTTTTAAAATATTGATTTCTCATTAACAAAATGATTCCCATTGATTATCTCTCAGGAGTCTGTGTGTTGAGTAGGCCAGCTGGGTGTTTTCTGCTCCAGTCTGTTACTTATGCCTACAGTCATCTGGGACATCCTTAGAGTTCCCTTACACAGATTATAACTGCTGCTGGCATCTGCTGTGAATTCATTTGGCCCTGTATACCAGACCATTTTTGTTGTACTCCACACAGCCCATCATATGTAGAGTTGCCAGATTAAATTTAACTCAGTTCAATTTGACTTCTACATAAACAAGAGATTATTTTTACCTCTTGTGGCATGCAATATTATTTTGTTTATCTGAAACTTAGATGTAAATGGCTTTCCTGTATTTTCATGTGCTAATCTGGCATCTGAAAGTTTTAACACCTGAGAAGACTTTTTCAATGGACAGGTAGGTCTAAGGAAATCAAGCAGAACAGATTGGCAAAGAGGACAAAAGTCGGTAATATCTAGTAGTGATGGATAATTTTATGTGTCAACTAAGTTAAGGGACACAGAAGTATGTGATAAAACATTAATTCTGAGTATATCTGTGATGTTTTTTCTGGAAAACACTCACATTTGAGTCAGTACACTGAGTAAAAAAGATCCACCTTCAACAATATGAGCAAGAACCATACAATTTGTTGAGAGCTGAGATAGAACAAAAGGGAAGAAGGAAAAGTGGATCTCTCTTTTGGAAATGGAACATTCATTCTCTTCTGTGCTTGGACATCAGAATTCCAGGTTCTTGGGCTTTGTGACCCTGGGGCTTACACCAGCAGTTCCTCAGACTCTCAAGCCTTCAGCCAAGGACAGTCAGTTACCACATTGACTCAGTCCCAGCCAACAACAGTCAGTTACCACGTTGATCTATGATTCTCAAGCTTTCATATTGAATTGCACCACTAGCCTTCCTGGTTTTCCAACTTGCACACAGAATGTCATGGGACTTGCTGGCTTCCATAATCACATAAGCCAATACCCATAATAAATCTCCACTTACGTATTATCTATATCAACATATCTATTGGTTCTGTTATAGAATCCTTAATACTGTGAATGAAGAGACACAAAAGCCTCACATACACTATTGGAGCTGTTCAACAATTCATTGTGGGCACATTAGGCTAAGATGGTATTAGAGTTTGGATATGAGATGTCTCCTGATAAACTCATGTTACCTTGCAGGAATGTTCAGAGCTGAAATGATTGGATCATGGGGCTCTAACTTCATCAGTAGATTAATCCATTTGATGGAATAATATTTCAAAAGATTGCTGGGTGGTAACTGTAGGCAGATTGGGCAAAGTTGGAGGAAGTAGGTATCTGGTGTGTGCCTTTGTGGATTTTATTTTGACCCTGGCTCCTTGTATGTGCCCTCTCTATCTTTATTTTTTCTGCTTTCCAGATCTCATGAGCTGAGCAGATTTTCTCTGTCATATCCTTCAACCATGATGTTCTACCTCAGGCCTTGGACAATGGAGTTGGTGATGTAGGGACACCTTACCCTTTAGCCCTCAACAGTTTGGATGCTGCTTGCTCATATTGTTGAAGGTGGATCTCCTTTACTCAGTGTACTGACTCAAATGTGAGTGTCTTCCAGAAATGCCCTCATAGATACACTCAGAATTAATGTTTTATCACACACTTCTGTGTCCCTTAACTTAGTTGACACATAAAATTATCCATCACTACCAGATGTTACCACCTTTTATCTTTTGGGTGGCAAATCTATACCAAATGGTATCAGAACACATAGTGCTATGATGGCCAATATTTATTCTCCCTTTGTTTACCCTTACTGCATTTCCAGCTTGGTGTTAGACCTGGTGCCCTTTCCTTTTGCCATAGGGGAGGTTTATGACAAGGCTAAAAGCAGAACATGTCCGAAGTCAGTGTTTCTTCCATCCTTTATGAAAACATAACCTCATGGAAATAATGGAGCTGTCTGTACATGGTAGGGAAGGGAGAGACACTTAAGACACAGAGGAGAAGAATGGAGATTTTTCCCAGACAGGAATGAGGTGGGAGATCTACTGGTCCCTCTAGAAGTAGGAAGCTGTGCACATGCTTGGGGTGGCTCCTGGATGGACCACCTAAGGTGGGCATCCAGTCATAAGATGAGTGGATTTGGATTAGGGGTAAATGGTGTATGAACTGATTTTTTTCCCCTTATTGCTTGTATGCTTCATGTTCTGGCATTTGGGCTCTTGCTGACTGGAATAGATTGGCCCTTCCAGAGTTAGCTAATTCTGAGACCTAGCAAGCAACTCACTTGGCATATTCAAACTAACCAATCCAGAGTCCCCATACGTTGTCATACCTACTCTGTTGGGCTATTACACTCAAGACCGATAATTTTCCACTATTATCATATCAGTGCGTGATATGAGCCAACGCAGGGCAGCCCCTATTTTAGTTAGCTTCTTCACTGGTATAATTAAAGACCTGGCAAGAACAATTTTAGAGGAAGAAAAGTTTATTTGGGGATTCATTGTTTCAGAGGTCTCAGTTCATAGACAGCAGGCTCCATTCCTTGGGGCTGGAGGTGAGGCAGAACAACATGGCAGAAGAGTATAACAGAGGGAAGCAGCTCACAGGCTGATCAGAAAGCAGAGAAAGTGACTCCACTTGCCAGATACAAATTATATACCCCTAAAGGCATGCCCCCAAAGACCCACCTCCTCCAGCCACACCCTACCCACCTTCAGTTACCACTCAATCACATCAGGGAATTAATTCACTAATTAAGTTAAGGCTCTCAAAACCCAATCATTTGTCCTCTAAACTTTCTTGCATTATGTCACAAATGAGCTTTTGGAAGGCAGATCACATCCGAACCATAACAGCCCCTAAGCCCTAAAGCCTGATGAAATTCTTCAGGGTACTAAATCCTAAGCTACTTACAATACCATGTTTGTCACTTTGCATGAGAAGCATAGTAAAGGCCATACTTTCTGTTCCTCCTTCTCCCTCTGCCTCCTGATCTAATCTTCTGCTTTCCTGTGTGGACATGTGTGACATGAGGATCAACTCACTCCTCCTAGCAATGCTATGTTATAAAGTATCTTCTCAGTGGCATAGATCTCCTGGTCTTTTGGCCTTACCATACCTGAATAATAATAAAACATACATTGCAAAACAGTGCCTCAGACACAGGGGCTCAAAGGCTCTGAGCCAGCTCAGGAAGTGGTCAGCTTTGCCCTGAGTGATGCAGACAGATGAGTGAGGAAGGCAGGGGCACCTCTGTTACATTAGGAGGATAATTCCAAGAAGTGAAACTGCTTCCTCAAGTTCACAAAAATTTAATATGGTTAATATGTACTCTTGAATTGAACTATACAATATTTTATTAATGTATATTGCAACTAATGTATATTGCAGATTTTTTTAAGATTTGAGAAAATTATGGGTTTCACAAAATATTTAATATTTGCTAATCTGATATCCTGATTTTAGAATGTTAGATTATGTTTCCTCTCTTTTCCTATAAATTGCATAGTTCACATTTATACCTCAGATTATTTCTTGGTATAATTCTTTTTTAAAATATAATATTTATTTTTTTTAGTCATAGTTGGATACAAATACCTTAATTTTATTTCTTTTATGTGGTGCTGAGGATTGAACGCAGGGCCTCACACATGGTAGGCAAGCACTCTACCACTGAGCCACAACTTCAGCCCACTGTCTTAGGATAATTCTTGAGTTCAAAAATATACCCTAATGACTGAATGTGCGTTTATGCTACATCCCACTTAAATGGAAAATGTGGGGAGAAGAAATCCATACACTTCTGGAGGAGAACAAATTACACAACTTCTTTGTAGAAACACAGAAAAACATCCATGAGAGGGAGAAAAAGTGAAGTTTCCTTCAACTAATGTTGTTGTAGTTACAGAGTGGAGAGAGTCCCAGGTATATATTTCCCTGGAAACATGCGAAAAATTTTTGTGGCATAACAAAGCAGTTCCAGAGTCACCTGATTAGAGAAATATGGGAAATGCTCTTTTCACAGGTGGAAAGAAAAACTGCTAACAGGAGTGGTGGCACATGCCTGTAATCCCACCAACTAGGGAGGCTGAGGCAGAAGTATTACCAATTCAAAGCCATCTTCAGCAACTTAGTGAGGCCCTAAGCAACTTGGCAAAACCCTGTCTCTAAATAAAATATTTTTAAAAAGGGCTGGGGATGTGGCTCAGTGATAAAGCATTCCTGGGTTTAATCCCCAGTACCCACCCACCCCCAAAAGCTTCAAACAGGCACTTGCTTTATGATTTCACATATATATTTATAACTTAAACACATGCCAACAACCATGTATTTTGCATCATTCTCTCAAAGCAACTCTGTGAGGAAGGCATTATTATTACTAATTTACATATGGCAAAATCAAACTCACTGATGGAAAATCACAGTTACAGAGTCATCTATTAAGGAGCAAGATTGTATACAACCTCTACCCTTCTCCCAAAGGGAACCTAACAATCTCCATTATCAATAAATAATATCTAGTGCTTAAAATCTTGTAGCTCACGTGATTCTAGTATTGTGTCCAGGTAGATAATCACTCAACAACTCCTCTTTGAAGAAGTTGATGATGAAGATGAAATCCCAGTGTAGGGCCCTCTAGATGATAATCAGACTAGCATGAGTGTCAAGGGTTTATGATTCCTGCCTCTTTATCTGCACTCTACTTTCCAGTGGGGATCAATGGAGAAATGTCTCCCCAACAACAATTAGAATATCAAATAAGGGGACAGAAAATGATGAGGGATTTCCAAAATGAAATGTTTTAAATCCTCTTCCTCTTTCTCAGCAAGGTCCTCCTCCATACTGACATGGTCCCAAAGCTTGATTTATAATATAAATATGAAGATGTGCTGCTTCTTTCTGCTACATCCAGGTAGGCTCTAGGGCAGGTGTGCTCTTTGGTTTAAGTAACTGTTATCACTTCTCCAGGAGAGGAGAAAGTTAAGCCAGGACAAACACTGGTTGAAATCTAACTCCATGTCATGTACTCTGAAGAGGATTTCTCACTGACCTTTACAGTTCTGTAAGGAGGGCATGGTAAGTCCCCTTTAACAGATGACCAAGTTCAGAATGACAAAGGCTAAGGAAGAATTCCAGCACCACATATCAAGTAAGGAGCATGAATGGGGTTCCATAATTTGCTCTCATTGAAATGTTACATGCATTCACAATGGGGACACTATGGCCCACAAGAGGCTTCAAACTGGTTCTCAGGGGCAGGGGGATGGTAAAATTACAATGGTTTGTGACACTACAAAGTACCCCAACACATAGTTAACAGTCTATTTATGATACCAACATTTCATATTCTGGACAGAGAGTATGTGAGGTTCGGGAAAATGTCTAAAAATCCTCCTTAGGGGGATATAATAAAGAAGGACAAAAATGTTATATCCTCATCAACTTCATGTCAATGATGGGCCACCAGGGCTTAATGATGGCAGACAAACAGAGGCTAAGTCAGAATAACAGGTGTTTTCTTTAGGACAGATGATGGAGGGGATTTAAAGTTTTTAACTAATGTAACCAAATTATACCCTAAATTGTATCTCCCCTAAATTGAATATTTATTTAAATACTTTGTTATTAGATCTACAGTTTAAATCAGATTATAGGAAGTTGGAAAAAGTTAAGTAAATGAGGGAAACTGCACTGTTAATGCCTGCTCAGTAGTGGAGCCCAGAATATCACTAAAGATTTGTGTCCTGATGCTACCAGGAATCTGAGTGCTCTGATTTCCCTGAAAAAGCACCACAAAAATCAGGATTCTGGCATATCATTACAGTGAAATGACACAACCTATACATAACTCCAAAGTGATGTAAACAAATTGCTGAATCAATAAAAATATGCATAAGTGGAGACAAACTATCTTCATCCAATATTTTCTAAATAATATATGCAGTTACCTGCACTCTATGAGGTGAAGATTAATTCTGATTGCAACCCCTGAGGGCAGAACTGATGTAGTGACTTACCTGCAAAGATGACAGTAAGCAGATGGATGGAACACAGTCACTGTCCACTGGAGAACCTTGGTAAACATCACCTTAATCAAGTGACAAAGTAGTATCATCAGTGATGTCACATGGATATCATGTACTCCCAGACATAATGTGATGAGAAGGTGCTTCAAATCTCTGGTGTTTCTTCTTAAAACCCATGATCATGGTCCAATCAGGAGAAAAACAACAGGCTAAGCCAGTGTTCCTCAAAGTTGTCAAGGTCATGAAAACAGTGTGGCAGTGATTCTCACCATTAAACAGGGAGTTATCATGTGTGTCAACAATTACACTCCCAGGTACACACCAAAGATAAATGAAAACACTTGTCAACATATAACCTGTCACAGAAATTCATGTAGCATTATCTTTCACAACAGCCCAAAAGTGGAAATATCCCATGCATTTCCCTATTGATGGATGGATATATAAAATAGAGTACTGCATTTTTCATCAATCAAAGGAAGGAAATAGTAATATGTTATAATAGGGATGAAGCATGAAAACAGGCGAAGAAACCTGATACAAAATACCAAACATTGTGTGATTTCATTTGTATGAAATATCTGGAATAGGCAAATTGAGAGACACGATTATGCATTTTCTGGGCCTGAGGTTAGGATCAGGGTTTAATTGCACTTAGCACAATGCCACATTTTAGGGAGATGGAAATATCTAAAACTCAGATGCTCAACAATATACATATACTAAGAACCATCAAGCTATTTCCTTAAAATGGGTAAATGGATAATTATATTATTTTAAATTATTCTACAAAAAAGCTTTTAAAATACAATACTGGCTTGAGCTTCTGTTGTATCACAACACTACTTAAAACTTTGTTCTTACCAAGTTTTTATGCACAAGTATTTGATAAACAAGAATACGAATAAAACTGTGGCTATATCTTACCCTGATGACTTCATGTCCTGTGTAACTCCAAGTAATGACTGTCCCCTCCTCCCTTCCACCACCCATGCTTCCTTGGGTTGCTCATTTGTGTAAAAGCCAATTTACACCTCATCACTTCCACCTGCAACACAGGTTTGATAGTTGGTCCTCTATAGGTTCCAAGGCCTGTCCTCTGCGACAGACTATTAGCATTGTTACTTTCCTTACTCCTCTGTGGCCTTGGGCAATCTATGCAGCACTATCTTTATGAGTGTCAGGATGGCAGTACTTATTTAGAGGGCTCCAAATGTGCACACCCTTTGTACCAACATTTTCTCTCTCAGAAGTCAATCTTCAGGATGGAGTGAAGGATGTTGATAAGGCTCAGGTTATAAAAATGCAATGCTCAGAATTCCCTTCCTTTACTTCTGGACCTGAATGTAAGAAGGGAGGCTAAACAAAACACAAAGCCATGACGGAGCAAAAAGAAGACTAGGGAAAAGTGGTTGCCACCATATATGCACACTTGTGTGCATGCACACACACATGCTCTCTCTCATCCAAGCATCTGTGTTCTCTCTCCCCCTTCCCACTCCCCCCTATAGAATCCAAGTACTGTTGCCATATTAGAATTCTCTAAGACAGTTGCTGGGCTCAAACTGAATTACATTCATCTCACATTTCAAACAGTGTCCCCAAATTATGCCTTTAGCAGTTTGCACTCTGTAAACATCATATACTCAGGGTTGACAACAGGGACTCTCAAAACACTCTAAATAACACAAGGTTGTAAATATTGATTATTTTACATCCACAGGATGGAATTCTAGAAGGTAGCAAAAACAAGTCATAATGACAACAATGATGTAAGATTCCTTCACTTTAAGATCGGTAATTGGGCTGGGGTTGTGGCTCAGCGGCAGAGCGCTCGCCTCGCACGTGCGCGGCTCGGGTTTGATCCTCAGCACCACGTAAACATAAATGCATTGTATTGTGTACAACTAAAGTAAATAAATAAATATTAAAAAAAAGATCGGTAATGATTCCCTTAACTCTCATGTGTGCACACCCTTTGTACCAACACTTTCTCTCTCAGAAGTCAATCTTCAGGATGGAGTGAAGGATGTTGATAAAGCTCAGGTTATAAAAATGCAATGCTCAGAATTCCCTTCCTTTACTTCTGGACCTGAATGTAAGAAGGGAGGCCAAACAAAACACAAAGCCATGACGGAGCAAAAAGAAGACTAGGGAAAAGTGGTACTTTCATGCTTCCATGTTAGGAATAAAAATCAGTAACAGTATTTAGAAGCCATTATGTTAATAGAAATGTTTCTAAATATATTTCCATAAGTGTATATGCTCATGTGGTTTGCGTGTATGTATATATACAGAGTGAACAGGGTATTAGGTATAGTATTATTTGTCATAGAAAACATATAAAGGAACTAAATTTTCATTTCTTTGATACTAATGAAATTGTGTGGCATCCACACAGTGAAACATCCAGTCAAGGGGAGAAAACCTGAAATTTTGTTGAAAATTTAAAATGCGATCATAGAAATATATTTTCTTAGCCAGGCACAGTAGCCCACACCTGTAATCCCAGAAGATTAGGAGGCTGAGACAGAGGATTGTGAATTCAAATCCAGCCTCAGCAACTTAGCAAGGCACTTAGCAACTCAGCAAGACCCTGTCTCTAAATAAAATATAAAAAAGGGCTGGGGCATGGGGATATTATTAGATATGGAAAATGACAAACCCTAAAAGTAGTGAGATCAGGGGAAAGGGGAGTGAGAAAGAAAGCCATACATTGAGAGCATTGATCCTTTCCCAATACAGTTCTTTCTGGGTAATCAAACAAACTCTGAGGAGGAGGTGTCCATCAAACTTGGAAAGGCAGTCTCTGGGAAGAGGCTGAAACATTAACCCTTCTGCAAACAAATCCTTCCCAGGTACCAACAACTGACCCCAGGCCCTCCATCAGGTCCAGTATAATAAATTCCAGAAACTGACCATTGACCCTAGAATCCCCCTCCCATTTCACCCTGTAAAACAAACCCTAAATCCCTAAGCATTAAAACTGACTCCTTCACTGATTGACAAACTCCAAATTCCTGGGTGCCCAAAGAAAATTGATATGCTCACTAGACCACCTCTCAGAATACCCTATATAAGCCCAGGCCCTTTCTTTGTTCGGGGGCTCATTTTCCACCAGGAAAGTGGGTCCCACCACAGCATCATTTCGTCCCTGCATCCCCTGCTCCTGTGTGAAACTTTGTTCCTGAATAAAGTACTGAGCTGATTTGTGAAATTTGTGTTCTTTCCAGTCTTTGTGCGCTAACAGATATAGCTCAGTTGGTAGAGTGCTTGCCTCACATAAACAAGCCCTGGGTTCAATCACCAACACCACAAAAAAAAAAAAAAAAAAAAAAAAAAAAAGAAGGGCTGGGGACGTGCCTCAGCGGTTGAGCACCCTGGGTTTAATCCTCAGTACCAAATGTGTGTGTGTGTGTGTGTGTGTGTGTGTGTGTGTGTGTTTTCCCTGGAAAGATGCATTTTAAATTTTCAACAAAATTTCAGGTTTTCTCCCCTTGACTGGGTGTTTCACTGTGTGGATACCACACAATTTCATTAGTATCAAAGAGATGAAAATTTAGTTCCTTTACATATTTTCTATGACAAATAATACTATACCTAATACCCTGTTCATGCTATGTATATACATACACACAAACCACATGAGCATATACACTTATGGAAATATATCTAGAAACATTTCTATTAACATAATGACTTCTAAATACTGTATTAAGGGGAGATTTTTGTTACAAAGATCATAATTGATGTGGAACCTTTTTTGTTTGTATATCTCCAGCTATTTTTCCAGAAGTTTTAAAGCATAAAAATTGGATCTTTTTGATCCTCTCACATAGAGCTTTCTCTACACAATAATGATAGACCTCACTTTCTGTCTGGAGGCACTCAGTATCCCCGTACATTGGGAACATCCCCTTTTATAAACAGACTTCCAGAAAGCTCTGTTGGATAGGATTGATCAGAGTCCCTCCCACCTGCTTTCCTGTTCAGCCCCTTTCAAGATGCAGTTCAAGATTCTGTCACCAGGTGTCATCAATGCATGTGTACTATCAAATGTCTACAAAGAAGCAGTTACAAAGAGAAAAATAATAACTTAAAACCAAGATTCTGAATCTATAAACAGAATGACGATTCTAATTCTTTAAAAAAAAAGCCTTGAAGATATAAAAGAATACTATAAAATGTACCATGAAACACAGGTAGCTCTAGTGTACCTTGGAGCCACCATAGGGCAATGAAGTGCAGGTAGGAGGTGATCGAGACCATGGGGGCACCAAAGTTGTGTCTGGGCAGCTGTGTCCAGTGTTATGGAGAGTGTATGACAGAGAGGGGGTAGGAGAAAGTCTGGGAAGAGTTTTCAGGGGTTGGGTAATGCAGGGCAAAGACCCATTCTCTGGGAGGGACCACTCTGCAGTGGAGACATCTCAACCTACACTGAGGGAGAAGAGATAAATCAGTGAATGCCATGTAGATTTGGGGTCAACAGCAAATGGAACTGTGTTAATATATACATGAAGTTCTTAAGCAGAACAAGTATAATATTCATCCATTTTGGAATATGTGTTACTTTGCAAAATGTTCCAAAAGAAAAAATATTTTCATTAAAATATATATGGACATACCTTCAATGGCACCTCTTGGCCATAAAGCAGACAGGAGGAAGGAATGCCAGGAAAGACAAAACTCCTTCCCTATTTTCAAATGAACTTGACTTGCTTGGATCAGAACTCTAAGAGTTGTTTTGGAATATTTTTTTTTTTTTTACCTCTGTATCCAAGATTTTCCTGGAACATAAAAGAGCACATTTTCTGGAATATCTCAACTTGAGATGGGAAGCTGGTCCCAGTGTGGACTGAAGATAATGCTGTAACTGTGAGCTCCCCTGAAGGTGGTAAAGAGAGAGGGGCTACTGTCACACAAAGTCAATTCCATTTTTCTATTTATTTTCCCCATGAAATTAAGTACAATGAATATTTTTTCCAAAGTATGGAATATAGGTGCACCTTACTTGCATCAAACTGAGCTCTGTTACATATTCCAGATTGCATTCCAGAGAAGCATGCAAACAGAAACATTAACACCATTAGACAACAAGAACTGCAAGAAAAGCCTGCTGTCCTGGCCACTGGACCAAAAAACTGGGAACTCAGTAAGTGAATGATTTCACACAAAATTGTCCCATTGCAAACAAACACCACGGGGTGGGGGGGGGCAAAAAACAACAGCACTACCTTTGTCCATGCAAACAAAGGTTAAATAGGGAGTGTGAACTTCCATTCTCAGATGACGCTAATAAGGCAACATGACCCACTCTCTGGGTTGGTGTCAGAGAGGCCATCATATTCATCCTCATTTGGCAGAAACGAGCCTTCCACCTCAGAGGGTTCGAGGAGGCCATGTAGACAACCTGGGTTTTCACTATCACCTGACACCTAAGTGACAGCAACCTCCTTTCGTGCCCTGCCCCCTTGCAAGAAAAAAAATCCAAAGAAATCCATGAAAAGACATACCCTATCCAAATTTCAGAAGGGTAATTTTTGGAGAAAAATTGGACCTCAGAGTCAAACTGATATGAATACATGGATAAATTAAGAAAAAAAAAGACAAAACTCCTTCTCTGTTCTCAAATGCAAGCTAATAAGTTTAGAAACAATATCAGAATTGGACTCATTGACAGCTATCACAGTACCAAATGATTCAGGAAAACATCCCAAATGGAAGCTTAGTCTGTACTGAATCTCACAGCAGTCACTGAGTAACCTTGGTAACCATGCTGGTTGGGGAAATTTGGGAAAAAGCAAACCACCCTTTTGTCTTATTCCTAAAAATTGCTAGGAACTGAATAGGACTGGCATAATACACAATAATTAACTTTAAGGACACCTTACAATATGCATTCCTGGCAGCTTCAGCAATATACAAATTAATACATATGCACATATCCAAATGCATAGACGAGGCCTCCTCACCACCCAGAAATTTTCTAAGGTGAATTTATTGGAAGTAAACAAATACAATTTCATATTTTCAACAGATTCAAATATATCACACAAACAGTACAATGCCACTAAACTATATAACTTTAGTGGTTGATTTTTCAGAAGATGATTTGTAGTTCTGTCTCTGGGACATTTTTCCCCTAGTTTCAATGTATTGCTAATGATTTCTGAAAGCTGATATGGAAACACATGTATATGCATATTAAGTATCAAATACCCTTTACATTATAAAATTGCCTATGCTTTCAAATAAAAATATTCCTCAATATCTATTATTAAATATTTATGTTGATGGTTCAGTGAACATATAATAATTAAAAATGCTGTTTAGGAAAGAATGCCATTTATAGCAGCATCAAAAAGTATGAAATATTTATGAATAATCTGTCCATGTATGTGAAATATCTGTATAGTTAATACTAAAATATATTGCTGAATTAAGGAAGTGGAAGACAAATTGCATTTATGGGAATGAGTATTATGATGTTTATTCTCCTCAAATCCATATACAGATTTATTGCAATCTCAATAAAACTCCTAAAAAAATTAAAAGAAATTTATAAGCTGATAGTATAATCATGTAGAAATAAAATGGATAAAATTCCATTTTGTATATATAAACATTGAAGTGGCTGTGTCACTGTAATATGCTGTTTATAAGTCTTTTGGGAACAGACCCAGGAGTGGGATGGCTGGGTCATAGGGTGGTTCCATTCCCATTTTCCCAAGAAATCTCCATACTGCTTTCCATAGCGGTTGCACCATTTTGCAGTCCTACCAGCAATGTATGAGTGTGCCTTTTTCCCCACATCCTCTCCAACATTTATTGTTGTTTGTGTTCTTGATAGCTGCCATTCTGACTGGAGTGAAATTAAATCTTAGAGTAGTTTTTGTTTGCATTTCTCTAATTGCCAGAGAGGTTGAGCATTTTTTCATGTATTTGTTGATTAATCGTGTATCTTCTGAGAAGTGTTTTTTTCAATTCCTTAGCCCATTTATCGATTGGATTATTTGGTTTTTTTTTGTGTCAAGTTTTTTGAGTCTTTATATATTCTAGGAATTAGTGCTCTATCTGATGTGCATGTATTAAATATTTGTTCCCAATTAGTTGGCTCTCGATTCACTTCACTGATTGTTTCTTTTGCTGAGAAGAAGCTTTTTAGCTTAAATCTATCCCTTTCATTAATTCTTGGTATACAAAATGGAATTTTACTCAGCAATAAGAGAGAATAAAATAATGGCATTTGCAGATAAATGGATGAAGTTGGAGAATATAATGCTAAGTGAAATTAGTCAATCTCAAAAATCCAAATACCAAATGTTTTCGCTGATATAAGGAGGTTAGTTCACAGTGTGATTGGATGGGGGTACATATGATTAGAGGAACACTAGAATGGTCAAAGGAAAGGGAGGGCAAGGAAGGGAGCAGGCAGGGAGAAGGGGGGGGGGAATGGTGGTTGAATGAGATGGATATCACTATCCTAAATGCATGATTAAAGATCTGAGTGGTACTTATATACTTTGTATACAAGCAGTTGTATGTAAAAAGATGATATACTTGCACATTATGAATAAATAAATAAATAACAAAAAAAAAAGAAATAAAATGGATAGACTATAACAAACAGCTTGGAAAAAGAATCATGTTAGAGGACAAACACCACTTGATTTCAAGATTTCTTATACACTTATAGAAATCAAGACTGTTGTGTTGGCATCAAGGTAAACAAGTATGATACCTAAAGCTTGGTCCTTGTCTCAATTGACAATCTAATAATGAGGACAAAGTTTTGAGAAAAATGAAAGAGTTTTACTGAATTGCAAGCAAAGTAGTATGACTTCGGACTCCTGCCCCAGAGGCTGTAATTCTTCCTAACAAGGAATAACATTGGAATTTTAAAGTGAGAATACAATAGCTAAGATCCAAACATTATTAGCAGATGTAATTAATTAGTGTCCAGTGGGTGTCCTTGGGAGAACCATTGCTCAAGTTCCCAGGTTTAGAGTTTCTTTATTCTTGTGGGCAGTGATATTCCTCCAGTTTTGAAGGACATACATGATAGCTTAGTGTGGGTGGGGGAAACTGTTATTCTAGTTTCCCCCGCCATTGAGAATGGAGAGGTGCAAGAATAAAAAGAGGGAAAAATAAAAGAAAACACTGCAATTTTAAAATGACCCACCTAAGTTTGAGCAGCGAGGTTTACACTCAAAGCATGAAGTAGAACCCTATTATATCAAAGGAGAAAAATAAAGAATCCAGAAATAGACTCACACCTAGATGGACAATTAATTTTCAACTAACGTGCAAAAGCAACTAAGGGGAGAAAGGATCTTTTAAACAAATGGTTCTAGCACAAATGGATATCCAAATATCTGAAAACTATATAAAAATGAATTGTGGTCCATATATTGTACCACATATAAAGGTCAACTCAAATTCAATGTGAGACTTAAACATAAAACATAAAATCTAAATGTGTACATTGCTTTAAGGAAACACAGAAGAAAATCCTTACAAACATGGATTAGGTAAAACTTATATATGAGACCTATAGAAGCCTCTTAACTTTAAATGAAGAAAATTATACATGGTCTTCCACAAAATTAAAAAGTTCTGATCTTCTGAAAATATGGTTAGATAATGAAAAAAAAAAGTCAATGGTTGGAAAAATCTGGTCTCTGTGGTGCACACATGTAATCCCAGCTACTTGGGAGGTTGAGGCAGGACGACTGCAAGTTCAAGGCCAGCATAGGCCACTTAGCAAGATCCTGTTTCAAATTAAAAAAAAAAAAAAATGGCTGGGGCTGTACCTCAGTGGTAAAGCATCCCTGGGTTCAATAACCAGTACCAAAATTAAATAAACAAAGTGTGAAAATCACATATGAAAAGCATATTATCTGAGTGGTGAGTTATATCAAGGAAATATGAAATATTTAAATGTCAGTAAAAAGAAAAAATAGGAAAACAATTTGAACAGACACTTTGTTAGCATAACTGTAGTCATCGTCCTTTTCCCCACCCCCACTTTATGAATACTGTTCTTATTCCCAAGAAATAGAAACTAGCCTGAGATAAAACCTATAGGTCCAGAGACATGCCAGTCTCTCCCTGTTCTCTCATTGGGAGATAGAAGACAACTTACTGGCCCCTGAGATGGGAATGTACTGGTTTCTTTGTTTCTCTCCTTGAGAAGATAAAGGGATATGCTGGTTTTATTGTCCTGCCCCCCAAGAGATAGGAAAACTGCCTATCTTTGTTCCCAAGAAACAAACTTGCCTTCCACAAGATCAGGGGATGCTTACTATACCAGTCAAGACTAAACCCGCCCTAGCGCGGCCATGATTCTAGCCTATAAAAGGTAACATTCAAGGGGGAGTTGCTGCTGCTCTCCCTCCTTGCTGTTGCTGTCCCTCTCTCTGTGCAGAGCAGCCTTGTCAGGCTCCTGACAATAAACCCACTTCTTATCCCAGGGTGTGTGTGTGAGATCAGTCCTGTGCCACTTTTCTTTCACACTTCACTAAAGAATATATATAAATACCAAGCAATGATATGAAAAGACTTTCAACATCATTAATTGTTATAGAAATGTAAATTAAAACTACAATGTGATACCTCTACACTCCCATGAAAATGGCTAAAGTGAAAAACACTGACCATACTAAGTGTTGACAAGGTTGTGGAGAATGGAACTCTCATACGCTGTTCATGGGAATGAAAAATGGTAGAACAACTTTGGAAAAAATTTTGCAGTTTCTGACAATACTAATCTTATGAAGCATATGCTTCAGCCATTGCACCCCTAGTATTTACTCTAGAGAAATAAAGCATATGTCTATGTAAAGACATTTACACACACAGAAAACCCATAATCCATAAGAAAGTGGATGGATAAAACCAAATTGTGGTATATCCATATGATGGAATACTGCACAGCAGTTAAAATGGAAGAGTCAATCATGCAACAACATGGATAAATCTATAATTAACAGTTTGAATGTAAGAAGCCTGACAAAAAATACATATTATAAATGTCTGTTTACATAAAATTATAAGAAATGTAAAATAATCTATAGTGAGAGAATAGGTGTTGCTTGAAAATAGGGAGGGGTGGGAGAAGCAGGGAGACTGGAGGGAGATTTGTGGGCATGAGGATGGCAAAGGGGCAGTAAAATACTTGTTAGGGTGATGGATACATATTTCCTTGACTGCAGTTTTGATTTCACTGGTGCATATTGATGTCAAAACTTACTACATCAAAGACTTAAATATGTAGCGAATTACATATTAATCATATCTCAATAAAGCTTTTGAAATATAGTTGTATTTTCTTAGAGATTTTGTGAAATTTAGTTATAGACACTAGGTCTTTTGTAGTTGTTCACAAAACACAAGATCAATCATTTGCAATGAGGGATATAAATATTTAGGGAAAGTTGATGCACATGTCTTTCTGAAGTACAATACTGAAATCTTACAACCTGATAAAATAATCATTCTGATATTTTAGTATATCTGGTTATTTTAGAGAACATGTCTCTGAATCACAGTAGGATAAATACTAGCATAATTATTATTTTGAAAATAATAGAAATCAATGTCATTTTAAAGTAATCCTTGGATAATTATTGATTTCTACAAAAATTTAAAGATAAAATCTGGCTACCAAGGAAGATTCCATAATACAATTTCACAATGCCTTTTAACTAATTATTTATTTCAACATGCATCTGAAGATTTTGATAGGAATCACTGTTTTTAATTCTTACAATTGAGAAAATATATGAAATTTATTGAACATACATGTTAAATATCAAGTTCCTACCACAAGCTGCAGGATTCATTGCTTTCAGACTAAGAAGCAATCTCTAGGATGAGCCTAAAGGGCTACAACAAAACATATAAGTTGCCAATGTGACAAAACTCCATTTTCTTCCCTAAATGATGGTGTTGAAAGAGCTTGCTTACTTTTATATGATTTTGTGAACCTTGTAGACATTATTCAACATGATTATGTTTAGATCTATGAACTCACATGAAGCAGGACTCATATCCCACCAGGGATGGAAGTGCTGGGTTCTCCTGAGCACTTCGGCATTCAGATGTGGAGTAGAAGCTTCACCAACCATCACCACTCAGACGCTCAGAGAGTGTCTCCTTCAGACACTTGATATAAGCCCAACTAAGAGTTTCCCAGAGAGGAACAGAACCCAGAAATCACTGTGTCTCATCAGAGTAACTGTGGGCCTGGCACCATGCTAGGCACTGGGTCAGTGACCAATGGCATTGGTACAACTGGGTAGTGATTATAACAATCATAAGGTGAAATGGGCTTCTCACCAGGAACTTTTACTTCTCTTTTACTCATCTCTCTTCCTCTAAGTACAAATTTGGAAAGGAATAAGAAGTGGTCTAAATTCATACAGGCATTTACATTTCTCCCCTTCTCCAGTCAGCGGGGCACCGAGTCCCAGAGTGGGAACGAGTCGACTTGGGTCTGGGATCCCTTGGTCTCCCCACACACCAGGTGGTTTAGCCCCCACTGTGGGGCACCCATAAGGCTCCACCGAGTCCAAACATCTGGAGGCGGGGTCCTGCTCTCCGACCACAGCAAGCTGGTCTACTTTTATGTCGTCATAGTTGCCATAATGACGTCATGTTCCTGTGGCAACAGTGATGCACTGGCCCTACCCCTACTCCACACATAGACACTGGAAAGGTTTCCACATATCCCTATGTCTCTTTGCCTTTCCTTGAAAGCAAAATATCTGCACACTTCAGACTACCACCTAAGGAAGCATACTGAATAAGGCAAGCAAATTGAGGCACAGGTAATGAAAGGTTCAGGTTGTTGAAACAAGCCTTGTCTCTGTTGTCCACAATCTCATTTGCTTTAAAACATATCTTAGGAGAATATTATAATTACACAAAAACCCAGGGAGGTGTCCTAGGGCTTTGGGAGATGAGCTATCTCTATGCTGGTGATTGTGTAAAACTAACATATGCCAAGTGATTGGCCATCTGTGGCATAAAATTAATATGCTGTCAATAATCATGTGAATAAATGATTTAGAGCCACCAATGAAGTTATTTAAGGAACTTGACTTATTTCAGGGAGGTGGGGCTACCAAATTATACTTATTTAGTAGACAGAAATTTATTCATTTTAATTCATCTGGATATTGGGATATCCTGGAGAATTCTTTTCTTCTGTGTGTAAGGGCCTCCAGAAAAAAATGGTTCTAGCCTCTCTATATACACTTACTCCTTTATCACCAGAATCACTTACCTAATTAGTGAGTTTGGAAGAACAAAGATGCACAGAGCTCAGACTCTCTCCCTTTAAACTCTTGTTCTATCCTGTCCAAGGGTAAGTCTTACATTATGGCCATAGTTGTTCTCCCCTTTCCTGGTCTCACTGGCTTCCCCACCTATTATGGTCTGCTCCAGAAAACTTGGAATATTAAGGGGGGCCTGAAATAGCATCCCCATACCAATCCCAAGCTCTATATCAACTAAGAAATATGACAAAACAATGAAGAAATCAATCCATTCACTGTACTCCCAATAAAGGTGATACTGGATAAAGTAGCTTAGAACTGTAGGCAAGACACTTCCTCTTAATGAACTAAAAAATGAACAGACTTATGTACCCAATAGTGCTATGTTAGGACAATCAGAAAAGTCAAGTACTGTAATGCACATTCTATCAATTGTCTGAAAGAGTCTTTTCTCCCTATGTTCAAGGAATCCTGAAGATAATAACGTCCTTACAAGGCTACCCCTGTATCAGGAGTCAGTGTCTCAGGATACCTTCCTTGAACAATTCTCAAAATGAATAGATACTCCTTTGTAGTCGCCTGAAGCGATGGCCGCTTGGAGCAAAGAAGCCGCGGGAAGAAGTTTAGAGACGAACTGGAAACAAACAGCTCTTTATTCTGATAACTTTTCTCTCTAGCTCTAACTACACACCGACACGCCGTCCACGCTCCTCTAACCTCCAAAATGGCGCAGGCCTCCTCCGCAATCTCGCTCAAGGCCCTCGAGATCTCCGGCCAAGTCTCGCAAGATCCCGGGCCAAGTACGGAAGGCGCCAATGCCCAAACATGTCCAAAGCCAAAGCCCGTAGTCCACCGCAATTTAAGCCATCTCCCCAAACAGGGCTCCTGCATTTCCCCCCTTTTGTTTTAAAAGAGGTAATGCTCTAGTACGTCTATGTGCAACCAACATTCTTACCCGTCATCGGATAATCAAGGCTGTGCCCTTGACTCCTGTCTTAGGTTGATATGTCGGCCACATGAGACTGTCCCCTGCGACTGTGCCTGTCTTAGGTTGTCCCCCTCTGGGGATCTTACCCGTCATTGGCTAACCAGCCATCCAATGGAGCCCTTTAGGATCGACTGTGTATGATGACTAACAGCCGTCCAATTGTGAGGAGATGTTGCGGCTTTAAGGCAACAAGCCTTTTGGTGACGAGCCAAATTGTATAGCATATCAAATTGTATAAACAAATTAGTTGCCCTAAGTTTCATCAAGTAACACACTGAATTCTCTGAACAAATGTCCGCAAGGCATTGTCCCGTAAAGTCCCAAACAATGAAAGATCAAAATGTCCATTTGTTATAACACGTTGATGTAGGAGGTCCCATGTATGTAGAGCAGAGGACACACAGTTGGTGAGGTTGTTTGATGCTTGAGCAGCAGGGATGCTTGTGGTGACCGCGTTCCCTGCAGCTGTAACAGCAGCCGTCGTTTTTATATCTAGATAATGCCACCGGCAAATCTTCAGGGCCCGCTACCTAGAAACTCAAGCATCAATTATTAAAGGAAAGGCAGTGTTATTTCAGCACTGAGTGAAGAGTCGAGTTGTCAAACTAAAAAACAGAATTATTAGATTAGAAAATTAAAGTTGATTTCTGCTCATATTGTTGTTTGAGCTCACACAAACATAAGTTTGCAAAATATCATATTGAGAACAAAAGAAAGAAAGACTGAGGGTATTTACTGTATTAAAGATAGGTTAAAGAAAAGCTAAAGGCACTTTGGAGAAATAATTTGTTAGCCGGAACCCTCAAGTCTCTGTATACACAGCAATTTTTTACCTGTTGAGATAATTGAAATTAATCAGCTATTAAACAAATGAAGTTAATAACAAATAAACAATCTTATGTCAAAACACCAAAATATCAGGTTATATAGCACTAGTCATATTGCTTGCTAAAGAGAAGTCCCAGGGATACCTATAATCAAAATTGAAAGTACCTTCATTTATAAAATTATTTACCTAAATTGAATACTCTTAACCTAAAATGAATTAAAGTTATTTGGATCCATATATATATATATATATTCTTTTTCATAAGTGCTTTGTTCTTTGTGACGTCACACTGGACAGACGAACAAACATACAAACATATATTTGTGACATCACATTAACATGAAATGTAGACAAATGTACAGACATAAAGACATGTATAAAAAGAAAAAAAAATACAATTGTGTGCACACTAAAGAGAGATCTCCTCGTCCCGGCCGGGAGGAATGACTCTTGAGTTGTGAAACATTTTGAAGGATACTTTTGAGGGAGTCATTCTATATCTTCATCTTGGTCTTCTTGATTTTGTACCTTTTTTATTAATCTTGATTCCTCAACAACTACATCTTGATCATTTTGATGTGGTACCTGCTTTATTAATCTAGATGGTATCCATATTGGAGAGGATTCGTGTTTTGGAAAAACATAAACAGATCCTCTCCCCCAAATTAATACTGGATCTGGACCCTTCCATGTACCTGAAAGAACATCCTTCCAGTAAACCAAGGGTTTATGTTGTTGGTGTGGATTCCAATGTCTGTCTCCAGCAGAATAATCATTAGAGTCTAAAGTTAAAAAATTTAAGGTAAACAGGGCAACTGCCAATCTGTCCTTAGGACTTTTCCAATTTCCTTCTTTTTGTTTTAATAACATAATTTTCAGTGTGCGGTTTGCTCTTTCAATAATGCCCTGACCCTGAGGATTGTATGGGATGCCTGTTTTATGGGATATGTTGAATTTTGCGCAAAACTGTTTGAAAGATGAGGACGTATATGCGGGGGCCATTATCTGTTTTAAGCATTTTGGGGATGCCCAATGCAGCAAAAGCTTGTAAACAATGAGATGTGACATCTTTAACTTTTTCTCCGGAATGTAAGGAAGCAAAAATCATGCCTGAGCATGTATCTATAGTTACATGAATAAATCGCAATTTTCCAAATCTTGGCTCATGAGTAACATCCATCTGCCACAAATGATTGGGCATTAATCCTCTAGGGTTAACACCAAAATGAGGATTGGGCAAATGTGTCATACAAGATTTACAATCTTTTACAATTGTTCTGGCTTGCTCTTTTGTGATTTTAAACTTACGTTGCAAGGTGGTGCTGTTGACGTGAAACTGGGAATGAAATAAAGTAGCTTGTTGTAGCGCTGAAAGTATAAATATTGTTTTTCTAAGTTCATCAGCCTTTTGATTACCTTCATGGAGGGGGCCAGGCAAATTAGTATGTGCTCTAATATGGCCTACGAATAGAGGTTCTTTTCTTGCCCACAAAAGTTTTTGTATTTGATAAAACAATTTAAAAGCTGGAGTATGAGGTGCTATTGGTCCTGCTAACTCTAATTTTGGGATGGCTTGTACAATATAGTGGCTATCTGAAAAAATGTTTATGGGCTGGTCCCTAAAATTTTCCAGAGCTCTTACCACAGCTTCCAATTCCACTAGTTGAGCTGATTTGTGTGCAGTTATGTAAGTCATATTTTCTTTTGTAGTGACTATTGCAGCAGTACCATTTGAGGACCCATCTGTACATACATTAAATGCCTTAGGAATAGGTTGATTTTTTATTACCTGTGGAAATATAATAGGATGATTAATACAAAAAGATAATATAGGAGACTTAGGAAGGTGATTATCAAAATTTGCAGAGGTAGAGCATCTAGCTATAGCCCAGTCATTATCGTTGAAGCATAAATATTCAATCTGTGACGATGAATAGGGAGTAATAATAGTAGCAGGGTGAATGCCAAATATTTTAGTAGAAGTTTTAAGTCCTTGAAGAATAAGTTTAGCCACCATGGAGGTATATGACTCAATTATGCTTTTAGGAGAGACAGGCAAATGTATCCATAACAAAGGCCCTTGTTGCCAAAATACTCCTGTGGGTGTATATTGTGAAGAAATAATAATCAATATCAGCGGTTGAGTTAAATCAAATCTGTCACAATGAGCTCCTTCAATGGCTTTTTCTACTAACTTTAAAGCTTTCCTAGCATCTGGAGTCAGTGTTCGTGGTGAAGATGGATCAGGGTCTCCGCGAAGGATGTCAAATAAAGGTTTTAGTTGGCCAGTAGTGAGATTTAGTGTAGGGTGAAGCCAATTAATGTCTCCCAGTAGTTTTTGGAAATCATTGAGGGTGGTCAAATGTTCTTTATTTATTAGAATTTTTTGGGGTCTAACAAAAGTATCCATGATTTTAAATCCTAAATATAATATGGGAGATCTGGTTTGAACTTTTTCTTCTGCTATATATAATCCATATTTTTTTAAATTTTCTACTACGTCACTGAATATATTAAATAAGATTTTTTGATTAGGGTGGGCCAGTAAAATATCATCCATGTAATGTAGACACATGAGGTTTGGATATTTATTTTTAATGGGTTGGATAGCCTTGTCCACATATATTTGGCATATGGTGGGGCTATTAGCCATTCCCTGCGGCAAAACCTTCCATTGATATCTCTGATCAGGGCCATTATTGTTAATAGAAGGAACTGAAAAAGCAAACCTGGGGGCATCCAGAGGATGTAGGGGAATAGAAAAGAAGCAATCCTTTATATCAAGACTAATAACATGGAAACTTTTTGGAATAGCTACAGGATTCGGAAGTCCAGGTTGAGTAGGGCCCATGACTTGCATGGTTTTATTAATTTGTCTAAGATCATGTAATAATCGCCATTTTCCTGATTTTTTCTTGATCACAAATATGGGGGAATTCCAGGGAGAGGTGGAAGGTTCTATATGTCCTGCTTCTAATTGTTCCTGAACTAGTAGGTGGGCCACTTGTAATTTCTCTTTAGATAGGGGCCACTGAGGGACCCACACTGGCTTATCAGAAAGCCATGGTATTTTCAAAATTATTTTCTCAGTGGCCCCGAAGAAAAATGTCTTTTTCCTATATGATAATGATTTCTTTTAGGGTTAAGCTTACCCTGTACTTTTTGATAATGATTTCTTTTAGGGTTAAGATTACCCTGTATATTTTCACATTTAACACCTGCAGGTTTGGTTGCAAGGTGTACTCCCATTTGTTGTAAAATATCTCTTCCCCATAAAGTAACTGGTAGGTTAGGTAAAACATAAGGCTGAAACGTTCCTTTATGTCCTTCATCATCCTCCCATTTTAAAATTACTGCACTTTTTTCTGGGAGGTTATTATATCCCAAGCCTCTTAAACTGGTTGAAGCTTTTTGCAGAGGCCAGTGTTTTGGCCATTGTCGTAAATTAATAATGGAGGAATCAGCTCCAGTATCTATAAGTCCCTCCGTTTCTATTCCTTGGATTCTTATTTTACACATAGGCCTCCTAGTACAGTCTCGAACCCAGCAAGCCATGGGTCTCGAATCAGTGGAACAAAATCTTCTATTGTTCCCTTTTTGAGGCATACTCATTTTAAATGAATTATGTAAATTTGGAAGGAGAAGCAGCTGAGCAATTTTATCTCCTTGATTAACAGAACTTATACTTTGGGGTGAGCTAAGCATTATTTTTATTTCCCCTTTGTAGTCTGAGTTTATTACACCTGGGGTCACTTGCAAACCTACTAAGCTTTGAGGACTTCGCCCAATAATAAGTCCTACAGTCCCTGATGGAAGAGGTCCCCTGACTCCTGTGGGAATCAGTTGAACCTCCATTTCAGGTGTTAACACTATTCGGGCGGTGGAACAGAGGTCTAATCCTGCATTTCTTCCTGTTCCTCTGGAGAGGGAGTGGATGGGTAATAGGGGTTGTGTCGGGGAAGCATCTGAATGGATGCTTGAGGATACTCCTCCTCCAATGCCTCGTACATTTGTGGGCCCCAGGGCATTGGGCCCCGTGCCCCGTTTTTTGAATTCCTGAACAAAGGATTTCCATGGATGTCAAATTTTGAATAGCATTTATTGGCCCAATGATTTCCCTTTTTACACCTGGGGCAGCAACCTGGAGCACGGTATGAATTTGGTCTTATTTCTCTTTTGGGATTTTGCCTAGAATAGCCTGATTGATTATGATAATTTTTCCTGGAATATCCTGATTGATTATAGTGTCTAGGTTGATTCCTTGTGAAATTCTGAGGGGCAGCATCTCTAACAGCTGCTGCAATCATATTCCCTGTGACAAAGGCATCATTTATATCTTTACATAGTTGTATATATATGGAAAGATCCTTTTTATTTCTCCATGGCCTGATGGCTTCCTGGCAATATTTATTAGCGTTTTCATATGCTAATTGAACAACTAATGGCATAACTTGATCAACGTCTCCAAAAACTCTACCTGCAGTTCTCAGAAGTCGATCAGCAAATTCAGCATATGGTTCATTAGGTCCTTGAATTACTTTGGACAAGCTACCTTGTAGATCCCCAGGTCCTTGTACAGTTTTCCATGCCTTTAAGGCAGCTGCGTTTATCTGAGCATATACTCCTGGGGTATAATAATTTTGAGCCTGTAAGTCTGTGAATGGCCCTTCTCCTGTGAGCATTTCTATATTATGGTCTCCAAACCCTGCATCTGCATTTATTTTAGCTGTTTCTATACAAAGTTCTTGAAATTGCGATCGCCAAACCAAGTATTGTCCCCCACTTAATGTTGCTTTACATAGACATTTCCAGTCTGAGGGGGTTAAGCTAAAGGTGTTAAGGGACTCCAGTATACTCAACGTGAAAGGAGCTTGGGGTCCATATGTCATTACTGCCTCTTTGAGAATTTTTATTGTTTTGAAATCTACTGACTGGTGGCCCCTCTCTCCATTTTCATATTCAAATACTGGCAGTTCCCAACGTATCTGTGAGTTACCCTCGAGAGCGCATAAGCGCTCAGAAAGACTTTTTATTTCTATTTCTAGGGTATGCAAACGCCTAGTGATACCCTTCATATTTTCTGTAATAGATTCCACCCATGGGGGAGTGGAGGACATAGGTTCCTCCACTTGATGGTCCCTTATCTTGGTCTTCCTTAATTTCCTTTTGTTCATTTTCTCAGAATCACTTTTACTTAATTCCTCCTCACTACTACTACTCTCATTGGTCCTAACTGTCTCAGTAACATCCTGAGTCCCGGATTCAATTGAGAGCATGTATCCTTGAACTATCTCTAATAAATCTTGAATAGCTTTAGCAGCTCGGATCTTTGTCATTTTTGAGCCTGCACTGATACTATCCTTACTGGCCCTAACTGACTCAGCCGAGGCCAAGCTTTCATGATCACTTTCACTTTTTTCCAAATTCTCCTCACTAATAACTGACTCAGCTATATCAAAGAATCCATCAAGAGCCTTGTACACTTGGGTCTTAGTTATTTTCGAACCCATTTTAACCGCTCTGACTAGAGACTCCTGCGAGGTTCCTCAGTTCTTACCTGCCGTGTCGATTCCCCGTCCG
Organism: Tamias sibiricus; assembly: GCA_025594165.1. NCBI lineage: Eukaryota > Metazoa > Chordata > Mammalia > Rodentia > Sciuridae > Tamias > Tamias sibiricus. Next base: position 94,462,710 of record CM046667.1, on the reverse strand, counting down.
GGCCACCACCTGTAGTCGCCTGAAGCGATGGCCGCTTGGAGCAAAGAAGCCGCGGGAAGAAGTTTAGAGACGAACTGGAAACAAACAGCTCTTTATTCTGATAACTTTTCTCTCTAGCTCTAACTACACACCGACACGCCGTCCACGCTCCTCTAACCTCCAAAATGGCGCAGGCCTCCTCCGCAATCTCGCTCAAGGCCCTCGAGATCTCCGGCCAAGTCTCGCAAGATCCCGGGCCAAGTACGGAAGGCGCCAATGCCCAAACATGTCCAAAGCCAAAGCCCGTAGTCCACCGCAATTTAAGCCATCTCCCCAAACAGGGCTCCTGCACTCCTTGTTCTGACTGTATACTCTCCTAGAAACCTTGTAAGTATTGCTTTCCATGTAGGTCTTGGAGTATGTAGTGTCAGAATCTCAATTCCTCAACTTTCATGATTGCATTGGATGCTCATCTTTATGGGGAATGTGTTAGATTTAGGTTCCAAGTACTAGGAGTAGTGTGAAAATTGTTTATCAAGAAAACTCCTTTGGGAATCCCTTCAAGAAAAAATTCAGAATTTGATGTCCACATATAAAAATACCTGCAGATTATAGCCAAAATTATAACAAAGTCTTACCAAGGCTTCAAGGATAAGAGAATCCCTATATTATGCAATGAGAACAAATCACAAAAAAAAAAAGTAGAAGAATATACCTATACCACAGATTTCTGATTTCAATTTTTGTTTAAAATCCCCCAAACAGTAGCCATTTATTATCTTTATGGATTCTGTCTATCAACAGGGATCACTAGACATTTATTTTCTCTATGTGGTATCTGTAACTTAAGGCTACCTCTCCACATGGTGTTGTTACTTCTGTCATATGGAGGCTCCACTCATCTGAAACATCCAAAAAGCTCACTTTCATGGATGATGAGTGGTACTGGCATTTCCTGGGAATTCAGCCTGGTCTTTTGACTGGATGACTTGGTTTTACCCTACATATTTCCCCAGGTTTAGGGCTGCCAGATAAAATACAATACGTATTAGAAATGAATTAAAACATTCTTCACAGAACTAGAAAACATAGTACTAAAATCCATTTGGAAGAAGTAAAGTCCCAGAATAGCCAAAACAATTTTAAGCCAAAAAAGCAATCTTGGAGGCATCATAATACCTGATTTGAAATTATACTATAGAGCTATAGTACCAAAACCTGAATGGTAGTGGCATAAAAACAGACACATAGACCAATGGTACAGAATAAAAGACACAAACAAACACACACAGATACAGTTATCTGATCCTTGACAAAGGTCCCAAAAACATACATTGAAGAAAAGATAGCCTTTTTAACAAATGGTGCTGGGAAAACTTTTTATTCACATGTAAAAGAATGAAACTAGATCCTCATCTCTCACCCTGCACACAAATCAACTCAAAATGGATTAGAGACCTCAGTATCAGACGAGAAACTATGCAAATCCTAAAAGAAAACATAGGGTCAACACTATAGCTTTTAGGCACAGGTAATGACTCTCTCAATGGGACCCCTAAAGCCAAGAATTAATGAATGGGACAGCATCAAATTAAAAAGCTTCTGCACGGCAAATGATATAATTAGGAATGTGTAGATAACCCACAGAATGGGATAAAATCTTTGCTAGCTACTCTTCTGACAGAGGATTCATATCTAGAATATACAAAAAGCTCAAAAAAACTTTACACTGAAAAATCAAATAACCCAATTAATAAATGGGCTAATGAACTAAACAGACACTTCTCAAGAAATACAAATGTCCAACAAATACATGAAAAAAATGTTCAGCATCATTAGCAATTAGGGAAATTCAAATCAAAACTACAATGAAATTCCATCTCACACCAATCAGAATGGCAGACATCAAGAATACAAATATTAATAAATGCTGGAGAGGATGTGGAGAAAAAGGAACTCTTTTATAGCATTGGTGGTACTGTGAATTAGTACAACTGCTATGAAAATCAGTATAGAGGATCCTCAAAAGACTAGGCATGGAACCACCATATGACCCAGCTATACCACTTCTCAGAATTTACCCTGAAGAATTAAATGCATCATACTACAGTGATATGTAAGAGTCTTAATGAGGAGGTAGCTAAGATGGCGGCTGGCTGAGAGCAAAAGAGGAGACGTTTAATTGTTTTTTCTCCTGACCTTATTGTAATCTACTAAGAATCTTTCTATGCCGGTGAACACTGTGTGACACACCTGTAAGTTGAGTATTTAAGCAGGAAGGGTTGGAGTTGTTTGGGGGTTGTTGTTGGAGTTGGAGAGAGAAGTCAGAAGAGATAGCAGAATAAAGAACCTACTCGTTTCCAGTCTGCCTCCGAATTCTTTCCCGCGGTATCATTGCTGCAGGTGGCAGACGCAGCAGGCGGCAACAGTGATACATGCATACCCATATATATATAGCAGCACAATTCACAATAGCCAAATAAGGAAACCAGCCTAGGTGCCCATCAGTTGATGAATGGATAAAGAAAATGTGGCATATATACACAATGGAGTTTTATTCAGGCAAAAAGAAAATAAAATTATGTCATTTTCAGGGAAATGGATGGGACTAGAGACCACCATGTGAAGTAAAATAAGTCAAACTCAGAAGGTTAAGGGTCATATGTGTTCTCTCATATGTGGAACCTATAAAGGATAAAGGAAAACAAAGTTGGGGGTGGATCTTCTAAAGACCAAAGGGAAATCAGTAGAGGAAAGGGTCCAAGGTGTTGGAGTCAGGGAGGGAGAAAGTATTGGGAAGTGGTATCAGCCAAATTATATTATTACATTGTGTGCAAGTACAAATATGTAACAACAAATCTCATCAATATGTACAACTATAATGTGCCAATAAAAATGAGGGAAAAAAGAAATGGATTCCAGGTAAACAAATAATTTTAGTATAATTATTTGGCATGCAATAAAATTTTAGGTTTTTTAAAATTCAAACTCACCTGAGCATCTTTTATTTTTATTTACTATATCTGACAACACTATATGATGGCTTCAGAATGTGTAAGTTTAAGGATCATCTGAGATGACACTTCTAGTGGGGAAAGTCTGGGAAAAATAAGATGATCAAATGAGAAATAAAGACAAAATCTACTAGTAAACCAAAACAAAATCTCTGGAAATAGACAAAAGCTGGTTGGTGGAATGGAAGAAACAGGAACTTACATATATTGTGGTACCAAATGGGCATATCTGTTTCTGAGGCCCAAATTAATGCAACTTAATAACTTAAATAGCTTTTTGAATCAGAATTCCTATATGTACCAACAAGGGACTTATGGTGAGGGTTTAGAAAAGACTCATCAATTCTGATGTGTATCCTGGTGAAGAGGCCCAGACTGAGGGGGTAGGTCAAACAGCCACATGATTTCCCTGCTCTAGGGAAGAAAGACAGCTACTGTTTCTGAAGTAGATTGTCTAGAGGATCCACCTCCAGTTTCTTCAGCATGTGGATTTAATTTCATGACAACCCTACTAGTGAGGTATCGCTATCCTTTCTTCATGAATATGGGTGACTACAAAGCACATGCTTCTAACCACAGAGCTGGATGTCAAGAAGGTTACTAACCAGGCTGACTGCCAGATCCACCAAGAAACCTGCCATCCAGGGCACCTTAAGTGATTGGTGGCAGATCCTTAGTAAATGTATTGGGACACATAAAATTGAGGAGGCTAATCTCTGTTCTTCCTGAAGCAGGTACCTGGTTTTGGTGCCCCTTCCCTTTGTCTGAGTGGAGGTTTATGGCAGGTCTGGATGCAGAAGCTGTCTGAAGCCAGTTTTTCTTCCATCCTTTATGAAAACTTAAACTTATGGGGAAAAAGTGAGCTGCTTGTAACTTGTAGGAAGTGAAGGGCCTGTAAAGACACAGAGAGGGGAGATAAAGGGATATTATTCCCAGACAGAGATGGAATTGGATGCCTACAGTTGACTCTAAGACCTGAGTATAGCTTCATATCAATGTTTGGAGGCCACTGGGTGGTTCACAGAGGCTGGGCATCCAGCTATAAAAAAAAAAAAAATCTCCTTTTTGGAAGGAAGGGTGGGTGGAGCATGGTGAGGGGGCTTGAAGGCACTGAGCTAACTAGGGAAATGGTCATCTATGCCCCCAGCGGTGCAGACACATGAGGGATGATGGAAGAGGCCACACTAGCCTGTATTTTGTAGGTAAACTGCCACAATTGAGACTGTTAAAAGAACATGAATGTTATTACTGGTCTTGTTGAAATTTAAAATCACTTTACTAATGTGTTCCAAGCAAATATGAGTGGACCTATTTTACTAGATCTGTGCAAATAATGGGATTTGCAATATTATTAATATTCACTTATATGATATACTTTTGTGGGAATTTTTTATTGCCTTTCATTTTCCTTATCATATTTCCATAAAAATGGCCCATGTGTAAGTCCATTTGTGCTGCTATAACAAAATACCTAAGACTGGGTAATTTACAAACCACAGAAATTTATTTCTTCTCAGTTCTAGAGGCTGAGAAGTCCCAGATCAACATGCTGATATCTTGTGAGACTATTTTTGCTGCCTAATCACATAGCAGAAAGCGAGATGGCAGAAGAAAAAGAGCAAAAGAAAGCCAAACTCACACTTTTATAATGAACCCACTCGTGTGATAATAGCAATGATCCATGTATGAGGGCAGGGACTTCACAGTCCAATCCATTCTTAGGGGTTTCACCTGACATTACTGTCACAATGACAATCAAATTCCAACATGGGTTCTGGTGGGGACAAACCTGCAATACATAGCAGCATATTTCACATGTGAGTTTTAAATGCAATGACAATGGTCCCAACTATGTCTCATAAGGATCTGGAATAATTTTGGTGTTTGAAAACAAAACCCAATCAGTGATTTTATGTTTGTATTGCACTGCCTTTAAATGGAAAATTCAGGGCCATTAGAACTTCATACACTCTGGGAGAGGAAAAGATTGGCACAACTTTGTGTAGACACTTAACAACATTTAAGAAAGAAGCAAGTGAGGACTCTGTCAGCTACTGTACTCTTAGGTCTGGTCCGCAGAAAGCCTAGGGTATGTGCACAAGTATGGTCATGCAGCACAACTAAGAATATAAAAAATAAAATCCTCTTATTCGAGAAATCTCAGAAATATTTTAAGAGAAACATGTGCAAGAGGGCACCTACTCTATGATGTCCCTTACAGGTTTACAGCTACATGCATTTTCATGTAATTTTCTCACAATGATTCTATGAGGAATTCATCATTATTCCCAATTCACCGGTAACAAAATCAAACTCATTGACAATCAATTACCCAGAGTCATCGATTCAGGAATGGAATTCTAACTCTTACTTTTCCCTAAGGACACTGAGTAGATTCCCTTATAGACAGTGACCATCTAGGACTTAAACATCTACAGTTTTCCCTATTTTTAGTATGTGTCCTTGTAAGTATTCATTATAAAACCCCTGTAACTTTGAAGAAGCTGATGTTGCAGATGAAATCTCACTGCAGGGTAGTGTAGGAGGTCATGGGTCTAGCTTGAGGGTCAAGAGCTTGTGCTTCCTGCCTCTTCCTTTTATCTTCACTTCCTTCTTTGGGGGCTCAGTAGCAAACTGTTTCTCCACCATCAAACTAGAATATCAAATAAGGGGAAAGAAAATTAAACAGAATTAAAAAAATTGTTTGATGATCTTTCCTGAAATCATTCAGCCAAATATCCTGCAAAACACACACACACACACACACACACACACACACACACACACACAATGTCTTTAAGGCTTCATTCATGACAGTACTGTGAGTATGTGCTACTTCTTACTGCCACATTTCCAGGTGGTCTCTATGGCATCTATATTGCTGGGTTTAGGTAACTGTCATCACTTCTCTGGGAGCAAGAGGAAAGACGGGCAGGAAGTACACATCTTGAAGTCCTACTATGTGCTATATATTCTGTACAGGAAGCCTCATTTACCCTTTGCTACAGTTCTTTAAGGAAGACATCATTAGACTTTTTAGAGCTGGACAAATGAACTAATACAACCTGAAATTTCACTAAAGATTTTCCTCTTGTGTCCTGAAGGTACCTGGCATCTGCGTATTAAAATCTCCCTAAGTGCTCATATACAATGTTGTCCATGGTATTGCTTAATTATGTATATAATGAGATTATTACTTTTAAATTATAATACTGGAAATATAAAAATACTCTATGGCCACTTAAATCATGATATCTTACCATAAGAGACTGAATACTTGCAGATTATCAGAGACTAATTCTCATGATATGTCAAGAATTCTCAGTAACCAATACAAATCCAGGGTTGAACGATATTGGCAGCCTCAAAGATAATCTCCAATGATCTTTGCCTTTCTTGAGTATTCACCCCTTTTTGTGGGCTGGAGTTAGTGATTTATCACTAACAAAATGTGTATGAAGAGAAGGGATATCACTTTTTTGGGGGGGTGTATGCCAGGGAATCAACTCAGGGGCACTTGACCACTGAGCCACATCCCCAGCCCTTTTTTGTATTTTATTTAAAGACAGGGTCTCACTGAGTTGCTTAGTGCCTCACTTTTGCTGAGGCTGGCTTTGAACTCGTGATCCACCTGCCTCAGCCTCCTGAGCCACTGGAATTACAGGAGTGTGACACCACATCCAGCAGGACATCACTTTTGAATTCGGATGACAAAGGGGTTGTGGGTTCCTTGTTGGTCACATACTTAAGCTTGTTTTAAGAAGATGTAACTTCCATGTTTCAAGTTATCCGTGTGACAAATAATCAATATCTGGCTAAGGACCAGTGAGCCCCTGAGTCCCTCTCAGAGACATACAAACAAGTTTGGAATTGGATCCTTCTACAATTGAGACTTTAGATGCCTATAGCCCTTACCTAGACCTTGAGCACACCCTTCTGAGAGACTCCCATCCAGAACCCAAGTCATGCTGGGATTTCTTCTCCCCTCCCTTCTTCTTCTTCTTCTTTTTTTTAACACATGGGATTGAACCCACAGGCACTTTAACACTGAGTACCATCCCTGACCTCTTACTTTAATTTTTAAATTTTGAGACAGGTTCTGACTATGGTGCTTCAGACCTCACTAAATTGCTGAGGATGGCCTGGAACTTGTGATCCTCCTGCCTCTGCCTCCTTGGAAAAAAAAAAAAAAAAAAAAAAAAAATAATGAGTTGCTGGGATTACAGGCATGTGCAGTGCCTGGCTTCTGTGCTGTGATTTCAGAACAAAAGAACTGGTGTGCACTAATATACTTATTGATTCAAATGGTAAAATTTTGGTGGCAATTTGTTACTGAAAAATAAATAATACATACACAAATAATATATACTCAAAGGATTAAAGAGCAATCAATGTATATGCCTGAGAAACATTTGAAAACATATTCGCTAATGAAATACCATGAAAACATGGAAAGATGCTAATTTTGATGAGAAGGGAAGATTGCAGAACCATACAGTTGGTTGGAACTTAAAAGTCCCATAGAAGTGCAGGACACTCAACCTAAGGGAGTTATGAGGATTCACTTTTCCTGATTACTGGTACATTTGTATTCCATGTATTTCCTATAATATTCCTGTGAGTTAGAGGATTTGATCTCTATACTGTTTTGTAGCAGGAGCAACAATGAAGGATGGAGGTTAGGTAACCTGACTGGAGGTGTCTTGTTACTAATTGAAAAAGCAGAGACTGGCATCTTAGATGTCCATGTACAGACTGCATGATGCATATCACAGTATAGTCAAGTAAATCATACTTTCCTGCTGACCTGAGATAAAAATCCATGAATTACCAGTATATGTTTGACACATCATGCATTCATCTATCCTTTTCTTTATACAATACATAAACAGGCTTTAAGATGAAACTCTCCACCACCCTTTTAGATAAGTTTAATGTTTCTCCAGAATGGATCAAAGAATCGAGTGTGGAAAGAGTAGTGTGGTAAATTCAGATATTATATCTAAGAAGATGTGACTCATTGTTATTAATATTTCAACATGATCATGTCTCTTACAAGTGATGATTGTAGAGTATAATTGATGTAATGGACCCCTCTCTACATCCCTAGTTATGGTCTTCTTTTTATATATATTCACTTCTTTACAATCAAATTTCTATAAATAATTCTCAATATCCAACTCATATCTCCTTGCATCTCCCTCCCAATTCAGTTATCATTCCACTGTATTGGAACTTTGTTCCCCCACCACCTCAATGAAACAATCTTTGCCAAAGATAATAGTCATCTTTTTGTAACATTTATAGATCAAGAATATTGAAATGCACATTCAAACAGAGAAAAATATTTTCCTCACTGAAAAATATTTTATTTACTTATGTATTGGAAAGGATTATACTGCAATGCTCTCATCTCAAAGTTAAGAGTTGTAAAAAGGCTTTGACAGCATCAAAGTTTGATAACATGAAAGATGCACTATAGATAATTTGCTTTTTAATGCAGCTCACATGTTCTCCTACATCACATACTTGGGCTTTGCTGAAAGAAACTTTTGCAAATAGGTTAACTGAATGGTAACAATAATTTTTTAAGGTCACTTTATTTTTTATTAGTTCATTTTAGTTATATTTAATGTTAGAGTTCATTTTGACATAATCATATATGCATGGAATATAATTTGCTCTAATTCACTCCTCCTTACTTCCTCTTTCCCTCCCTCTCTCCTCTCCCCTGTTCCCTGATCAAGGTCACTTTAGTAACCTCTGACTTCTCTGTTTTCATTTATTTCTCAAAATATTTCTAAGTATTCACTAAAAATATTATGTTGTTTCATACTTGCCAAAATTAAATGTATCATCTAAAAGCATTGTCTAATACATGACAATTAGAAAATATAATGTTGTTTGAATATTATGGTGGTGATCCTAAATTATTTTGCAAGTCTACGATTTAAGTCAAAATACTTGTAAACTACACCATAGAAAATCATAATGCTGGATTTATTTTTTGGCATTTTTCCATTCAGCAAAATAACTCAACCTATTTAATAAATATATATAAATATATACTTATAGAAATGAATGTGTAAATGTGTATAATAAAGAAATGGGTATTAGGAGACAAATTATCTTTATGGAATAATTACAAACAGCAATATATATTATTTATATCATATGTTGTTTAAATACACACACACACACACACACACACACGCACACACACACACACGCACACACACACACACATATCCATGAGGTGACATTTAATTCCACTTCACACTGCCTATGGGCAGGCCAGATGTACATCAGCCAAATGGAAAACAGACATTTGATAAATTTGAGAAACACCACATTAGGTCATGAAGGTTAAGTTCACCAGTGATGCCATGTGGATATCATGTAAATCCAAATATGATATGACCAGAGGGTACTCCAACTCTACCAGTCCTTCTTAAGACCCATTAACACTTGTGTAATCATGGGACTACAAGATGAAGACTGTACTCATCATCACTGTCAGGGTGATAAAAATAGTATGACACTTCTTCAAATAATTAAAAACAAAGTTATCAAATGGCCTAGCTATTTGAGTCCTAGGTACATATGCAAGAAAAATGAAAACATGTTTATATGATAACATATACATGAATGCATATATAATCATTATTCATAATTACCAAACGTGGAAACAACCCAAATGTCCATCAAAAGATAAACAGATAAATAAAATATGATATATCACTCCAACAGATTTTTTTAGCCATGAGAAAGAACGGAATTCTGATGCATGCTAAAATATAAGTGAAACAATGAATATATTATACCTTGGTGAAAGAAGCCAGACACAAAGGCTAAATATCGAATGACTGCATTTATATGAAATGTCCAGAGTAGGTAAATGCTAGGTAGAAAATATATCTATGATTTCCTAGGGCTAGTATGCAGGGATTAACTATATTCATGCATGATGGGACTTTGGGGAATGATGGAAACATACAACTCTATTATACTGAATGGTTGTACAATGTTGTACATTTTCTCAAAATACCATTAACTGTTTGAATGTTATGCTTTGTAACTTATATTGCAAGAAATGTTTAAAATACGATATTGGGGCCTGGTCATCTACTGTACTATAGTAATGACCAACCATTTTAATACAAAGGTCTTGATGCATTGAACCATATATATATATATATATGTATATATATATATATATATATATATATACATATATATATATATGTATATATATGTATATATATATTCTTTGTATAGCATTTGATTATATATATATATATATATTATATATTTATATTGTATTATAATTATATAATAATATAATATATATAATTATATTATATATTATATTAATATATATATTATATATTTATAATATTTATATATTATATATATAATCTAATGCTACAAAGAATAAGGCTCCCTTGGAGAAATGGTCAATTCCAGGTCTGTAGTTGGGATTGTACTACATAAGTCTGGACTGAAATATCATACCAGAAAACATATGAAATGGACTCAGAAGCAAAGATGAAGAGGTTTCTGATGAACAAAGATAAAACAGTTTCATCCACATATCAGAGAGCACATTCAGCTTTTCCTTTTATGGGGATAGGCTTACGCCACTTAGTATGATACTCTCCAGCTCCATCCATTCCTAGATTTTTGGTGGGGTTTTTTTTTAGGAATCTCCATACTGTCCATACTGCTTCCTAGAGTGGTTGCACCAATCTGCAGTCCCACCAGCAATGTATGATTGTACCCTTTCTTCCACATCCTCAACACCATTTATAAAATCTTTGCTACCTTTACCTCAGATAGAGCAATGATCTCCAGGACATATAAAGAACTCAAAAAACTTAACACCAAGAAAACAAATAACCCAATCAATAAATGGGCAAAGAACTGAACAGGCACTTCACAGAAGAAATAGGAATGGTCAACAAATATATGAAAAAAATATTCAACATTCTAGCAGTTAGAGAAATGCATATTAAAACTACACTGAGATTTTATCTCACTCCAGTCAGAAAGGAAACAATCAAAGACTTGAGGTTTAAACACACATGAGAGGCTGAGACAGGAGGATAACAAGTTTAAGGCAAGTCTCAGTAACATAGTGAGGCCCTAAGCAACTTAATAAGATGCTGTCTTAAAAATATAAATAAGTAAATTAATTAATTAATAGGTCTGGGGATGTAGCTCAGTGGGAAAAAGGCCCCTGGGTTAAATCTTTGGTATGTACATACATACATACATCAAATAGCAAGTATTATAACAGATGGATCAGATGCACAACAACTGAGCCCAGTGCTCAATCTTAATGTCATAGTAGGAAAGACAATCAGACAGGATGGGGGCTGTGTACTGTGGCACTCACTTGTAATTCCAGCAGCTTGGAAGGCTGAGGCATGAAAATCATGAGTTCAAAGCCATCCTCAACAACTTAGACAGTCCCTAAGCAACATAGCAAGATCCTGTCTCTAAATAAAATATAAAAAATGCCTAGGGATGTGGTTCAGAGGTTAAGTGCCCCTGGGTTCAATACCCAGTAACAACAACAACAAAAAGTCACCTTATAGTCACTTGTTTTGCTCATCAATAGAATTAGCATTATGCAGTACATAGTATAGAAGACTAAACATTTTTGAGAGTATATCACACTTTAAAAAAGATAAATGGGAGGAATCACATTATTTTTACAAATTCTATTAAAGAGATTTTGGGTAAAAAATCCTATATCATTTTACAACTGAATCTCTTATTCATCAAGTGATGTGTTTTATTAAACCACTAATTTTCACTGTAACTACTATTGGATAGCCAAACTATTGTGAAAATATAAAAGGCACTTGGAATAACTGATGTCAGAATACTGAGCCATTTCTTCACATGGCTGAATAAGTCCAGGTGTTGTTCTTCATTCTGACTTATGCCCCAACTAATGTATAGCACTGCAGGTCCCAACTGCCCTACCTCCAGACATATCCTGTCCAGATGCACCCCTCCCTCTGCACACTGTTGCAGCACCATTCCCACCTGCTCTCATAACTCCCCTGATCTCTTGCAGTATTCTCCTAATGGTCATCCTCAAACTCTATCTTGTCCCTCTCCAGTCAATTCTCCACAAATCAGTGGTCACCTTCTGAAAAGAGGAATCAGACTGTATCACTTCTACCCTCTAACCCTCCACACTCAGAATAAAATGAAAACTCCTAACATGAGCCAAACCCTGTGGCTCTGTATAACCTTTCCACGTTACCTCCCGCCAGTCTGTATGTTGTCGGCCAGTCTCCAGCCACTGAGTTTTCCTCTGCTCCTGGATTATCTGATGCCCATGCATAGTGCAGGGACACCAACAAAATGGCCTGTCCATGTCTGGCTTATTGTCATTCAGAAGTCAGCTCAAATGCCATTTTTGAGAAATAACTTAACTGACAACTCCATTTATCATAATCCCTGTCCTAGTCATTTTCTACTCTGTTTATTTTCCTCATTGCACAAATCACCATATGAAATCACCTTGTGCATTGATTTTGTTGTGGTGTAAATTAATCAATAAAATCAGTAAGAGTGTAAGTTATAGATTATAGATATAAGTGAGGTAAGATAAGACAATTATAAAGCAAGAACTGTCATAGACAGGCCTAACATTCCATTTTGCTGCCTTCTACACACACACACACACACACACACACACACACACACATATAAATAAAACTGTTACAGGAGCTGTTTCTGAGAAACTGAAATGAAAGCTATTTTCTTATACTATATTTCTATACTTTGTACCCCACAAATTGTACTTGATCAAAGAGATGGTGGTCTTGGTGACCTATATGACTTTAAAGTAGATTCTCACCCCTGCTAACCACCTGCTCAAGCCCAGGATATGGCTGTCTAACACCTACTTGGACCCATGATGCCTTATATTTTTTTTAGCTTCTGTAATCTGCTTGCTTGCTAACTAGACCCACCAAATTCTCTTTTAGCTTCTGTGATTGGCTTCCTTGCATGACGCTGAGAAAGTTGTGGTTTTCGTTCTTAATTTCCCAAGGAAAGCCAGAAAAGGCTGCTGTTCTCCCATAGAGCTTCAGGCTCTGCGGGTGCCAGCCCCTGGCCAGGTAATAAAGCTCTCTAATTTGTTTTAAATTCAGACTTGGAGAGTTTTCTGAAGCAGCTCCTCATAACAATTTGTTTCCCAGACTAGAATGACAGCTCCAGGAAGCCTGCTTATTTTGTTCTCTGTGTTGTTTCTTCAGTGCCTAGATCAGAGTATTGTATATAAATCACTTAACAAATATTACTTAATTAAAGGAATTGCTACCTATTTGATACAGAGAGCATACACAGATATTTAAAGATAAATATCAGGAGCAACCACTAATGTAATTAAACATCAAGATTCAAAATCATAGAAGACATTGCAAATCTACAGCAGTGTTTTTCAAACCTGGATGAATATTAGAATCAATTTGAAAAATTACTCAAAATGTAGTTACCTCCAACCCAAGCCCCCTGCTTTTGATTCAGCACACTTAATTGTGAACACAATTACCTCCTATTTTAGTAAGTACCACCTAACAATTTAGATGAAGTGGTCCATGGAATTCCTGACTTCAACAGCTCATGTTTGATTACCACTGATTTAATGCCACACATGCAGAATTCTGGGACATCTGGAGTGTCTCTGTTAATGTAATTCCTAGAAAGTGCACAGTCCTTCCCTCCACAGATACCAAATGTTCCTTTGTCACACAGGATCACACACAAACTCCAGTTTATTCCTGTTAGTTGGTAGGACTGGGAATTGTTATCTTATTTATAGACAAGAATGGTGGTAGAAAAGAGACTTTCCTACAATGACCCTATGATCTCTTCACTCTTGCTTCAGTAACCTCTCTAGAAGACTCCACACTACACTTGATTCTTCTCCACATCTTCTGATTCTGTGGTACAGAACTCCACACCCTTCTCTAATGTTACATTAGAAGGCAGAGAAGGGCAATAAAAAAGCAAATGGAAGGATTGTAAATTATTAAAACCACTATGGAAATCCATATAAAGGTTTCTCAAAAGACTAGGCATGGAACCACCACATGACAAAAGTTCCTCAAAAGACTAGGCATGGAACCACCACATGACCAAGCTATACCACTCCTCGGTATTTATCCTAAAGTATTAAGGTCATCATACTATAGTGATGCCTGCATACCCATGTTTATAGCAGCATAATTCACAATAGACAAACTATGGAACCAGCATAGGTGTCCACCAATGGTTGAATGAATAGAGAAAATGACATATATATACACAATAGAATTTTATTCAGTCATATAGAAAAATGAAACTATGTCATTTGCAGGATAATAGATAGAACTTGAGACTGTTATGTTAAGTGAAATAAACCAAGCCTAGAAGGTCAAAGGTCGTATGTTTTCTCTCACATATGGAAGCTATAGAAGAAAAAGGGAAAGAAAGTGAGCATGGAATTTCATGAAAATCAAAGGGAGATCAGTCAAGGAAAGGGATGGTGGGATGGAAGGGGAGGGAGTGGGGAAGTGCTGGGGAGTGATTGGCCAAAATATATTGTTATATTGTATGCATGTATGAATATGTAACAACAAATCCAATCATTATGTACAATTCCAATGCACCAATAAAAATGTGGAAAAAGAAAAAAAGAAGAGCACATGGAATACAGAGGAAAATAAGAGTATGGGAAATTATATGAAATGCAGAGGATAGGGTGGTGACATCTTGCCTATCTCTACTCAGTGAACTGAAAGCTGAGCAATGACACTTTTCCTCTTCCCTAGCTCCATCCCACAACCCTCCTGCACACAGCAGTGACACTAAGACTCACATAATGGAAATATGAGCTGCTTGCTCTTAAATTTCCAGGCATTGGGCTGGGGTTATGGTTCAGTGGTAGAGCACTTGCCTAGCATGTGTGAAGCACTGGGTTCAATTCTCAGCACCACATATAAATAAATGAATAAAATAAAGGTCCATCAACATCTAAAAAATATTTTTAAAAATTTCCAGGTATGGGCTGTGGTGGTAGCTCAGCAGTAGAGTGTTTGCCTTGAATGTGTGAGGCACTGGTTTCAATCCTCAGCACCCCAAAAAATAAATAAATAAACAAAGATATTGTGTCCATCTACAACTAAAAATATTTTTTTTAAATTTTCCAGGTATTATCTCTGTAGTTATGCTATTATGTTAATATAAGAGAACTAACATTTGCTGAGTACCTTCTAGTTGCCACATTATGGACACTATTTTCAGATTCTTTCTCTTGAAATCTGCAAAGCAATGTTGTCAGGTAGTCATCATTACTTCCTTTCTCCTGATGAAGAGAGAGAATGACAGAGCAAAATAAATGACATGTTCAAGGAATTCTAAGGAGGTATAAAATTGAAACCAAGGTCAACTTGAAGAGGCTTCCACTGACAATTTTTTTTTTTTTTTTTTTTTTTTTTTTGGTACCGAGGATTGAACTCAGGGGCACTCGACCACTGGGCCACATCCTCAGCACCCCCCTTTTTTTGTATTTTAATAGAGACAGGGTCTCACTGAGTTGCTGAGTGCCTCGCCATTACTGAAGCTGGTTTTTGAACTCGCAATCCTCCTGTCTCAGCCTCCCAAGTGCTGGGATTACAGGCATGCGCCAGCGCGCCCAGCTCCACTGACAATTTTGATAGTAAGAGAGTAACCCTTTGAGAAAAGTAGAAATCTCTGAATTATATGGAAATAAATACATGAATAAATAAATTAAAGATAAGTAAGTGAGAAATTAAAGATCTATGTTCAAAGACAAATAACTATTTTAGAATGGCTAAAGCATTGGAAAAGTAACATTTTTTAAAAGCAACTTTTGACAGCTGTCATGGTAATAGATGATTCAAGCAATAATCATAAATGCACGTGCAGTCTGCACCAAATCCCACAGTAGTCTCTGAGTCACCTTGGTAACCATGCTAGCCTAGGAGAGCTGGGAAAAAAATCAAACAACCATTACCCTGATCTTGTTTCTAATATGTATTAGGAATTATTTAGGTCTGATGTGGCCACAGTAATTATCCTCAAATATCCCTCACAATAAACATCCTGGTAGCTTCAGCAATGAACACGCTAATACATGTATACATGCTCACATGCATATTATTTCTTCCTTTTTCAGCACCCATTTGTTGAGGTAGTTTTCTGGGGGATAAAGAAGAAAAAACCTCCAAGATTCAACAGATTCAATTTTGACCACATATAAAGTTGAAATTACTTTAATCGTGGATTTTTCTACAGGTCATCTGTAGAATTGACTCCAGAACATTTTCTCCCAAGTTTCAGCACACAGCAGTAACTTCTAAAAGATGACACAGAAACACAGGCAAACACTTGCTACTCATCAAATACTTTTTCACCATAGAATAAGTAGTCTGAGATTTCAAACTAAAGGATTCTTAAACAGCTACTGCTAAACCTTTCCCTGATGATAGTTGAGTAAAAATAAAACGTGGGAATTGTAATCAAAATGCTGCTGTTTACAATTGTATGAGGAAGCATGAAACCATTAAGAATAGTTTACCCAATATGTAATACCTGTACATTGAACACCACAAAATATTGCTCAGAGACATTAAAAACCTAAATAGACAGATATATCATCTTCATGAGATGGAAGAATCAGTATCATTAAGATGTATATTCTCCTCAAACTGATCTATAGATTTCATGCAATCCCAAGAAAACTCTTAAAAGACCTTTAAAAAATTAACAAGCTAATTCTACATTTCATGGGGAAATACACAGGGCATAGACTTTGAAAACAACTTTGAATAAAAACAAAGAAAATGAATATCTGATTTTAAGACACCTTATAAACCTACAGTAATCAAGACACTGTGTAATGATACTGAGGTAGAAAAAATATACCGAAGAAACAGGGCCACATCTGTATGTTCAACTGCTTTTCTATAAAGGTGCAAAGGGAATTTAGTGAATAAAGGATAGTCTTTTCAACAAATTTTGCTGGGCCAAGTAGATATCTATATACACAAATGTAAATCTACATGATCCGTATACTGTAACATACATAAAAATCAACTCAAAATGGATTATAGACCTAAGTGTAAAACATAAACAATAAAACTTCTAGTAGATAAAAAAAAAAAGAGAAAACATCTTAATCCTTGTGACCTTGGGTTAGGAAATTATAACTTAGACATGATATGAAAACTAAAATTCATAAGCAAAACATTGATAAATTGAACTTCCTTAAAGTTAAAAAATGCCTGTTTTTCCAAATATATGGTTGAGAATATGGAAAGACAAGACCTTAATTGGGAGAAAATGTTCAAAAATCTTATATCTGATAAGATTTTTAAAAACACTTTTATGACTTAATCTAAAAATTGGGTATTAGATGACATTAAAGAGATTAACTTTAAGTGTAATAAGGTCTTCTAGTCGTGTTTATAAGAGTCCTTATCACTTATAGATATACACCAAAGTGTTTAAACACAAAATAATGCAATGTATGGGATTTGCTTTGAAATAGCCTTAGCATGTTCCAAAATACAGATAGATAGGAGAATAAGCTGTAGGTTTCTATACCACAATAGGGCAACTATAGTTTACAACAATGTATGGTATATTCAACATAATTTAAAAAGAAAAATCCAAAGGTTCCTAACACAGAGAAAAGAAAAATAATGTTTGAGAAGATGGAAATGCTAATTTCCCTGATTGGTCATTACACATTGTATATAAGTACTGAATTATTATACTGTACCCAATATATTTACAAATATTATGTGCCAATTAAAAATCTTAGAAAATCAACCAGGCTTGGTGGCACACACTTATAATCCAGTGGCTCAGGAGGCTGAGGCAGGAGGATCATGAGTTCAAAGCCAGTCTCAGAAAAAGCGAGGTGCTAAGCAACTCACTGAGACCCTGTCTCTAAATAAAATACAAAATAGGGCTGGCGATGTGGCTCAGTGGTCGAGTGCTCCTGAGATCAATCCCTTGTACTCCTCCACTGCAAAGAAAAAAAAAAAAAAGCTGACAAGATCAAAAAAGGAATTTGTATCCAGAATACAGAAAATCTTACAAAAATCACTAAGAAAACAGACAATCCAGTAAATGAATGAGCAAAAGATTTGAATAGGCACTACAATAAGAAAGGTAAATGTCAAATAAAAACAGGAAAGATACTCAACAACATTAATCATTAGAGAAGTGAAAATGATAACTATGTTGGGGCACTATGACACTCCCATGGGAATGGCTAACATTAAAAAAATACCATAATAACCATTAGTAAGGCTGTGGAGGGTTAAATACTCATATACTGATGGGGACAATTACAAATAGTACAATCACTTTGGAAACAGTTTGGCAGTTTTTTAAATGTTGTTATTATTATTATTATTATTATTATTATTATTATTGGTACTGGGGATTGAATCCAGGGGCACTCAACCACTGAGATCCATCCCCAGGCCTTTTTCATATTTTATTTATAAACAGGGTCTCAACTGATTTTCTTAGTGTCTTGTTAAGTTGCTGAGTCTGGCTTTGAATTAGGCATGCACCCACTGCACCCAGCTTAAAATGTTAATTTTGTATCTATGATATGATGCAGCCATTACATTTGTAAGCATTTTCCCTAGAGAAGGAAAGCATATTTCCACAAAAAAACTTATTCACACTTATTCATAGCAGCTTTCTTTACAGGAGCTCAAATTAGAAAAAATCTAAATATTCACCAATAAGCAAAAAAATATACTGTTGTGTAACCATATACTGGAGTACTGTTCAGGGATAAAAAAATAATAAATTAGCCAAACATGGTGGCTCATGCCTGTAATCCCACCAACTCTGGAGGCTGAGGCAGGAGATTCCATTTAAGTACATTCTAGGATATAAACCTAATCTATAGTAACAGAAGTGTTGTGTTTGCCTAGCGACAATGATGTGCAGTGGGAGAGGTAAGGAACATGGGTAATATAGAACTGAAAATGTTGTCTTGGGAAATAACAATAATGATACTTTGGCCTATCTGGTTAATATAGGAAATGTGTTTTGTATCATTTATAATAGAGAAAATGATAAATTAATAATTATTTTTTAAACACTGAATTTTTGTACCCAACATCTTGACATTTTAACTAACACTTGATAACTTTCTGGTTTCTTAAAAAAAATCATTATAGAATGTTATAAAAAAAAAACTTGATGACCATGAAAGAATACATATTACAATCTCGAATTGCAATGCACAACGGCATATTTCAACATCAATCTGAGAGAGACATGGGAATCACTATTACATAAGCAGGTGTTATCACGGAGGGTCCCAGCAATCCCAGGAGTGAGAATCCTTGTTGTGCTTTTACATGGAAAGTAGGTGTACAAGGGCAGCACACGCGCTAGTCCCACATCTCCCTCCCTTGCCCAATAGCAGACCACTGAGTCCCAAAGCTGGAAGGAGGCACTGGCTCAGTGACCAATGGTACTGGTACAACAGGGTAGTGATCACAACAATCAGAAAATAAGACGGGCTTCTCACCAAGGCCTTTTCCTTCTCTTTTACTCATCTCTCATGCTCTACCAACAAATCTGAAAAGGAATAAGAAGTGGTTTAAATTCATCCAGGCATTTATGATTCCACAATAACCACACAGGACATTACCGGCTGCCTGGGGACAGGAGGGTCCAACATTTCTCTCCCTCTCTGGTCAGCAAAGGACCAAGTCCCACAGCGGGAACGAAGCGACTTCGGTCTGGGATCCCTTCGTCTCCCCACACCCCAAGAAGGCTCAGCCCGCACCGCTGGGCACCCACACCCTCCACTGAAACCAAACACCGGAAGGCGGGAAGCAGCTCTTCTCACTAGAGCAAGCCAGTCTTCTTTAGAATGTGTTATTTTCCTGTGACATTCAATAATTACCCCCATATTCTTGTAAGAAAAAAAAAAAAAGAAAGAAAAGAAAAGCAATGTCCTCACTCACAGTGGTCGACATAATGACGTCAGGTTTCTATGGCAACCACAATGCACACATTGGTCCTCTGCACCAGAAATGCCTCTGCACAGTCCTTTTGTCCCCTTGCATTTCTCTGAAATCAAAACAACTTCACTCTTGAGGACACCCCTGAGAAAGTATACTAACTAGAGGAACTAGGCTCAGACTCAGGCAATGAAAAGAACTTTGCCCAATTTACAAAAAAAAAAAAAAAAAAAAAAAAAGAGGAACAAAGAATATCCCTTAAATCAGGAATTTTGTTAGCATTAAAAGTGACAGGGGAGTATTATCAGTACACAGAGACCCAGGGAAGCCTGCTAGGGTTCCTGGAGTTAAGCTATCTCCAAGTTACCATTGTGAGTATGTAAAACTCATACACCATGCAAAGTAGCTAACCATCTGCAGCAGAAAACTAAGATGCTGTCTGTCTATAATCATGTGACTAAATGATTTAGGAACACAAAAACTCATCATTTCAAGAATCTCAGAGCCATTTTAGGGAGGCAGACCTAGAATGATATAATCATTTAGTAGGCAGAATCCTTGTCAATTTAACCATACAATGGTTTATCCTGGGGAATTCTTATCCTCCTTTCCTGATATTTTCCTCTATAGGGAAGAACACCCATGACCAAAACACCACTAGCCTCTCTACACTCACTCTTGCTCTATGGCAGGAATGACTTACCTGACTGGTCTGATTGGAAGGAGAAACAGGGTTTTCACATCCCAGTTCCTCTTCTGACAAGTCTCTTGCTAATTAGTTGCCTTTCATAAGGACTTTTCTGCCCTGCCACCAGGGATGGGTCTTTTAATAGGCATTTTTAATAGGTCTTTTAATAGACAGCTCTACAGTCTTTTTAGTGTCTGTCCCCCCAAGATTTCCTATGGTTTTCCTACAAAGAAACCTAGTTCTTAGTAAGTTAACCCAAAAAACCTCTCTCAAAGCCTATCCTCTAAACCAAATAAGAAATATGACAAAATGGTAAATATACATGAATGTTATTCCTTATAATGGGGATTTTAGAGAATATGACTTAGATTTGCTGTCCATGTGGGCTCCTCATTTATTCCAGAATTGGAGAGACACATCTACCTCATAGTGCTGTGTTGGGATAGTTACAAAGGCCAAGGACTGCAATGCATATCTACCTGCTATCTATTGAAGGAGCCCCAAGTATGTGTGCCCAAGGAATTGACTTCCTTGCCAAGGGCTATCCCTGTAGCAGGAGAGAGTTTCAGGACACCTTTGTGAACAAATCCCCCTTGTGCAGAATGGGAACTTACAAAAGTAACTTCTGAGGTTTCCCTCAGGATGTTGCTTGTGACAACACCCCTTGGTACCTTAATTCACCTGACTGCAGTGGAAGATATTCTTATGGAATTAGATTCTAAATTCCAAGAGTGGGTTGACAATCACACATCATAATTTTCCTTAGAAATTCCTTCAAGTATAACTTTATGAAATGTTCAGAAATCTATATACATACAAACCCATACACAGATTATAGTCAAGATTATAAAAAGTTTCACCAAATGTTCAAGAGTAAGAGAATACCTTTCTTATCCAATGATAACTGACCCCAGAAAAGGGGGGGGACATTTAAGTTAGCCACAATGTTTGGGTTTTCTATTTCTGCTTAGCTGATACTCTCAAACAATAGTTACTGATTACCACTTAGTAGTCTATGTGCAGAATGAGTTCATGTGGGCATCTTGTGTTTCATGTGGTGTCTGTCCTCCCAAAACTGCAGTCATCTGGAGGCTGCACTAATCTGTCACATCCAGAGAGTTCCCTCACATGGCTGATGGCTGATGCTGGAATCTCCTTAGAGCTCAACTGGTACTGTTCCCTGGAGAATCTTGGTTAGATCTCCCCCCCCCCCCCCCCCGCATGTCTTCAGTTGCCAGATAAAACACAGGATAACTAGTGAAATTTGGATTTCAGATAAATAATAAAAATTTTCAGCATGAGTGTGATGGTTAATTTTATGTGTTAAATTGACTTGGCCATCATGCCCAGATAGTTCATCAACATTATTCTGGATGTTTCTATGAGAATGAATTTGGAGAAGATTAACATTTAAATTGATGGACTTTGATTGAATAAAGTATATTTTTCTCTATAAATTTTGTGGTCCTCATGCAATTTTGCAGGCTTGAACTGAGCAGGAGTCTTATCTTCCCTGAGCAGGATGGAATTTTGCTAGCAAATGGACTTTGGATTTGAATTGCAACATTGGATCTTCCATGGATTGTAGTCTGCCAACTTATTCTACTGATTTTGTACCTCAGGTCCCCAAAATATGTGTGCACATGTATATACACACACACACACACACACACACACACACACACACACACACACAATTGGTTATGATTCTCTGGATGTGGCATACAATACAATTTTGTTCATTTGAATGCAACTCGGCATTCTGTATTGCCAAATCTAGCAATCTTCAGGGAGGAGCCCCTGATATTTCCAATGTGACAGGCCTGGTAAAACAAGCATATCAGATTTCAAAAAAGACAAAAGCTCAAAATACCTAGTGTTGGTAGAATAAAGGTGAAACTGATTTTCACATATACCGTTGGTGCCAAATAGATATATACATTTTCTGAGACTACTATTATTATGGCTTCACAACTTGATTGGTTGTTGAGGTTCACATCTTGTTTCTACCAAGGGAGTTCTGGTGAGGGATTAGAAAAGGATCTTCACAGTAATTCTGATGTTCATTGTGGTTAAGGGGCCCTGGCTGAGACCCTGACTTATGTTGCCACATAAGTCCCCTGGTGCAGGGAGAAAAGACAGCTACTATTTATGGAGCTGACTGTTTAGGAGTAAGCAGGTTCCTCATGTTAGTAGCTGGATTCAATCTTATGACAACCCTTTAGTGAGATATCACTATCCTCTCTTCATAGATGTTTGTGACTGCAAAGTACTTACTCATAACCACACAGCCAGATGGCAAAAAGATTGCTCACCAAAGCCACTGCCACAGCTGGGGAGAGAACCTGCCAACCTGGGCACCTTCAGTGGCTGCTGGTAGATTCTGAGAAAATGTATGAGGACATTATTGGAGATTAATCTCTGTTCTTCCTGTATACCTTACCCTCCCTGAATCAGGGGCTCAGACTTTGCCTTTGCCTCAGGGGAGGTTTATGGCAGGGCTGGAAGAAGAAGCTATCTGAAGTCAAGGTTTTTTCCATCCTTCATGATAATTTAAACTTTGGAAGTAATTTAGTTGACTGTATATGGTGGGGAGGGCCACTGAGAACATAGACAGGGGGGTGGAAGGAAGATTTATACCAGACAAGGATGAGGGAAAAGGTCTACAGGTCCATCCTGGCCTAGGGACATAAGCTTTGCCCTAAGTCCAAACTTGTGTTGACTCCTGTCTGGTCCTTCGAGGCTAGACAACCAACCCTGAGACAGATTTTTCTGTTTGAATAGAAGGATGGATGGAACAGGGTCTGGGAACCTGAAGGCACTGATCTAGCTTGGGAAATGGTGAGCTCAGCCCTGAGAAATGCAGACACATGAATGGCATCCTCAGGCTGTATCTGGAGTATAAGTACACAAGGTGGACTAGTTTGGCAAAAAAAAAAAAATGTCATTTAGCCGGGTGCGGTGGCGCACGCCTGTAATCCCAGCACTTGGGAGGCTGAGGCAGGAGGATCGCGAGTTCAAAACCAGCCTCAGCAATGGCGAGGTACTTAGCAACTCAGTGAGATCCTGTATCTAATAAAATACAAAAAAGGGCTGGGGATGTGACCCAGAGGACAAGTGCCCCTGAGTTCAATCCCTGGTACCACAAAAAAAAAAAAAAAAAAATTGTCATTTAACATTTTCAATATTTACTATCTAGTTAAAATTTATAATCATTTTAATAATGTATATCCCAACCAACTACATGGTGAAAGCACATGTTTCTGCAGATATGTGCAATAATGTGTTTCCCGACATTATTAATATTTGCGAATGTAATATCCCATTGTTTGAATGTTGGACTACTTTTTAATTTTCCCCATCATTTAAAAATTATATTTAAGGAAATACATGGCTAGCCAGGCACAGTGGCACATGCCTATAATTCCAGCTACTTGGGAGGCTGAGGCAGGAAGATCTCAGGATTGGAGACCAGCCTGGGCAACTTAGGAAGACTCTGCCTCAAAATAAAATAAAAAAGGAAGTTTTAGGATGCGGCTAAGTGGTAGAGCACTTGCCCAGCATGCATGAGGCCCTGGGTTCCCTCCCTGGTAACACCAAAAAGAAAAGAAAAAAAAAAAGATGGCTGCTTCCAACTGTTCCAGTTATTATTTTAATATATTTATTACTTCTTGAGAGGCAGGGAGCACTGATTATGGAAATAAGCAGCTTTGCCTATGTTCTGGTTTTGTGACTTACTAGTTAAACAACATCAGATAATTTGTTTAACCTCTGCCTGCCTCAGTTTCCTCTTTTGTGAAATGGGGACACAGACTGTATAACTCTCACAGGCTTTTTTTGAGGAATGGATTCATTAATTCCTATAAACCCTTTAGAATACAGCCCAGGACAAGGCCCACAATGAAAATATGTTATGAGTATTATGAATATTACCATTATGTTGTTCATGTTCCAAATTAATATGATGGCGTATGTATATAGAATTTATGAAAGGCAATCAGATTGTACAAAACTTTTGTACAAACTACACAAAACTTATAAAAAATAAAAAGCTGACATTGAAGAAAATAAAAACAGAAAAATTATCTTTAATCAACCATCTATTCCCAATTGTTATCAGTGGTGAATTCTTTTACTTGTTTTTCAATTTGAATATGCATATACCCATTTACACTTATACACTTTCTTAATGTAACATTTTAACTCACACCATGGATTCAGAAACACTTTTTTGAGAAAGATCAACCCATCACATAAAATCTTCATATCTATTGTATTATTTATCCTATTGTGAGAAATGTTGAAAGATTTTCAAAAATAATTCCTAATGTAGAATAGGATAATCTGAACCCTGTGATATATGCATTGCTGGGCTGTCTGGCATTTTGACATATTTTCTTGCAGTCTTTTTCTACAGTTGTTTGCACTCAAGATAATTGTGTTTCCACAGCACCACCAGTGTTCTCCAGTGTTATAGTGCATCAGAATATCTCAGGCAAGCATAAACTCTATTTTGGGTTCCAGTTAGAAGTGAATTTGAATCATGAATTCATGATACTGGTAACAGAATCATGCCAAACTTTGTGTTAACTAGTGAGATGAGATTTTTAAGTAGGCAGTCTGTGTGAAATACTAAAAAAATCACCAATACATACTGACATGGCCTCTCTACTATGTCAAAACTTTAGATGAGCTCCTCTTAAACCTATTTTCAAGTAAGAATGATTTTTGGCTATGTCATTGTACTGCTGAGCCCAATTTTAGCAAAGAATGCTGCTAAGCCACTACATCTAGAATCCTTCTACATTTGATACTGAACAAAGTCCATCCGTCTTCCCCCCACCCCCCGACTACCATTAATAACAAACCAGATTCTTCTTAGTAATTTTTCTACCTTCTTCCCTAACCTTCCCTGTGGCCATTAAATCCTACCTGTCTCAGGTGTATTTGCAGTTGATTTCTCTCTCTCTCCCCCCCACCCCTTTTTAAATAGTCTTGTATAATGTCTTCCTTGCTGTTATTTAAACAAAAATTGGTGTAATTTTTCTGTAGCAATACAATTCATGTTTTAATTTGCTATGTCATCCTGCTCCCACTAGGCTCCTTAGTAAAGAGCAAATCTTTGCCTCTAAAGAAATGAAGTGACTTGCCTACTGTTCTTTGGAGATGGGTAGAAATGCGCTAAGGACTTGAGGTTCCACACAGAATCATAATGACCATATTAACATTTATTCAAGACTTACCAGATTTCTGCTCTTGGTCAGGATGGAATTGATTGGCAGTCCAGTGGTATCCTACCATTTAGAATGAGATGCTGGAGTCTAGGGGACCAAGAAATCTGGAATTAACAGAGCTGTAAACCAAAAAGGAAAAAAGCTGCACTAAGAATTCCAGAGATCTGTACATAGTTCAACTTGAGTATTCACCTAAGAACTGTTAAGATATATTTAGGCATGTTAGAATTTTAAAGAACTTAAGGGAGCAGACAGTGTTTCTTGACTACAGCAGCACCTAACTGAAAGCATTTTAGGCTCCACCAAGAGGGAAATGAGGGGAAAACTTTTATATGGTGTTTGCTAAAGCAATAGAATTTTTTTTTTCTTTTCCAAAGTGAAAAGTCCCTAATTAGAAATTTGTTGGAAGTTTTTGATTAGCAAACCCTCTAGCTAAATGTTATTTGGGAGTTATAATTGGTTAAGCCTTTTCTTTTACTAGGCTATGATGGTCCATTCACTATGAGTTGGGTTTCAGTTTATTTACATAGGAATTGAGGGTACTAGAGCCATCTCAGTATTAATGGCCTCCCAATTAGTTAACGATAGTAACATTTGCATGCCTGTGGGAGATGACCCTGGACTAGGAAACAATCCACTCAAAAAGACGAAATTCACACATGTTTCAGAAGAGTATGTTTTCACTAGTCAGACTTAAAGGCCTCATAATTCATAGGACAACAATAGAGTAATCACAAGGTTTTTCCTCATTATCTCTGTACAATTAACCCTAATATAAATACAACTCTGATTCTGAATTACAAACATAAAATCAAGAACCTAAAAATCATACTGTTTACAAGTTACTTAACTGTGCCCCTGAATAAAAATCAATCTATTTACAAGGATTAAAAAATATCCAGCACTCAATAAGTTAAAGTTACAATGTCTAGCATTCAGTCAACAATTACCAAGCCTGAGATAAGAAAGGAAAATAAAATGATTCATGAGGAGAAAAATCAACCAATCAAATCTAACCCAGAAAGGAAAAATGTGGAAGAATTAGATAATTATATTAGAGAAGATATTAGAACTGCATTACATATGTTCAAGAAGATGAAGTGAAGTGAAGACATTTTAGTAGAGATGTGGAATATTAAAAAAAAAAAAGTAAGACTCGAATTGAACATCTAGAGATAAAAATACAACATCCTAAATAAAAAATATTCTAGATGGGGTTTATGGCAGATTAGACATCATGAATATATATATATATATATATATATATATATATATATATATATATATATATATAACCTGAAGACATAGCAACAGAAACAATTCAAATGAAATAGAAAAAATTATAAAAAAGTAACAGCATTGATTATGACTGTGTGAAAACCATGCTGATAATCATTTTAAATGACTATTGTCTACGCTCTCTAATTACATGACAGAAATCTTCAGAGTGGGGAAAAAAAAAGCAAAAACACAGACCCAAAAAAGTGGGAGAAGTGGGAGCTTATTGCACACACACACACAAAGCACAAATACAAATTGAAGGAAAGACTTCTTTCACTAAAAATGTACAACATACCATGGTCTAAGACAGTACCTACTTAAACTAATACAACTCTAAGTCATGGAGAAGGTCTTTAAGCATGCCTCTGTAGGAGATAAACTAGCCATTGGCACATTGAAATGTCTAGAGAATTTTGTAGTGATGATGGCCTGTGGAGAGTACAGAATTGAGGAAATGGGAGTTTCTGATAATAGCAGAGGATTGGACTAGGATTGTGACCTACAGTTTAGATGTTACTCTGAATAGCTAAAGAAATTCTGAAGGACTTGGTTTCTGCATGTGCAGGTGAAAAACAAGAAGCAAACAGATCACATGGTCTTTACCTCTTTTGGTTCCCTCAGCAGCTCTAGAAATGATTATCTCCATTTTACCAATGAATACAGTTAAAACTAAGTAATAAATAAGTAAACACTAAATTTATGTTATCAGCTAAAAGGTGCAGATATAATCTGAAATTCATTATTCTTGTTTTTGCTTTTTTTTTTTTTTTTTTTTTTTTTGGTGGTACTGGGGATTGAACCCAGGGCCTTGTACATGCAAGGCAAGCATCCTACCAACTGAGATATATCCCCAGCCACTTGTTTTTTTTGCTTTTACACTAAATAATACAGGGAATTCAGGGAAAAATAGGTAAATCCAAACATCTTCTGTTTCAAGACAACAAAAGCCACTTTAGAATGCATTACTTTATAATCAGAAATACAATAAAGTTCTTTCAATTTCTGCAGGAAATTATTCTTCTTTTTAGTAGACATACAGTTGAAAATTTCTTTTTCTTCATATGAAATTCAGCAAGTTTTTCTTTGTTTACTAAATCAAAAATGTTGTCCATCAGTTCCAAGGACTAGAGAAATTTTTAAACATGCTAATTGTAATTTTTCAAATAATGTGTGGGGGGAAATTCAAAATAAAAATAATTACTAAAAATTTAATTCATTTTGATGATTAGTTCATTTGGTGACATTATATTCTTAGAAAGCATTATGACTGATTATAGATATGATAGCAACTATATATAAAATGATGTATTTTCAAATATTTAAAAATTAAGATCACTATGGTTTATTACATGATATATGTGATGTCAGAAAAACGAGGCAGAACACACATGGGATTTTGTCCATTTAATTTATGTACTCAAGTCCTTTTCCTAATTCTGGAATGTTTTCAAGTTTCATAAATAAATATTTCTGTACTGTTCTATTACATAAATGTATCCATTTTATGTTCCTAATTTATCAACAAGGAGGGAATTTGGGGAAATGTGATGGTGTATACAACTGCATTTTAGCTCCTGATTTTTGACCTTGAAAAGGATGTAAACTGAAAGTTAATCATTGATGAGTTGAGAGAGTTAAACCCGTAACATTTTAAACCAAACATGTTTCCTTGGAATGGGTTTTGAAAAGGGAAGTACTTCATATAAGAGTCTCTGAGTCTGGCTTAATAATGAATAAATAGAGGATGAGCATAAAAAAAATTACAATTGATGCCTTTAGATGATTGGGTTATGGTTTTGTTATATTCTTCCAACATTTTAAGCATAATTCGAAAATGTATAATGACCTGGTATTACACAAAGAATTATAAAATTATTACATTTTAAAATGTTTTCCACAGAAACTTTGCATAGGTATAAAAAATAAGCCACCCACAAAAACATAAAATGTTGTTACATATAATTTTATATAAATTAGGACTGTGAAATAATTTAATTAATAACTAGATTGATAAGTGGACAAATACATATATTACTATCTTATTAAATTATCTAATATATTACATACTGTGCAAGAAACTGAGGCTCAGGTGACTAAGACAAAATATTGTGAGAGGCCACTAGCCTACATAAAAATGATAATGTATACTTTGCTCAGTAATGTTATAATTATTATGAACTTATTATTAATAATTCATGATAATGCACAAATTTAATAGGCTATTTAGAAAAATAAAATATATAGATATACATTGATTATTTAGTGTAGTCCAACTTTATATTTTGGAAAAGTATATTCATTGTGGAATCAAGTGGGTTAATTCAGAGCATAGCATTTGTAAAATGGAGTACTTCCCACAAGTGTTTTTGTATCTATGTTGTCAAACCTCAGATGCATGAATCCCTGAGGAATTGCCCAAACAATAATTCCTAATTCGGAAAGTGGTAACAATGGGTTGGAGGTAGGAAAGACACCCAAGTGTTAGAATTTTTAAGTTTTCCTAGGTAGTTATGATGCAAGAAAAAGGTGTATGCAAGTAAAGAATAAGAACTTTTTGAAAGTTTGG
Organism: Tamias sibiricus; assembly: GCA_025594165.1. Taxonomy (NCBI): domain Eukaryota; kingdom Metazoa; phylum Chordata; class Mammalia; order Rodentia; family Sciuridae; genus Tamias; species Tamias sibiricus. The sequence goes on along the minus strand of CM046667.1, from coordinate 94,432,915 downwards.
ATTATAGGTTAGGGAAAATCTTTGCTGGGTTCCTTTGGAAATTAAATATAATACTTCCCAGATACATATTATTACTTGCCTTTGGCCACTTAAGGAATCAATTAAGAACAGTATTCAGTGGGGTTTCTAATTCCATTATGGTTCATTAGTCAAAATAATGAATAATTTAATAATCTGCTATCAGACACTGTATTTGGAACTGGGCTCCAGGATGTGTAAGATAAAATCAGTTTGGAGATGGGCATACATTTACATTAAAATCATAATGCTAAATATTTAACATAGTCTTTAAGAGCTTTCAAGCAGTTTCATGTTTCAAGTGGATGGGATGGAGGGAGGGAATGCTTCATCTTTAAGGAAAATGTGTTCCCCCAATGTTATTTACATGTCTGGGTGGGCAGGCCTGCCAAGAGTCTTAAGAGAAAATCCACAGCAAGGGTATAAACACAGGCAAAAATAAAGGATTCAGCCTATTTCTGGAGGTTTACAGTAATCGAATTCTGGGCACAATTTGGTAAGACACCTAGACGTATCTCCTGAGTTAGGCCCCAGTGAATTTATGACTGAGTTCCTTGAAGATGAGGAGCATAAAAAGAAACAGAAATGGTTGTTTTTTTTTGGGTTTTTTTTTTTTTTTTTTTTTTTTTTGGTACCAGGGATTGAACTCAGGGGCACTCGACCACTGAGCCACATCCCCAGCCCTTTTTTGTATTTTATTAGAGACAGGGTCTCACTGAGTCGCTAAGTGCCTCTCCAGTGCTAAGGCTGGCTTTGAACTCGTGATCCTCCTGCCTCAGCCTCCCAAGTGCTGGGATTACAGGCGTGCACCACCATGCCCGGCTAGAAATGGTTGTTTTGCTAATAATTAATTACCTTGAGGAATATAGTTATGTCATCAATAAAAAACCAAAACAGGACTCAAGAAGGAAATTTATACACCAATTACCCTGCAGTAATTAGAGGTGTAGGGCTGCAAATAACAGAGGAATGACATGGGGGAACCCACCAATTTTTGCTGTATGGACTTGTATGCATGGATGAGAACACTTAAGTTCTCTTCAAGTACCTGATGTGACCTGTTAAATGTTAGCTAATTGGACAGGAGCCCACCAAAACATACGGTTTCATACATCATTTATCCCACTTGGCAGTCGTGTAAGACAAACTTTGTTCTGTTTCACAGAAGAGAAAGTAGACTCTTTAACAGAATGTGTCTAATAAAGGGAAGATTTATTCTTTGAGTTTATTGATTATTACGTACCTGCACTGCATTCATAAACTCATTGAAAAATTATTTTATTTGCCTTTCAAACTTCAGGTAATAAAAGAAAAAAAGAAAGTCATGTATCATCTTAGCCACGTACCACACAGAAAATGTGCCCAAATTAACAATCTGATGTGTTTTTGGTTAATATGTTGTATATGTGTGTATACATTTTAATGACAAAATAAATGTTTAGATTGCTTTTTAACTGCTTTATTAACTTTACATTTTTCCATGCAAATGGGTAAAACTCTACTGCTGACAGAAACTTAGGCTGGTTGCAAAGGCAATCTTCAATCAGAAGCTGGCAACGCAAAATCCACTTCACACATGGAAATAACATAAGGTTCACAGCAAACAGATCAGTAAAGGCATAGTAGGAAAATGCAAGGAAAAGGGAAACAGTGGGAATCACAGTATTAATCTCATGGAAAATGGCATAAGTCAAGGCATAAGGCAAAATTCATCATGATGGTCATGGTGATTAGAGAGCTCACCCATAAGAATACGCAGACAATTCCTCAACTGCAGCTCCCTAAGTTTTCTCCTGATTTCTCTCATCTCCTCCATAAACATTTCCATATCATCTCCATCTCCACCCATCCCATCATTGATCTGCCTATCGGGTATGGCCCATGGAAAATTAGGGGCAAGTCGGCGGGCCTGTCCCCGTCTATTATTTCCTGCAGGCTGGTGGCCTTCACCTCCTCCCAAAGGGCGGTCTTCCTCTCCATTCTGCACGGGCTGCTCCATTTCTTCGTTTTCCTGGTGGATATTTGCCATGATGAGATATTTTTCTGGTTGTTTTTCTTTGAACACAAGTAAGACAAGGGCAAGGAAACAGACTGAATGCTTGGTGCATTGACAAGCAGGATTTTGAGGCAGATATGAAGGGTTTTAAAATTTCATTTTCTCCTCACCTTAGAAACTCCACGCGCCCTCTAGGGGGCCTCCAATTTGAGCCCCTCCCTCCAGCTCTCGTCTCTTTCCTCCTCCCCCAAATCCCACCATTTTTCCTTTCCCAGGATTCTTTCCCAGAGCTCAGCAGGCACCAAAATGGAGGACAGGAATGAGGTGGAAGTGGGGGAGGTGGAGGCATTTAGGGTTGGGGGTCTCAGATTGCATTTTGCACCGCCCTACCCCTCGCACCGACCTGGGCCTATCCTTGCCTTCTCCCACTCTTCCGTATTCTCACCGCTAGGTGCGCCGCCGCCACACTGGGCCCCGCAGACCTGCAGAAAGCGGAGGTTAGGGGGAGCTAGGACAGCTGCAGCAGAGCACTGGGCACCGCCCCCGGCCCCTTCCTGGAGGCGCCCGGGGACCCTCACAGCCCTCCTCCGCCCCACTCCCCTCGCCGCCCCCCCCCCCGCCCCCACGGTGTTCACCATTTTTTTTCTCGCAGCGACTCCGGAGTGGTTTCCTTCTGCTCTTACTTGCTCTGCTGCCCCTCCCCCGGAGCTTCAGCCGCCCTGCACCCCCACACCAGGGCGCCACTATTTACGTGCTCTAGAATGCTGGGGTGTGGAGAAAGCTGGGGACCACGCTGTGCTGTTTTCCAGCACCCGCGCTGGGCCTACAAGCTGCTGCTGGCCTGGACGCTACGCGCGGGTCCCAGGGCCCTTACCTGCTCCGCTTTCCCCGGGCCTGATGCCAGCCCGCCTTGCGCAGGGCAGCGGGGAGCTCGTAGCCAAACGCGAGTGACGACTGCAACCTGGGCTACGTCGCTCTGCAGCCCTGGGTCACGTGAGGGCCGCGCGTCACTGCGAAACTCGCCCCCCATCTCCAGCGGACAGTGCAGCAGGAGCCCCCCCGCCCCCTGCCACATGCATATGCACATACAGCCCCCCCTTACCCCCACCGCCTGTCTGCGCGGTGCCTGGGTGCATGCTGCCGCCTGTCACTCATCTCGGCGTTTTCCAATCTGAGGCCCCACAAGTGGCATCACCATCTTGCGGTTGGAGTTGGCCCTTTTCAGGTTACTAGGGAGGATCTGTCTTATCCTCCTCCACCGCCCCCTCCCACCCCTGGTCTTGGTTTAGCCTTCTCTGCCTTTTCTCTAGTCTCTTTAGCTACGTGCTTTTCCCTGCTCACCATCCTCTGTGCATACAACTTGAGGTCGAGTGAGCTACATGTATTTCTCTCCTTTAAAAAAAAAAAAAAAAAAAAAAAACTCAGCACGCCTCAGAAAATTAGAGATTATGAGTTTTCACTTTTGAAAGAAATGCCTCATCCTGCAGAATGAAAAAAAAAAAAACCTCATTGTTTATGTTGACCTACAACACAGAAAATATTTTCTCTAGACTCTGCATAACATCAACACTGCTTTTGAAACACACTGTGCTACCCTGTTTCAAATTTTTATTTTTAAAAAGGAGGGACTCTTCCTGAATATGGTTAATGTTTTGAAAATGATCTAAAGTAAATCTTCAGGGAGAATTCCAGTTATTAGATCTTGACCATTTTATGTAATTTTATGTGATGTTTTTGATTCCACGGTCATCATAAAAAAGGAGACTTTTTACCTTTTTATTCCATGCTTTCCTTTCCAAACTTTCCAAACCACCCCAACAAATATTTTCTTAGAATGAGCTCTGAATTTAAGTGTGTGTCTGTGTATGTATATAATATATATACACATATATATATATAATACATATAGTGTATTATATATATGTATATATATGGAAATTATTGCAAAGCCATCTACCTTTTGGTGCAAATGTTTCAAAAACTATTAAAAATAAGCAGTATATATAGGTGAGGCAACTAAATTTAAGACTTAAAATCACCCTGAGTACAAATGTTCCCGTCTTCAAACTTGAAATTACTTTTTAAAAAGATTGTCACGCTGGAAAATAGAGATCTTTAGGGAAAGCAGTATTGCTATAAAAATTATACTAGTTATTGTTTATAATAAAGGAAACAAAACATTATGTACATTACTGAGATAAAACAGACCAGATGCTGACTGCCTCCAGTTTTGGCCCCAAACTCCTGAATAATCTCCTACCCTGACAAACTAGGTGGAGCATTGAAGAAAGGAAGTATATAGACATGGTGCATAGTTTAAGGTTCTGGATGATTTTAGAGATATATAGACATATTAATATATAGCTCCAAAAGCGCAAGTTACAAAATCACAACCAATAATTGTTTTTTAAAAGAACATTGGTCTTTTTACACAAAACAGTTTGTATACAAAGTATATTCGCAGCATCGCAGCATTCAAGTCTTCAATCATGCATTTAGAATAATGATATCCGTCTTATTCAACCACTTTTATGTGTGTGTAAAAAGATGCTCTATATGTATAGTATGAACTGTAATACATACTACTATAAATAAAGATTTAAAAAAAAGAACATTGGTGATTCTAGGATTATGTCGCACAGTTAAAATCTCTTCGTTGTTTGGAAAAAAAAAACTTTACACAAATTTAGCAGAGTTTGAGCAAAGAATGATTCGCAAATCAGGCAGTCCTCAGAACTAGAATAGGTTCAAAGAACTTTGGTCTTCAACAAGGTCAGGCAGCATTTTTTGAGCAAACAATGGAAATATACGGAAAACAGAGGTGAGGTACAGAGTCAGCTTAATTAGTTACAGCTTGATCTTTGCCTTATTTGAGCATGGTTTGAACAGTTGGTCCTTTGCTATTGACTGAAGTCGAGATGCTGTGATTGGCTAAGACTCAGCTATATGTTTAAAAAGATTACTCCTAAATTAGGCTTTCATTTAATTGTTTTATTAAGTTAGACTGCAGTTTGTTATGTAAAGGCTCAAGTAGGGAGATCTCCTTATGCCAAATTTAGATTAATTTCACATCATATAGATTGTTGTATTAATAATATTGTCTGAATGGATACAGATTAGGAACTGGCTGTATTATCAGACAAACTTGGGTTTAAATGCAGTCTGGGGATTATGTGATGTGTTACTTTGAGTAAAGTACTTACCAAGGCCTCTGTGTTTCCCCTGTGAAATAACAATTATTAGGAGAATATAAGTACACTAATCAAGAATTTACCACAGGGCTGGGGTTGTGGCTCAATGGTAGAACACTTGCCTAGCATGTGTGAGGCACTGGGTTCGATCCCCAGCACCACATAAAAATAAACAAATAAATAAAGGTATTGTATCCATCTACAACGAAAAAAGAATATTTTTAAAAAAGAATTTACCACAGATCCTAGTAAATTGTCAATAAGAGTTGACTCATAGCCACATGCCTATAATCTCAGCTATTCATGGGGCTGAGGAAGGAGGATCATGAGTTTGAGGCCAGCCTGGGAAACTTTAGCAGGACTCTGTCTTAAAATAAAATTAAAAAAGGATAGCAGTACTGGGTGTGGTGGCACATGCCTGTAATCCCAGCGGCTTGGGAGGCTGAAACAGGAGAATCGCGAGTTCAAAGCCAACCTCAGCAAAAGTGAGGCACTAAGCAACTCAGTGAGACTCTGTCTCTAAATAAAGTATGAAATAGCGCTGGGGATGTGGCTCAGTGGTTGAGTGCTGCTGAGTTCAATCCCCCATACAAAAAGGAAAGAAAGGAAAGAGGAAGAAAAGGAAGGAAGGAAGGAAGGAAGGAAGAAAGAAAGAAAGAAAGAAAGAAAGAACAGGCTGGGAGTATCTCAGTGGTAAAGTATTTGCCTAGCATGCACAGGGTCCTGGGTTCAATCTTTAGTACCACAAAAGTCCAAGTTGATTCACATCTTTTTACTATTGTTAGGTGGTTTCTAACACGATTTGAAGGAGGGTAATGGTATGATTCTTTCCCTAGGTAGATCTACTTGTAAAATCCACAAGCACTCAAAACACATCTGGTTTGTTACTTTAAATACTTACTGACTTATAGAGTTTCTTGTATAAAGTAGAAAATTAGTGAATATTTGTGGAATGAATGCATCCAATACTAAGGCTAATTGGTTGCTTTTTATTTTGGGGACTGTATGTAGAGCAAATAGAAAAGCTTTTATGAAATTTAGGAATTACCACCAATGAAAACTACCCGACTTACAATAGCATCAAGAAAAATAAAATACTTGGGAATCAACTTAATGAAAGACGTGAAAGACCTCTATAACAAAAACTACAGAACACTAAAGAAAGAAATTAAGGAAGACCTTAGAAGATGGAAAGATCTACCTTGTTCTTGGATAGGCAAAATCAATATTGTCAAAATGACTATATTACCAAAAGCATTATACAAATTCAAAGCAATTCCAATCAAAATCCCAATTACATTACTTATAGAAATAGAAGAGGCAGTCATGAAATTCATCTGGAGACCCAGAATAGCTAAAGCAATCCTTAGCAAGAAGAGTGAAGCAGGTGGAATCACAATACCAGAACTTAAACTATACTACAGAGCAATAGTAACAAAAACAGCATGGCACTGGCACCAAAACAGACATGTAGACCAATGGTACAGAATAGAGGACACAGAGACTAATGCGCACAACTACAGTTATCTTATATTAGATAAAGGTGCCAAAAAACATACATTGGAGAAAAGATAGCCTCTTCAACAAATGATGCTGGGATAACTAGGAATTTGTACGCAACAAAATGAAATTAAACCTCTATCTCTCACCATGCACAAAACTCAACTCAAAGTGGATCAAGGACTTAGGAATTAAAACAGAGACCATGCATCCATTTGAAGAAAAAGTAGGTCCAAACCTCCATCATATCAGATTAGGTTCCTACTTCCTTAATAAGACTCCTATTCCACAAGAATTAAAATCTAGAATTAATAAATGGGGTAGATTCAAACTAAAAAGCTTCTTCTCAGCAAAAGAAACAATCAGTGAGGTGAATAGAGAACCTACTAATTGGGAATAAATCTTTACTCCACGCATGTCAGATAGAGCACTGATCTCTAGAATATATAAAGAACTTAAAAATCTTAACACAAAAAAAAAAAAAAAAAAAAAACAAATAACCCAATCAGTAAATGGGCCAAGGAACTGAACAGACACTTCTTAGAAGAAGATATACAATCAATCAACAAATACATGAAAAAATGTTCAACATCTCTGGCAATTAGAGAAATGCAAATCAAAACTACTCTAAGATTTCATTTCACTCCAGTCAGAATGGCAGCTACTAACACAAACAACAATAAATGTTGGAGAGGATGTGGGGGGAAAGGCTCACTCATACATTGCTGGTGGGACTGCAAAATGATGCAGGCAATATGGAAAGCAGTATGGAGATTCCTTGGAAACCTGGGAATGGAACCCCGTTATGACCCAGCCATCCCACTCCTGGGTCTATTCCCAAAGGACTTAAAAAGAGCATACTACAGGGACACAGCCACATCAATGTTTATAGCAACACAATTCACAATGGCTAGACTGTGGAACCAGCCTAGATGCCGTTCAGTAGATGAATGGATAAAGAAAATGTGGTATATACACACAATGAAATATTCATCAGCAATAAAAGAGAATAAAATAATGGCATTCACAGGTAAATGGATGAAATTGGAGAATATAATGCTAAGTTAAGTTAGCCAATCCCAAAAATCCAAATGCCAAATATTTTCTCTGATATAAGGAGGATAATTCACAGTGGGATTGGGACGGGGAGCATAGGAGGATTAGAGGAACACTAGAAAGGTCAATGGGGAGGGAGTGGATGGAAGGAGGCAAGGGGATAAAAAGAAAAAAAAAGATGATAGAATGAGATGGATATCATTACCCTAAGTGCATGTATGAAGACACGAATGGACTGAATATGTTTTGTATACAACCAGAGATATGTAAAAATGTGCTCTATATATGTATTATGGATTGTAATGCATTCTACTGTCATATACAACAACTTAGAATAAAAATAAATATGAATAAATAAATAAATAATAAAAAAAAAAACTAGGAATTACCGGGAAAGAATACCCTGAAAGAAGAGAAGTCATTGTGATATAGCCGTTAGAAATGATGTTTAGTAAATGGATTTTTATTTTTCATTGGATACATGCCTTGCTATTGTCCTTTTGACCTGTCTTCAATAAGTATTTTGTTTGAAGCCACTGACTTTCCTTGGATGAAAACATACATATGCATATTTTTTCTAGGTCAGATTTATAATTTATAAGTGGTTGCTTATAATGAACTAAATGGTTTAAGGATAGGTGAAAATTGTCCTAGAAATGCTATTATGTTTACTAAAATGTTATGAGCTCTTTTCATAGCCTTGGGATTTTCTGAAGAGTTGGAGAAAGATAAAACCTGTTGAGAACAGAATTACAAAAATTTTAAGGTCAAGTCAGATGGAAGTCAGATTCTGAGTTTGGGAATATTTAGGGTGTAATATTGGGAAAGAGACAGAGTTAACATTTGGGGAAGAATAGTGTTTGTGAAAAGAATCTATTCCTTATTCTTGTCTCTTGTCACAGTGGTGCTAACAGTGTCCAGTTGACTTTCTTCCCCAAAGCCAAGGGAGTGGGAACTTAAAAGAAGTATCCATAAACCAAGGAGTGGAATAGCTGGGTCAAATGGTGGTTCCATTCCTAGTTATCTGAGGAATCTCCATACTGCTTTCCATATTGGTTGCACCAATTTGCAGTCCCACTAGCAATGTATGAGTGTACCTTTTTCCCCACATCCTTGCCAACACTTATTGTTGCCTGTATTCTTTTTTTTAACATTTTAAAAATTTGTTTTAATTAGTTATACATGACAGTAGAATGCATTTATGCACTATGACATATCATAGATAGATGGAATATAATTTCTCATTTTTCAAAGTGTGCATGTTGCAGAATCATATTGGCCATGTAGTCACATATATACATACAGTAATAATGTCTGTTTCACTCCACTATCTTTCCCATCCCCACATCCCCTCCCTCCGTTCCCTTCACTTCCCTCTACCTAATCTAACGCAATTTTTCCCTAGTGTACCCTCCCACCTTATTTTGAATTAGCATTCACATATTAGAGAAAATATTCGGCCTTTGGTTTTGTGGGATTGGCTTATTTCGCTTAGCATAATATTCTCCAATTCCAACCATATACTGGCAAATGCCCTAACTTCACCATTCTTTAAAGCTGAGTAATATTCAATTGAGTATATATACCATATTTTCTTTATCCATTCATCTATTGAGGGACACCTAGGTTGGTTCCATAGTCTAGCTATTGTGAATTGAGTCGCTATAAACATTGGCATGGCTGCATTACTGTAATATGCTGATTTTAAGTCCTTTGGGTATAAACCAAGGAGTGGGATAGCTGGATCAAATGGCGGTTCCATTCCCAGTTTTCTGAGGAATCTCCATATTGCTTTCCATATTGGTTGCACCAATTTGCAGTCCCACTAGCAATGTATGAGTGTACCTTTTTCCCCACATCCTTGCCAATATTTATTGTTGCATGTTTTCTTGATGATCTCCATTCTGACAGGAGTGAGATAAAATCTTAGAGTAGTTTTGATTTGCATTTCTCTAATTGCTAGAGATGTTGAACACTTTTTCATATATTTGATGATCAATGGTATTTCTTCTTCTGTGAAGTGTCTGTTCAGTTCCTCAACCCATTTACTGATTGGGTTATTTGTTTTAGTTTTTGTTTTTGGTTTTTCTTTTTTGGTGTTAAGTTTTTTGAGTTCTTTATATATCCTAGAGATTAATGCTTTATCTGAGGTGCATGTGGTAAAGATTTTCTCCCAATCTATAAGCTCTATACTCACATTATTAATTGTTTTCTTTGCTGAGAAGAAGCAAAAGTCTTAAAATCAGAATACTATAGTGACACAGCCACGTCAATGTTTATAGCAGCTCAATTCACAATAGCTAGACTATGGAACCAACCTTGGTGTCCCTCAATAGATGAATGGATAAAGAAAATTTGGTATATATACTCAATGGAATATTACTCAGCTTTAAAGAAGGATGAAATTATGGCATTTGCCAGTAAACTGTTGGAGTTGGAGAATATCATGCTAAGTGAAATAAGCCAATCCCACAAAACCAAAGGCTGAATATTTTCTCTAATATGTGGATGCTAATTCACAATAAGGTGAGGGGCACTAGGGGAAAATAGCATTACCTTAGATTAGGTAGAGGGAAGTGAAGGGAGAGGAAGGAGGGGTGTGGGGATGGGAAAGATAGTGGAATGAAACAGACATTATTACTGTATATATGTGACTACATGGCCAATATGATTCTGCAACATGCACACTTTGAAAAATGAGAAATTATATTCCATCTATGTATATCACAGTGCATAAATGCATTCTACTGTCATCTATAACTAATTAAAACAAATAAAAAAATTAAAAAAGAAGCATCCATAAAGTTTAGGGAAATCTGCAAGATGATGTGGTTCGTCTCTCATACCTCTGGTGGATCAGCTTTAAAAAAAAGTGGGATATTTGAGCTCCCTAGATGCTGTAGGAGCCTAGAAAGAACACTGTGAAAAATGATGTGGTGGTGTGACCAGATGTAGAAATAGGCAGAACTTCCCTCCTTCCTGGACTGGGGATGTGGCTCAGCGGTAGAGCACTCGCCTAGCACGTGCGTGGCCCGGGTTCGATCCTCAGCACCACGTAAAAAATAAAAACACATTGTGTACAACTAAAGCAAATAAATAAATATTAAAAAAAAGAACTTCCCTCCTTCCAAAGTTCTCCATTCTGAAAAGGTATGAAAAATAAACCCTACCATGCATGTAGGCTCCAAAGTTGGAGCTTGGGAAAGGAAATTTATTGAGATACAGGGTTACTAGAAACTGTTACAGAATAAGATGAAGAGAATGTCACGTGAGGGTCATAATCTAGAAGACATAGGCAACATGTGGTCCAGTCTTCCAAGATGCCACTGAATAACCAGGAATCAGCTTGCATGTGAGCCCTAATCAGTGAGATCTATAGCTTGAGCTTCATTGATAATTAATCATATGGGGCTATCTTCCCACAGATATTCAGGTAAATGGATATCTTCTTATCCACCTCCTGTAAACTCTCAAGCTATCAAACCAGACACAGGGAAGGTGTTAAAATATTGAACAAATGAACACTTCTCTCCCACACACACATTCCATACCAAGGAGGTACAGTTCTAATCTGCCCTGGAGGGATGAGGAGAACCATGAATCAAAAGTGAGATTAGGGCAGCTATGTGGAGGCACATGCCTGAAATTCCAATTACTCAGGATGCTGAAGCAGGAGTATTGCAATTCCAAGTCTAGGCACAGCAACTAAGAAGACCCTGTCTCAAATTTTTAAAAAGGGGGCTACTGGGGACTTAGCTTAATGGCAGAGCACCTCCGGGTTCAATCCTCAGTGTCAAGAAAAAAAAGTATGGCCTGGTGTGGTGGCACATGCTTATAATCCCAGCACTTGGGAGGCCGAGTCAGGAGGATCCCGAGTTCAAAGCCAGACTCAGCAATGGCAAGGCACTTAGCAACTCAGTGAGACCCTGTCTCTAATAAAATACAATAAAAGGGCTGGGCTTGTGGCCCAGTGGTCGAGTGCCCCTGAGTTCAATCCCCAGTACCAAAAAAAAAGGAAAAAGAAAAAATAAAAAAGTGAGATTGGCATTTTAGGATGAATAGAACTAAATATTAATAGTCTGAGACTATTTTAATGAACAATAGTGACTGAAAAGTTGGAGGAAAAGATGAAAATATAGTTAAAGAAGCCTATATAAAGTGGGAATTGTGCATGGAGTTGGGGATGACAGATAAAGCACTACTGATACCTCTATTACAAAAATAAAACTGTATTGTAATTTTACCTCAACTAGTTAAGATCCCTCAATAAAATTATGGAGATATCAGTTTAGTATTGCAACAGAGGAAGCTCCTTTTCTGCTGAAATCCTTAGATGTTTTGCTGGAATATAGTTCATATGTATTTTGCTGGAATGCACCCAGTTGGATTGTGGTTATTGTCCCATTTTCTTCTCATTATACTATACTGGGTGAATGCTAAGCTTGGGAGAAGGCAGTCCTGGTGGGCTCTGTGGGTATGGGCATCTTTGTTCCTACCTAGAATGTGTCTTCCTGATGCTTCATTGCTACACTCTTATTGTGATATTCTCTTTTTCTCTAATTTTAAGTACCTATAACAAACTCAAAGTGGATATTACAAATGTAAGAAACTATGTATACTCCAACTTTCCCATAAGCTATGGCCTTTATACCTTTAATGCTAAGACTTGCAGAATGAGGTATAAATCTGATGAAACTTTAAGAGTATCACTGTAAGATTTTTGGATCATTTGGGAGATAATATATTTAATTTAAAGATGTAAACCAGGTGCGGGTGGTGCATGCCTATAATCCCAGTGGCTTTGGAGGGTGAGGCAAGTGCATAGCAAGTTCAAAGGCAGCCTCAGCAATTTAGTGAGGTCCTAAGCAGCTTATCGAGACCCTGTTCTGGAACAAATATAAAACAAAAAGGACTGGGGATATTGCTTCATGATTAAGCTCCCCTGGTTTCAATCCCTGGTACAAAAAAAAAAAAAAAGGAAAAGAAAAGATGTATTCTGACTGGGCACAGTGACACAAGCCTGTAATTCTGGCTACTTGGAAGGCTGAGGCAAGAGAGCCTAAGTTTGCGGTTAGCCTTGGCAACCTAATGAGGCCCTGTCAAAAAATAAAATAAATAAAATAAGATGGGTTGCATGTGTTTCTCTTTGATAGAGCACCCCTGAGTTCAACACACACACACACACACACACACACACACACACACACACATTCAGCACTTCATGATCTATCAGAAAGTTGAGGGATATTATTTTATTTCTTTCACAGGCTTCAGAAGATATCCTAAGGGCTGGGGTTGTGGCTCAGCGGTAGAGCCCAATTAGATCCTCAGCACCACATAAGAATAAAGTCATTGTGTACAACTAAAACAAATACATAAATATTTAAAAAAGAGAAGATATTCTAAAACACCAGAAACCCATATCCACTCTTTTTTCGTTGTCGCTTAAGACTTTGCCGGAAAAGATCTTCCCTTATTTGTTTTTTCTTTTTTCGGTATGGGGGATTGAACCCAGGGGCACTCGACTACTGATCCACATCTCCAGTCCCATTTTGTGTTTTATTTAGAGACAGGGTCTTACTGAGTTGCTTAGCACCTCACAGTTGCTGGGGCTGGCTTTGAACTCACGATTCTCCTGTCTCAGCCTCCCAAGCTGCTGGGATTACAGGCATGCACCACTGCACCCAGCCATACACAGTTTTTTGGATCTGAAATTGGTGTAGCTTATTGACAGAATATCTTGATATTTGTATCATATTTTAATACTACAGTGGCAGGCTCAGAGAAGACTGTGAATGCTTATATTCCAGAAGTTTCTTGTTAGAATCATCTCATGTATAACAAATGTGTTCAAATCATTCAAAATATATTTTTCAATTGCTTGAAAGGAAAAAAAAAGCATTTTTAAAATTTATGTTCTGAAGATGGTTTTATTTAGAATACACAAAATATGTATTATATATATTCACAATAATTATTTTCCCTTGTAACAACTACAGGAGTTCCCAAGACTTCCTTGAATGAAAACATTTAGACTGAGCTCTGCTGGAAAAACTCAGAAAATTTTACCACTTTTCATTTACAACAAAAGAAGAAAGTGTTGGGAGAAGTATTATGACAGTTCTAGTACCTAGCATGGTCCTGGCTTCTAGGAGGCACTATTATTTCAGGTTTCTAAACTAACAAGGTCAGAGGTAACATATGCATGTAAAGCAGGAATGGCAAGAATGTTGTTGAACCGGGGAATCACAAGCCCTATCAAATGGAGTGGCCTCTGTTCACCTCTTGTCAATTGTTTTCCTGAGACAATTCAGGCCCACAGCTGCTGAATATGCCCTTTTTTTCCCCAAAAGGTATCAGAAACACAAAAATTTATATGAAATTCATGCCTTAAAAATGAGCTACTAATTTAGAACTCTGTATTCATTTTCTTATCTTTTATCCTACTTCTTCAACTCTATTTGATTGATTTGATTACACATTGGTTTGTGACTGTTGTGTGTCTGTAGTTATCACTTGTAGAGTGACAGGTGACTAAGTTTTTAGGGATTCAGAAAATACACAGTGAGGACTGCTTTTTTTCTGTTCCTCAAAGGCTGGGTCATGAGAGAGAATGACTCAGTTTAGAGTAAGTTGAAGACTTGTAGATGACTCAAACAACCATCTACTTTAACTGCTGAAACTGATATGGCTGAGGGACAGGCATATCTGGGAATATCAACCAGAAAGTCCACATGTAGCATATCTAACATATGCTATATCTAACATGGTCATATGTTAGCATATCTAACATTTAGCATATCTAACATGGTCATCTCATAACCTTAAAAGCAAATATTTCCTGTAAACATGGTGAAAGCTATATGGCCTTTTATGGCTTGGTGTTGGAAATCATATTACATCATGTTTTCTTTTCTTTTCCTTTTTTTTTTTTTGTACCAAGAATTGAAATTAGGGGTACTCAACTACTGGGCCACATCCCCAGCCCTTTTTTGTATTTTATTTAGAGACAGGGTCTCACTGAATTGCTAAGTGCCTTGATATTGCTGAGGCTGGTTTTGAACTCGTGATCCTCCTGACTCAGCCTCCCAAGTGCTGGTATTACAGGCGTGTGTCACCGCGCCCGGCTTACATCATGTTTTAGTCAGTTTTTTCACCATTGTGACGAAAAGACCTGACATGAACTGACACCCCCACCTCCACAGAAAATCTTAACTAAGCTTCTCCAGAAATCTTCACCATGGCTGATTTTAGGACTGTCACCAAAAGAGTCTCTACAAAAGAGTTCAATGTAGATAAACTTCCTATTTTCCTGTTCTCTATTACTTGGCCACTGGCCTGGAAGAAATTAGCACTCCAGGTACTGGACGCCCCTTTACTTGTTTTCCACAAACATGTATCCTGTATAGTAGTTTGTAGAAGTGTGTTTGCATGTGCAAAGTATGATAATAAAAGGACAAATTCTTTAAACAAGGCCTCTGGCCTTGAGCTGGAGCTTCACAGAGATGTCTACATTTCTAAGATAAGAGAAGTTATCAATTGGGCTCTATGGTAACAGCTGGCAGGAGGAGGAAAGAAAGGAGAGAAGAAGGTCTCCCCTTCTCAGGTGTTGTCCTTGAAGGGTTAACTTGCCCAGAACAGTGAAAGAAAAAACTGATTTTATGTGAACTTCTGTAAACTGTGAACTTCTGAACCCCTCCCCTTACATGCTGGGTATAAAGTTCTGAAACTACCTGAACTTGGGGTTCAGGGGTTTAATTGATTACCATGAAGGCTGTACCCTCTGAACCTGGTTGCACCCAAATAAAACTGTTTCCGGCTATCTTCAGTTCCTTGTCTCATCTGTCCCTACAACAGAACAATTTAAGAAGTGGAAGTTTATTTGATGCTCATGGTTTCAGAGGACTCAATCCATAAATGGCTGACTATGTTGCTCTGGGCTCAAGTAAGGGAAAACTCCTTTTCTCTGAGCCCAAATGAAGTGGAAGGTTGTGGAGGAGGAAAGCTGCTTAGGCAGGGCAATCAGGAAGCAAAGAGAAAGTTCTGCTCACCAGGGGAAAAAATTATAGACCCCAAAGGCACACCTCCAATGACCAGCCTCCTCCAGCTACACTTACCTGCGTATAGTTACCATCCAGTTAATCCATGTGAGTGGATTAAACCACTGATTAAGTTACAACTTTCATTAGCAAATTGTTTCACCTCTGAATGTTCTTGCATTGTCTCATACATGAGCTTTTGGGGGACACCACATATCCAAACACATCAATTCTACTGTACTAAATTGATTGAAACTGTCTTAAGCCCTCTTTCAAGATTCAATTAGAGAGCTTATAGAGCCAACCTCTTTCTTGTAGAAGTGCCAAATAATCTGCAGCCATATTTTTAAATAATTGCACTCCTTACTGGTATATGCTTCTTACCATGCCTTTCTTGCCATCCAGCTAGACAAAGAAATCAACACATTTGTGGTGTTTTCATGGTTACAGTTGTTAGGTGCAAAATAATCTTGAATGAAGTACAATAAAATTTCCTTGTCCCACTCATTAGTATTCCTAACTTAGGGATTTGTAAGAAAGTATTTTTACTAGGAAAAATTTTAGCATATTTTTTCATAAATATTCACCTGTATAATGATTTGGTACTAATATTCAAAGTAATTACAAAGGGTTGGAAACAAGAGAATTGAATAAACTATGAGACCAAAAGAATGGATTATCAGGCTTGCAAAACAGTAGATTTTATAGTGATCTTTTCATGCCTTTGCCTAATTTTGGATTTATAGGGTAGGAAATTATGATCATATGTCTTAAGCCTTCACTGATCATGTATTATGAAAAGTGGAACAAGTTTAGAAATATTTCAGTCCAGATGCCTTATTTTACAAATTGTAAGACTAAGAACCAGAAAAATTTAGAGGCCTGCTCAGGTCACTAAACAAAGAAAGAATCCCCTTTGTGAGGTTTATGGACTTCTAGGAAAGAAATCTCTTTTTAAAAATTTTCACTTCTCTGTCTTATTGATGTCTTAGTCAGTTCAGCCTGCTGTAAAAATACTGTAGACTAAATGGATTAAATAACAAATATTTATTTCCCACAGTTCTGGAGACTGGGAAATCCAAGAATAAGTGGATTCAATGTCTGATGAAGGCTCATTTTCCTATTTATAGATGTCCATCTTGTTGTATTCTAACATGATGGGAAACAGAAAGTAAATAAGCGAGCTCTCTTCTGTAAGGCAGAAAAGGCAGGCGAGACTAGGAACCATGGACCAAGAATGAGGCACCATGAAAAGATTTATTGGGAGGTCCTCCCGGGCAAGGTTCATTGGTCTACGCAAAGGTGAGGGCAGGAGAAGTTGAGCATGCAAAAGACATGTACAATGCTTATAAGGATAGCAAAAGGTAGGAGGGCCTAGTCCATCTAAACTGGCAGTGGGTTGGTTGAGCTGAGTTAGGAGTATTGTGTCTGTCGCTGATTGGTCCAGGCTGATGTGAGCTGGCAGGTTGGTCTCATCAACCAGTGGAAGGTCCCTTGGTCCTTGAGATCCGTTGTCATGTCAGCTTCTGGTTGGCCACTTCAGGTCCCCCCAGCCAGGTGGGAAGTCCCTGACCACAGCTGCCATGGAAGGGGAGGAGGGAGGGAGGGCTGACAACCCAACATCACTAATTCCATTTATGAGAGCTCCACCCTCATGACCTAATTATTTTCTAAAGGATTCATTTCCAAATACCATCATTTTGGAGATTGGGCTTCCACCTAGAAATATTGTTGGGGGGGCACACACATTCAGTTCCTAGAACTTGAACAATTTATTTATTGATTTACTTTCTAGGCTTATATATATCATATGTAAAATGAAAGGAAATATACTATCATTTTATCTATGATTGCCTTTGATTCTTGTAGTGATGAGTGATAGGTTAAAATCATAAATCTTTTACTTTATGATTTTCCACATTTTTAAATATACTTCAGTAAATTTGGTGAATATGAGAATGATGAAAAATTATTAATGACTAATAAAACTGATAATATTTCAGGTGTTGGCAGTGCACATAATTTTTATCTGTTGCTGACTAAAGTAACAAAGATAAATGTTTAGTTATTTTCACCCATACATACATGTGCATACACATGGGCATACATGCAAACACAAACACACACTCATTTCTTCCCTTCTTCTCATCCTCTTCTTCATCTATACCCCTGCCCCAGCTCCTAAGTTAAGGGCTACATTTCTTGTCATGATACTCAGAGTCCCAGGCATTAGTAACATGACAGTATCCTGTGTCATATTTTATCCTTAGAAACCTCTGCCTGATGACATATAACTTCTGTCTCTCCTTCACTCTTTCTCTTTTGGTTGTCCTCATCTATGAGATTAAAGATAAATTTCTGTTGCTAGTCATCAGGTAGTGATCACTTCTATCTTCTAAAATTTCTCCAAGGGAAAAAGATTATCCTTTTTGCAAAAAGTTAAAAAAAGTATTAACTATTTTCTAAAATTCACATTAATAGAACATGTACAGAATTAGCCTTATTTTTCCCATATGTACAGTGATGAAAATAAAATAGCATTTACATAAATGTTGATAAGTGTTGTATATGTACATTAATTATTGCATTTTAACATTTCAACAATCCTATGAGGTAGGTGCTAATATTACCTACCATTATACAAACAAGGGAACTATGGGACAGTGAGGCTAAGCAACACAAAGGAAGTGGCAGAGCAGGAATTCAAACTCTTAGAGTCTAGTTCCTAAATTTATGTTCTTTTCACTTATTAGTAAATTCTACATATATTATATTATTATTATTATTTATTTTTTTTTTTTTGGTACCAGGGATTGAACTCAGGGGCACTCGTCCACTGGGTCACATCCCCAGCCCTTTTTTTGTATTTTATTAGAGACAGGGTCTCACTGAGTTGCTAAGTGCCTCGCCATTGCTGAGGCTGGCTTTGAACTCGCAATCCTCCTGCCTCAGCCTCCCAAAGTGCTGGGATTACAGGTGTGCGCCACCGCGCCCGGCTCATATATTATTATTTTATTATTATTTTATTCATTCAACATTTATTATTTGATATTGGTTGAACATTAGTCTGGGCTAGGCATTGCATGTCCATAACCATATTTTAACCTCAGTACAGTATTTAAGAGTTCTAATTCCCAGGACATACCTCTTTCTACTTAGTTGAAATAGAAGAAATATATATTAAGTCCAATCAGCATTAGTATGTACTATGTTCTAGGTAAGGACCTGGAGATATAAAAAGAATGATTAGATATAATCTTCATGTTACATGTGCATTAAAGATCCTGCAGACTGACCTCGACTGAGTTGAACACTATGATTGTGGAAAGATGGAATGTTGTAGCCAAAATTATCTTGGCTTATCTCTGTCCCTTTGATAGCTATTTACTTTCAGCCTCTGAATCTGACCTAACATCTTCATGACTATTACATAGAACTCTTGGAGTTTATCACTAAGCTCATCAGACCTCTAGCCTCCACAATCCTAAAGTTAAGAATGCTATAACATCTGAAACCTATAGAAAAAATTGCCCTATTTTACCATGTCCCACCTCCTTTATGCCCTCATTGGTGTATTTGGTAAATGTGTTGATTTGTTACCTTGTTTGTTCTGTGGCTATAAGTTTATGTAACCTCTTACTTGGTTGAACTTGTCATTCATGATAACTTGAATCTATGTTCTGGGCCATGTTCACTTTTGAATGGCTTATAACAAACTATTTTCTTTTTAAAGTTATAGTCATTATTTTATGCTGATGGAAGTAAGCTGAGAGGACCTCAGATCAATCTTTGCTGCTCCAGCAAGAGATCAGCTCCTAAAGTAGGAGTGTCACTCAGAGAGAAAAGTGCCATTTTTCCTGGCCCCAGATCCAGAGCTCTGACTCAGAAATTTTGCTTGGGAAGATAAGTAAGCCATAAAGCATATATCTTCTAATATTTTTTCCAGCAGAAATTAGTTTGCAACAAAGCACAAAGAAGTTCAAGTCAAGGTAGCTCCAAAAAGAGTGGAAGCTGTGTTGGAGGCAATTGGGAAGTTATTAATGAATCTGCAGAAGGTTGAAATTTACTGTTGTCTAGCTAGATATTTGGAGAGAGCCAAAGAAGGAGATAGCTGGGATGATCCCTCCAGGGGTCAGAAGAAATATTAAACATTTACCTTGGAACAGAGCCCAACTTTGAATTGGACTTCAAAGCAATTAATGACCAAGGGCATTACTGAAAATAATAGACTGATCTTCTAGCAATTAGAGAAGCCTAAGAGATGAGTATGGTTAGGAAGAGACTAATAAAGCTTAATCAAAACTATTGTAATATAGATAATATTGTATGGGGATGGGGATCAAAATCAAATTCCTTGAATGTATAATTTTGTCAAAATGAACCCAAATACTATGTATAACTATAATGCTCCAATCAAAATTAAAAGAGCAATGTCATTAAGAGTAACCGTGAACATAACAAACAATTTGCCTCTCTGAAGACTGACATTAGGGTCTTATTGCTGAAGGGGGAGGAAATAGACTTCACTAAAACCATCCATTAAATTACTAAACAAATAAACAAGCAAATAACAATAATAAGCCCTGGAAATGGAATGGGGAACAGTAACCAGAGTTGCTACAACATATTATTTAAAACGCCTAGTTTCCAACAAGAAATTACAAGACACACAAAGAAACATGAGGGTTATGGGTCTAGCTCAGTGGTAGAGCACTTGTCTAGTTTGCACAAGGCTTAGTGTTTAGTCCCCAGAACTGGGAGGGAAAAAAAAAGGAAAGAATGACTCATACAGTGGGGAAAAAAAGGCAACATAAACTACCTGTGACAGTCACCAGATATGGGATACATCAGAAAATATTTCAAAGTATCCATTATAAATATGTTTAAAGAACTAAAGGAAAACACAATTAAGGAAGTAAAGGAGGGTATAACAATATCACATCAAATTGAAATAGCATAGAGACAGAAATGATCAAAAATAACCACATCAGGGGAATAAGGGAGGGTGGATATGATCAAAGCATGTTATATATGTCTATAAATATGTCACACAGAAACATTATTTGTACAATTAATATGTACTAATAGTTATAACAAAAATAAGTTAAAATAAAATAATAAAAAATAACTGTGACTTAGCTGGGCATGGTGGTGCCTATCCATAGTCCCAGCTACTCTGGAGGCTGAAGCAGGTCCATCACTTGAGCCCACAGCAAAATCATGTCTCAAATAAGCAAACAAAGATAATCACACAGAAATTATGGAGATAAAAATCCAAATAACTGAAATGAAAAAAATCACTGTAGGGGTTCAAAAGAAAGAGTTAGTGAACTTGAATATAGATTGGTGGAGTATATGCAATATGAAGGATAGACAGAAATAAAAGATTTCTCTACAGAATAAAGATAAGAGCCTTAGAGAAATATGGGACACCATGAAGTGCACCAGCATACATGTGAAGACAGTACCCAAATGAGAGATGAGAAAAGTGAAGGAAAAGTATTCTAATAAATAAAGGCTGAAAACTCCCAAATTTATATTTAAAAACCCTCCAATCTACACATCAAGGAAGATCAACAGATTCCAAATTGGCTTAATACACAGATATTCTTCATAGTGAAAATTCTGAAAGTAAAAATAAAGAGAAAAATCTTGAAAGTATCAAGAGAAAAATGGTTTTACATTTAGGATAACTGATAAAATTAACATCTGGCTGTTCAACATAAACAAGGGAGGCAAGAAGATAGTGCAATAAGATAATCAAAGTTCTCAAAAGAATTAGAATTGTAAACCAAGAATCCTATATCAGTGAGCAAATATACCTTTCAAAATTTAGGGTGAAAGAATCAATCAATGGGGCAGTATCAAATTAGAAACTTCTGTACAGCAAAGAAAATGATGAGGAGTATGAAAAGAGCCTCCATAATGAGAAAACATCTTTGCCAGGGAATTAATATCTAGAATATATGTATCTAGAATGTATATATCTAGAATATATAAAGAACTCAAAAAACTTAACATCAAAAAATAACTCAATCAATAAATGAGCAAAAGAATTAACCAGACATTTCTCAAAAGAAGAAGCACTAATGGGCTGGGATTTATAACTCAGTGTTAGAGCACTTGCCTGGCATGTGTGATGCACTTAGTTCTATCCTCAGCACCACATAATAAATGAATGAATGAATGAACGAATGAATGAATAAACATATTGTGTCTATCTACAACTAAAAATATTTTTAAAAGAAGCACAAATGAACAACAAACATATGAAAAATTGTTCAACACCCCTAGCAATCAGGGAAATGCAAATTAAAACTACATTGAAATATCATCTCTCTCCAGGCATAATGGCAATTATCAAGAACACAATAGTAGCAAATGCCAGCAATGATGTGAGGGGGCATAGGTATACTCATACACTTTTGGTGGGACTGCAAATTAGTACAACCACTTTGGAAAGCAGTATGAAGATTCCTGAAAAGATTAGGAATGGAACCACAATATGACCCAGCTATCTGACTGACTCCTTTATATTTATCCAAAAAATAATAATAAAATAAAATCAGTGTACTTTAGTATTCATACACATCAATTTTTATAGCAGCTCAATTTACAATATCCTATTTATGGAACCAGCCCAGATGCCCTTCAAGAGATGAATGATAAAGAAAATGTGGTATATATACACAATGGAGTTTTACTCAGCCACAAAGAAGAATAAAATTATGTCATTTGCTGGTAAATGGATGGAACTGAAGAGCATCATGCTAAGTGAAATAAGCCAGACTCAGAAAGTCAAGAGTTTAGTGTTTTCTCTCATATGGGCAAGCTAAAGCTAAATAAGGGAAATGGTTGGGGATCTCATGAAAATAGAAGGAATATCAGTGGAGTGGAGTAAGGGGATAGAGTGGGAGGGAGGAGGGACAGGAAAATGAAGGAATTTCAGAATAAAATTGATGAAATTATGGCATGGAAAGTAAGGGGGAAAAGTAGGGTGTCAGATATAAAGATATAGGGAAGATCGGTGGAGTAGATGAAGGAGATCAAGGACTATAAAAGTATTAAAAATAAAAATATTAAACAATTGAAGGTGAAATAAAGAAATTCCCAGAAAGACAAAAACTGAAAGAAGTTGTCCTAGATGACCAAAACATGGAGATCTGTAGGCCGAAAGCAAGTAACCTCAGACGATAATTCAAATTCTACAAAAAAATAAAAAGCAGAAGCAAAGATAATGTATAATTATAAAAAAGGAGTATACTTTTTTGTGGTGCTGGAGATCAAACCCAAGGCCTCACACATACTAGTCAAATGTTCCTCCTCTGAGCTATACACTTAGCCCTGAGAGCATACTTTTATATATGAGTATAAAAGGAGGTATTTTTCTCTTAATCGATTTAAAATATTTTTATAAAATAATATATTTATAATGTATTCTTAGGCCTACAACGTGTAGAACTATAATGTAATTGTAATATGTTTGCTAATAACAAAGCAAAGAGATTAGGTGTGAGCAAAGCAATATTGCTCCACAGAAATGACTACAGAAGTTAAGATAACAACTGTAACAATGCATTACTGGGTTTTAACATTGATGGATATAATATGTATGAAAATAATGCCAAAAATTGGTAAAATGTATAGGAACAACATTTCTATATATCACTAGAATTAACATAATAAAAATCTGATTCTGTGTCTGATAAGTGAAGATGTATATGGTAAATCCTCCTAGAACAACCATTAAAATAAACACAATGTAAAAAGCAGTAATAAATTTAAATGATTCATTAGAAATCAAGGTAATGCAAAAGAAAAATGAAAGTGCAGAATAGAGGAACAAAGATATGATAAACACAAAGAAATTAAAAAAAAAAAAAAATGGCACACCTAAAAAAAAAAAAAAAAGAAATAGGTAATAATAATAGAGGAACAAAGATATGATACACAAAGCAAAAAAAATGGCACACCTAAACCCAAGTATAATATAATAATAATAAAGTTGTCAATGTAATAACAATCTGATCATAAGGTAGAGATTGTCATACTGGATAAAATCAAGATCCAATCACAGGGGCTGGAGTTGTGGCTCAGTGGTAGAGTGTTTGCCTAGCATGTGTGAGGCACTGGTTTTAATTCTCAGCAACGCATAAAAATAAGTAAATAGAATAAAGGTCCATTGACAAGTAAAAAATCATTTTAAAAATCCAGTTATATTCTATTTATAGGAGACACACTTTAGGTTCAAAGATACAAATAGATTGAAAATATGACTCAGGAGGCTGAGGCAAAAGGATTACAAGTTCGAGGCCAGTGTCAGCAACTTAATGAGGCCCTCAGCAACTTACTGAGACCCTGTCTGGGAAAAAAAAAATAAGGGTTGGTGATGTAGCTCAGTGGTGGAAAATGGAGTCCATCTCCAGTATGAAAATTAGAAAATGAATTGAAAGTAAAAGAAAAAATAAAAAAAAAGCTAGAGTGGCTATACTAATATGAGTCAAAGTAGACCATAAAACAAAAACATGTTACTAGAGATAAAGAGAGGATTTTAAAATAATAAACTTTATTTCAGAACAGTATTAGAATTATAGCAAATTTGAGCAGAAATTATAGAGAATTCCCACATTATCCTGACCCTACACACAGCCTCCTCAACTGTAAACATCCTAAACCAGAACAGTGCATTGGTTACAGTTAATGAGCCTACACTGACACATCATTATAACTCGGAGTCTAAGTTTACATTAGTGTTTACTCTTGATGTTCACAATTCTATGGGATTTGCCAAGTGTATAATGACATACACTGTTATGGTTTAGATATGAGGTGTCCCCCAAAAGCCCATGAGTAAGATAAAGCAAGAATTTTCAGAGGTGAAATGATTGGGTTATGAGAGCCTTAACTTAATCAATGTGTTAATCCACTTAAATGGATTAACTGGGTGGTAACTGTAGGAAGGTAGGAGGTAGCTGGAGAAATTAGGTCACTGGGGCTGTGCCTTTGGGGTTTATATTTTGTCCCTGGTGAACAGAGCTCTCTCTGCTTCCTCTTCCCATGTTCTGAGCTACTTTCTTCCACCACACTCTTCTGCCATGATGTTCTGCCTCATCTGAGGCCCAGAATCAGGAGTCAATGTCTATGGACTGAGACCTCTGAAAACATGAGCCAAATAAACTGTTCCTTGTCTAATTGTTCTTGTTACATCTTTTGGATACAGCAATGAAAGAGCTGCTTAAAACATGTACCCAACATTATAGTATCATGCAGAAAAGTTTCATTGCTTTTAAACCCACCTATATTTCATCTGTGAACCCTACCTTGCCCCCACAACCTTTAGTAATCACTCATCTTTTTTACATCCCAATAATTTACCTTTTCCAGAATGTCACATGGAATCATAAAATGTATAGCTTCTTCATATCATCTCCTTTCACTTAATAGTAAGCATTTACCATTCCTTCAAGTCGTATTTATTTGCAGTGCTAAGGATTGAACCTAGGGCCTTGTGCATACTAGGCAAGTACTCTACCACTGAAGTACATCCCCAGTCTCCTCCATGACTTTTTGTGTGTGTGTTTTTTTTAGTTTTAGTTTTAGTTGTAGTTGGACACAATAACTTTATTTTATTTATTTTATTTTTATGTGGTGCCGAGGATCAAACCCAGCACCTTGCACGTGCCAGGTGAGCACTCTACCACTGAGCCACAACCCCAGCCCTTCATGACTTTTTATGGTTTAATAGCTCATTTCTTTTTAGTGCTAAATAATATTCCATCATATTGATGCACCTCTGTTTATTTATCCATTTACACATTGAAGCATATCTTTGTTGTTTCCAATTTTTTTTGCAATTATGAATAAAACTATAATAAACATCTGTGTGCAGGTTTTTGTGTAGACATAAGTTTTCAGTTCATTTGGATAAATACCAAACAACAACAAAAACTACCTGTGACAGTGTCTAGATACAAGATATCACAGAAAAGACTTCTGTGGATCATATGGTAAGAGCATGTTTGTCTTTGTAAGAATGCCAAAGTGTCTTCCAAAGTGGCTGTACCATTTTGCATTACCACCAGCAATAAACGAGAGATTCTATAGTTCCATATCCTTGCCATTATACATATCCAAAATGTGGACTAACCATCAAATAGAATAACATTTGGCAATAAAAAGGAATGAGGTACTGACAGATGGCATGACATGGATGAAACTTAAATATATTATGCTAATTAAACAAAGACAGCCATGTGATACCATATTTTATATGTACAGGACAGAAAAACTAGTAGATTAGTGTTTGTTTAGGGGTGGGGAGGATAGGGCATTGAAGAGTCATAGCTAAGGTTATAATGTTTCTTTTTCCCTTGATGAAAATGTACTAAAATTGATTGAGGTGATGTTTACACATATCTGTGAATGTGCTGAAGTTCCTTGAGTTATATACTTTAGGTGAGTGAATTGGTTAGTGAATTGTATCTCAATAAATATGTTATAAAAATCAATAATATCTATTCTGGGATGGATGAGGAGTTATTCAGGCTAAGTGTATTTACCAAATCAGGCCCTTTTTTTTTACATTCCACACAGTGTGTCAATAACTGAAGCAATGAGTTTTGCCAAAGAGAAAGAGTTTATTTATAAGTTGGCCAAGTATGGGGGTAGGAAAGGGAAGTCTCAAATTTCACCTCCATGAGGATAGGTTTTGAGGATATTTAGAGCTTAAAGAAGCAAGGGTGGTTTAGGGTATGGGGAAAGGTGATCAGAGACGAAGCGATCAGTGGTCTGAACATGTGTAGTCAATCTTCATGGCTCTTTTCATGGGACATATGTTCAGAAAATGGTGGCATATGCATTATCTGAGGGTAGAGTTTTTGGCCTCCTGACACCAAAAGGTGACCTATTGGACTCCTGCATAGGCCCAAGTGAAGAGATGGTGGTTTCCACAAAATTGGCCTTCCAGTTCCTGAACCTAGGCATCCTATCATCATGATCCACATGTCAGAGATATTATCTATAACATCCTATCATCATGATCCACATGTCAGAGATATTATCTATAACAAAGCTAGTGGGATACTAATAACATATAGCTCAGCTGTGTGACCTCTAGAGTTGAAGTCAACCAAAAGCAAGTAACTAAGGCTGAGCACTAGGGCTGAGTCAGAGAAATAAAAATTACAAAAAGTCAGTTAGTGTAAATAAGAATAACCCAGTTGTGTCTGTTGGCTGGTAACTTTTAAAGTTAGGATTTTGTTCTCCCATGGAGTCTTTGAGACAGAGATCTTATTTATTGAGGGTTACATTTTTGAGAGTGGCTCTTAGGTCTTTGATAAATACTTTTGAGCTGCAAAAGGTACATATTTACATTTTTAAACCATTATTTTATTAAATGCCTAGTAGATGGTTGTGGCCTATGCAGCAAGAACTCTATTTTAGGTTCAGGCAGGGAGAATTATGGAAACCAATACACAGAGCTGAAAGAGGATTGAGATTTGAGGAACGTATAGAATTCCGTCAGTATAGCACAATTATTATTATTTATTAAATACCCACTGTTTCAGAGTAGTGATTAAGAGCAAGGGCTTTTACCTTAGGCAGACATTCCATTTAATAGTTGGGAAATCTTGGCTAAACCTCTTGTTCCTTTTCCATAAAATAATATATTAATGATAAAACAGCTAGAAAAGAACTCAGAATTCGTGGAAGGGAAGGACTTGGTTTAAGTCCAAGAACTAATTTGATAATTAAAGTGCAAGTATAATATGATTACACATTAGTAAAGGTTTTAAAAATTATTAATTTTCCTAAACAACCAGAACACAGGAGGCCTGGTGTAATACAAAACTGCCACTTAAAAAAGGATGATCCCTCATTTTAGCCATCTTGATATTTGTGGACATGTGTATGTATTGTACTGTACCTCCTATTCTTCATTCTTTTAACAATGCATGGTGAACACATAGTACACACAAATCTACCTAATTCCTTTGTTTGTTTATTTTGCAATGCTGGGAATCAAATCCAGGGACTTGTGTATGCCAGACAAGAGCTACATCTGCATTGAGCAACATCTGCAGCCCTACCTCCTTCCTTAAACAGCTACTTTGCAACACTATATTGAAAATAGTAAGGAGGATGTGGACAAAAGTTTTAAATAAACATTTCTCAAAAATATGCAAATGGACGAAGAGCACATGAAAAGATGCTCCATGCCCAACTAAGTTATCCATCCAGTTGTGCAAGTATATTTTCCTAAGGCTATTGCAAAATGCCAGAGACAGAACATCAAATAACTTCTTTTCTGTACTGGGATGTGAGTGAACTTCCCCCTTTTCTAGCCTTTAACCTACTTTGAACTTTCCTTGCAGAGAGAACAGACTAGCTTTTCTTTTAGTTTTTCCTTTTCACAGAGGCTTTGTCGATTAGTATATGGGATCTGGGGTTGATTTTCAAACACACATCCTCCTGTAAGTTTTCTAGTGGAAATGTTTGCATGAGATTACTCCTGTCATTGGTGTTTTTTTCTGATGAATCCACTGGCTTTGCACTTCTACCTCTTATTTAGTGATGCCATGGTAGTTTTGTCTTACTGTAATTTTAAAGTTCCTCAATGACTGTTTTTCTTTTTTCTTGTGTTTTGTTGTTGTTGTTGTTGTTGTTGTTGTTTGTTTGTATTTTGGATTGAACCCAGGGGTGCTTAACCACAGAGCCACAAACCCTGCCCTTCTTTTATATTTTGAGACAGGGTTTTGCTAAGTTGCTTAAGGCCTCACCAAGGACTGGCCTTGAACTTGTGATCCACCTGCCTCAACCTCCCAAGCCCCTGTGATTAGAGGAGTGTGCAACCATACCTGGCTAATGACAGTTTATCTTAAGGCTTGCCGCTGACATTAGGATTTATCATACTAAGAAAACTGTTATTGGGAGTGGCAATCTGCCAAAGACTGAGTGTCCCTGCATGTTCTTATTGGGTATGCCAAGAATGTAAGTCCCTGACCAGTCTTCGCCGGGCAGATAATTTTTCAATCATGTTTGCAGCATGTAACCTTGAGGACTGGGGTAACATCTCTCCCTGAACAGAGAGCATGCTTGTTTCTGGTTACTATGAAAACAGCCAGTTCCTCAAACTCAGGGTTTCTTTCCCGTCATGCAAAGCACTGCACGTTCAAGCATTCATCATGGGCCCCATGTTGGCCCATGGGATTTGGCAATCACAGGGAGCCAATGCAAACCAACATGAGTCTCTGACTACTGTTTTTGCTTTAATAATGCCCTTAGTTTCTGACCCAGAAGTCTAGGTCTTCTGCCAGCATCCATTAATTGGTAGCAGGCTAACTTGTTAGCTTTAAGTAGGGTAAAACTTCAGATTCTGCAGTTCTTGGCAAGTGTTTGCAGACATTAGCCCTAAAGCAATTATGCTAGGGAACTGTTTCTTACCAGGATGATATTGCCATATCTGTGTACCACCCATGCTATTAATATTGTGTTCTACTTCAAACTGACTCATTTGTGAAATTTTAATAACTTCTGGAAAGGAAATTTTATAACATTACCCAAATATAAACTAACATCACCTGCTTTAAACTGAAATCATTTATTAACACTCAAATAAATACATGAACATTACAATTTAAAATATTTGTATACTATCAATAATCATCTTCCCCTACCATCAGGCCTTTTTACTTTAACCCCTAATTTTCTGATTACATTCAGAGCAGTCATTTCTGGGACAAAGACTACCACTACTAATGTTTCTTGTTAGTGAATTGTGAGGTACTATGTTGTTCCTTATAAAAAGTTCCCTTCAAGCCCCTCCTGAGAAGAAAAAAGGGGAAAGGAAGTTTAGATCTTTGACCTACAAAGGAGATTGTTGTCCTCCTCTACCCATACATGTCTAGGACAGCCTGGCAATCAGCTCAGAGGCAGAGAAACTTAAGTCATCCCCACACCAGGGGAGTATGAATTGGGTGAGCCCTTCCACATCCTACCTGATCACTCCCCTTCTGCACAACAGGTGGCTGCGTTTTCCTTTTCTTATAAAAATGGCACAGTGAACCCTGGAAACCTATCTCACTCCAATTCCAACCCCAGAAACATCTTTAGGACTCTTGTAACCTTGAAGTATGGTCTGGAGACATGAAGAGCACTCAAAAAGAATATCATAGAGGAAAATATACAATTGGCATATTTTACATAGCCCTTTCATCTATTTCCACTCAGGAATGGGAGTATCCCTAAATATGACTTAGATCTCCCTTTAAAATTTATTAAAAAGTCTAGGGGTAACTGTTGCCTGGGTTGGTTCTCAAGCACAGATGAGACTACTCTCTCCACCCTTCCAAATAGCTGAAACAAATCTCTAGGGAGTTTGGATTCTGCATGAGCAGATGGGGACAAAGCCCTGTCAAACTGTTCTCAGTCATTACCCATTTGGCTCCTATGAGATTCCTTTGAGATTGTTATTTTACTTATGAGAAAAGATGTAAAATTTAATCTTTCAGCTAAGTGATCTGGTGGTACTTAGAAGTTCACATTTGTTTATAATATTTGGTCAACAAATAATAAGTGCCTCAGTACTTTCAGAAATAAACAGATAAATGCTGTAGGTTACTATTTTTTAGTTATAAAACTTTATTATTTTTAGTAACAATAATGTGTATTCATTTTAGGAATATGGAAAATACAAACAACCAAAAGATTGTATTCATAATCCCATCACTGAAACTGAACTTTTTTTTTGTGGCACTGGAGAGCCCAGGAGTTCAATTCTCCACTGAGCTATATCCCCAGCCCTTTTTATTTTATGGCAGGGTCTTCCTAAGTTGTGGAAGCTGGCCTTGATCTTGTGGTCCTCCTCTTCTGCCTCAGTCCCCCAAATTGCTGGGATTACAGGCCTGTGCCACCATGCCCAGCTTGCCTGAACATTTTGTCTCTTATCCTTCCCAAGTTTTAACAAGCATATATGTAATATACAAATGTACTCTTACCTTATTCAAAAATATGATATTGACATATTATTAAGTAACCTTTCCCCCCATTTTATATGATATCAGGAATCTCGTTTTTACAGTGAGTAAATCTCTGTTATTCAAAGACAGAGGCTTGTAAATAGGTTCAAAATACAATAAACAATGAGATGCTGGTAACAAGAGATACATCTAAAATCACTAACAGAAACAGGCTAAAAGTAGAAAGATGGACAAAGATATATCAGGAAAATGCTAATAAAAAGAAAGCTATATAGCAATGTTAATATCAGGTAAAACAGAAATCAAGATAAACTACATCAAATAAGGGTAAGGATGGTTTCTATTGACCTTCCAACGCATCACTATAAGTTTGTTTCTTACTCTCCTTATCTCATCTATTTCATCCACTTCCCTAAACATATCTTCATTGCTCAAATGCCTGTTATGTATATCTTCTTTAAAATCCTGGAGAGATTGAATCAGCCTTTCTCTAAAAGTTTCTTCTGCATTTTCCTCCTCTTCTGGTTCTTCCTCTTCCTCTGGCTTTTCTTCAGGCTTTGGCTCTTCCTCAAGTTTTGGTTCATTCTCATTGTCTGGTTTATCTTCAATTTTCTGACAGGGTTTCATCTTGTGCCTCTCTTCCTTCTTTCCTGCTTATTCCGCTTTGAATGCAATTACTTCTAGGAAACAAGGAGACAATGAGTCATTCGCTTGGTGAATGTACAGGTGCTCCGCATTTGCTTTTTTTAAAATTCAGAGCTGACGTAATCAAATATCTTCCACCTGAGAAGCCCAGTCAGCAATCAGTGCTTCTGTGACCCCGCCTTGTTACCTCCAGTTTCCACCGCCTCCCTTCTCTCTTGTCCCTCCCTCCAGCTTTTTCCAAGGCCTTCCTTCCCGCCTCCCAGACCCAACAGTTTCTCCCTCGCGGGGCCCTCCCCGAATGGAGTAGGTTGGCTTGGAGGGGGAAAGGAAGGAGGGGGAAAGGAGAAGGGACAGAGGGGCCTACAACCCCGCCCTCTCCCCCCCCCCCCCGAGTCTTTATATTGTTCCTCTTACTTACCTGGTATTGATCCGGTCTGCTGCTTTCTCCTACTTTTGTGGCTTTAGGAGGTTCCAACAACAGACCTGCGGACAAACCCGAGAAGGGAGGCGATGGTGGGGGTGGGGCGAGTACTTGGTGGGCCGACCAGCACCAGAGACCAGGCGAAAGTGGCTTTTCTCATCTAAGGTTTCAGTTATGGGAAAGTTTCCCATCTTTTGTTTTCCCCAGTTTGCCTCTTCGCCATAGAGCAAGTTAACTCATATTTCTCATTATACAGGGAGTGAGAAGAGCAGATTATTTCCAAACTATCTTTAAGACTGAGGCAGGATTTGCGGCCAAGGTGAATGTCGACAAAGGGGTCAGATCTCAGAGGATGATTATTTTTAAATTTTCATAAGTCTACTTTATCTTCTCTCGGGACCCCTAGTTCCTTTCCTGGGGTCATCATTTCCTGCAGATCTGGAGGTGGGGGTGGAGAAATGGACTTCCCTGGGACTCCCTTAAGTCTCCATCTCTGGACCACCCCACACTAGAAATCCCCAGACAACATCCATATTGACACCAACCTGCAAAATTCCAGTAAGTTGAGTCCTTCGGCTGTCCTCCGGCGCTGCCGCCTACACTGCCAAAGGGAGCTGGTACCCAGACGGGAACAAGGACCAGACTAACAGGACTTCTGCACACGTCGACTCCTGGTCACATGAGATCTACGTCACCAGTGAGCTCGGGTCCCCAATTTCCACACCCACCAAAAGCGCGGCAGATATGGGCCCGCCCTCGATTCCCTCCCAGCCCGCCTCTTATACATTTGGCCCTGTCAGTCTTTTCTGTTATTGCCTATTCCAGAGTAGGGAAAAAGTTATTCGCTGTTTTCTCTGATTAAATGGAAGGGCTGCATCATTTTGTGGAGCTACTGAACTTTTCTACTTTTTTCAAGAATTGAATTTTCCCATTTGCTGTTCCTTAGGAGCCCTAATTCCTCCATCCATTGTCCCTCCCCCAGCCTCCATTTCATTTGCATTCCTCTCCTTAGCTCTTGTGGAGCCAGGTAGGCTGGGCAGTAGTTGCAAAAATTAAAAGGAGCCTGGAACTGTAGTGAGATTTTTGAATGCGGCTTTAAACTCTATTCTTAATACTTATATAGTCGTTTTAAAAAGTAACTCCTATTTTTAAGTCATAAAAAGCAAAGACAAAATTACTTTAGTAACATTAATTAATACATATAAAGCACTTAGAATAGTGTTTGGCATAAAGTAAGGTCTTTAAAAGTGCACTGTGGCCGGGCACGGTGGCACACATACCTATAATCCTGGGAGACTGAGGCATGAGGATCACAAGTTCAAGGTCAACCTCAGCAACTTGGTGAGGCCCAAGCAACTTAGCAAGACCCTATATCTAAATAAAAAATTTAAAAGGGCTGGGGTAAGGTGCACCTGGTTTCAATCCTCAGTACAAATAAAAGGGGGGGAATGATGTTATTATATTATGATGTTTTGGGGGGAAAATAAAGAAAAATTATATTTGATTCTAGAACTCTGGTGGTGGCATTTCCAAGAAGCTGTGCTTTCTGAAGATTCACTAATTGATCAATTGTCAGGTACGTATTGTAAGCCCCAGTTTCTTCATCTGAAAGAAGGCAATATCAAAAGTCTATGAGTTGATATATATCAACCTTACTTTAGTCTGGTAAAAGTCACAAATTTGCAATAAAATATTTAAAAATTGCTTAGCTCTTAGTGGCAATATCTAGAAAATAATAGCAGGAGACACAAACATTTTTGTTTTCTATAAGCTTTGATGCCCCTTTGTGGAAGAAAATAAAGAGCTCAATGGATCTGTGGAAAGGAAAAAAAACCCTCATATCTTGAGATTTTATTTCACTGATTTTGTTCACATTATTATATCTTCTGGAAAATGTGTGCACTTAAGCCCTAGAGAAATCAATATATAATGATTTGGGACTGTTGGACAGAACTCTGCTTTGAGAGAGCTGTTAGTCCCGGCCATGTTTTTAATATGGTTTATGTGTGTCCCCAAAGGGAGCACATGTATTGGAAATCTGGTCCGAGTATGGTTATGTGGGAGGTAATGGAATCTTTAAGAAATGGGTCCTACTGTTAGGTTATTAGGTCATTGAGAGCATTGCCCTCAAAATAAATTAATGTAATTTTCATGGGACCCTGTTTGGTTCTCACAATAGGGTTATTATAAAAGGGAAAGCCTGACCCCTGAATTGTTCTCCAGCTTCCTGTCTCACCGTGTGATCTATCCTTCTCACATACTCTTGCCATAATGCCATTCACCATGTGGTATTGTTGCCAGAAGGCCTTCACCAGAGCGAGTCAATGCTGGTGCTATGCCCTTGAACCTTCAGAACTGTGATGGCAAAGGCGTTCTAGCACCTGCTGTCTGACAGGGTCACAGTGTGGGAGAAGCAGTGGCAGGGCTGCTCTATCTGGAAACTGGCACCATGAGAGTTATTTGATTTAACAATGTGTTTTTTATTATTGGTACTTATGATATGGGTGACAGGAAATTTTCCAATTCCAAGAGAGAAACCATGTTGTTCAGATACAAGAATATTCCCAATATTCCCAGAATGAGACTAAAACATATTTGAGAAATGTCCACAGGTGTGCAATGTTTCCCAAGAAATGAATAACAACAATGTTTTTTTTTGTTGTTGTTTTTTTTTTTTTTTTTTTTTTTTTTTTTTTTTGGAATTTCACAAAAACAAGTTTACAGATCAAGATTTCTGGGAGAAACTTAGGCAACAAGAGTTGTTTGCCCCTCAGTTAATAATTCCTACTGAGCCTCCTGTACCTGAGCCACAACCCTTGCAAAGGCCTAATTACAGAGAAAGAATTATTTTATTCACAGTACAGGGCCCACCATACATAGCCTACTTGACTAAAGGAAGATTATGGCATCTTCCAAGAGGAGAGAAGGCTAATAAAAATACATCCCCGCTCCAACAGACCCTCCTTTACCTTAAACAGGGATTTATGATGAGGATGGAAAACATATAGTTAACATTGGCAGCAGGTGGACCTTGACTAAGGAACAAATGAATCCTCTGAGACGGCAACTCAACAGGTATTATCACAACTAGTTACAGATTTCTATTGTTCCTTCTCCGCTCCCACTGCTTCACTTGACTAACCTTTAAAATGTAGGTACTGCATGTTAAAATTAGAATACATTTTCATAGGACATGCATTTCTTAAAAAAGAACTACAAGAGTTATCAATGATTATAGAAATACTTTTAGACTCATAAGCTTTCAGGTGTAGGTATACTTTAAAGTTAAAGATTAATGATAGGTTAGGAGACATAGAGTCTGGTTACCTAGTCTGGCACTTTTAATCATTGAAGTTAATATATGAAAGGTTAATCAAATCTCTTGGGAAATACCTGAAGAGGTATAAAAATAAAGGTTCTTGGAGGAGAAAAAGAGAAGCCTCCTTTGAAGACTAGAACCAACTTGTTGTTTGTCTCATTTCTTGCACCGACGCCACACATCCTTTGGGACTCCCTGGATCCTGCTGGGGCAGGACCCCAGCACTGTGAGCTAAATAAACCTCTTTCATTATAAAATACTCAGCCTCAGGAATTTCATTATAGTAACAGAAATAGGACTAATACAGTCCCCGTGCCAGACTTACAGTTGATTGCAGGTCCCTCAGCAAGTTATACTCTCTTTTTTGACCTTACCTCATAAAATAGTACAGGCAATCTCTTACATCTTTAAGAAAAGCATGAAATCAGTAAAACTTTTAATATGTTGTCCCTTGGAAAGATTGAAATGTTTTGAATGGCAGCTTTTTCCCCATACTTCTTGGAAATGATTCCAGAAATACTTATGATGTCCTTAAAAGGGAACGGTGTGCTTGTTGCTATAATTTACTTTTAGAGTCCCAACAACTCTGCAAAGATGGCATTTCATTTCCATTTTGTATACAAATGGGAAAAATCAGAGAATTTAGGCTATGTACACAAATACATTACTTACTTAGGCCTAACCAGTAAAGGTCTCTGCCCAAGACCCCACATTTCTACATTTAACCTCTGGCCCTCTGGATGCTATCTTCTCCATGTAATGAAGAGTCAATGGGGCAAGATGTACCTAGTTGGAGTCTTCACTCCTCTCCTTCTAGATAAAACTCTAGATACTCAGTGATAGACAGGCTTGGGCCGATGGGCCACCTCCCCCATGGAAATTTCCATGAGAAGCAACCTTGTTTCATTTTCCCTGGGCAGGAGCCAATGGGCTTAAAGGTTGCTCTGTTCCCCAGGCAGGAGCCAATCAGCTTAAATGTCACCCTGTTCCCCAGGCAAAGAGCCAATAGAGTTAAAGGTCACTCTGGTACACCCCCCCACCAGAAATCCCTACTTAAAGCTCCTGCCTGCCTGGAGCTCAGTCTCAACAGCTCATCCCTGCTGAGAGGAGGCAGCCACTGCGACACCTGCAGCCCAATGGCAGATGCCCCAGCCAACAGCTCCAGCCTCCAGCCCAATGGCAGCTGCCTTAGCTGACAGCTCCAGAGACCACAGCTGGCGCAACCAGGCACCCACCTTCTGTTCAGAGCTTGCACACTCCCCTCTCCCTCACTCCTCTCTCCCACCAGAGCTTGCACACTTCCCTCTCCCTGACTCTCTCCCAACACCTCTTTGACCTCCAACCATCCATAATGGCTGGTGAATAAATATCTTGGTTGCACGGTTGTCTCTGGAGTGATTTTTGCTCTTCACTCAGGATCTTAGAATATCTTGCTTGTTATGATTTTGAAGTGTGTCCCACAAAGGTCCATGTTTTAAACATTTGGTCCCCAGATTGGCCATATTGGGAGATCACTGAAAGAGGTCCTTAGATCATGGGTGTCATGCCCTTGAATGGGATTGTGGGACCTTAGTCTTTAAAACTTTGTCTTTGCTTCCTTCTTCATGAGATTAACAATTTGTTCCACTGCACATTCCCACTGTGATACACTGCCCCTTGCCAGAGGCCTAAAGTGATGGCATAACTTGATCTTGGACTGGAGAGTTCAAAACTGTGAACCAAAATAGGCATCTTCTCTTTATAAGAAAATTACCTCAGGTATTTCATTGTAGTGGCAAGAAACTGACCAATACAGTTCCTTAGAATATCCTGACCAAAGGACCAGGAGCCTATCTCCAAAGTCTGTACATGCCCCTTTTCTAGGTCTGTCTTCCTGAAAGTGGGCCACATGCCCTGTGGGTTTACTCCTAGGCCAAGAACTACAGGTGAACTAGGTGTTATACCTGGTGTTGGGGCAGGCTCAAAATGGTTATGGTTAGGCTCCATCACTGAGTCTTCTGGTGGGCTATGTTATGTTTTTAGTGTGTAACCAGGACGGGGAACTGGCTATATTATGTTTAGTCAAGGCCAGAAACACTCTGATTCAGTGTATATACTCAAAATCATAAACATTAATTTGTGAGCATGTTTCCTGTCTCACCCCCTTATGTAACCTTGAGGCAGTGTGCCTTTTTTGTTTGTCTTGCATATAAAAAGGGCCTCTGGAAAAGACTTGGGGTTAATAAAGGCAAAATGGGCTAATGGGGGGCTAAGGGGGACAAAATGAGGACTAAAATGGACTTGGCTGGAGCTGGAGCTGAAGCTAGAGGCTGTTACCACCACTGAATAAAGCATGTCTACTATCCTAACTGTGTCTGGAATCTTCTTCTGCCTGCCAAACCCTTTACTGGGTCAGTTCCCCTGCATGACAGTTGGTGTAGTTGGCAGGATGTTCCTCATGTGAGAGATGCCTCAACCCTGGTAGACAGAAGGGACCTATGGCCACCAAGGAGCAGGTAGCACTCGTTTGCCAAGGTCCTATTAGCATGAGCTCCTCTGTAGAGTTGGAATACAACAGATGGATTTCCTGTGAGCATATAGAAGACTTCTGATTGCCCTGTGGTGAACACGGACCCAGCAGAATTGACTGTGAACTGAGTTACCAAGGTGCCAGCCTTCAACCACGGACAAAGATGGCAACGGTGATGCAGATGAAACAAAGAAACAGACTGAGGAATTGCACACAAGGCTGCTGGGGCCATGGGATAAATGTTTCTTATATATCTGAGGGCAAAAATGGATGCAGCTTTATCAGAGACTGCTAAGATGAGGGAGTTACAAGATAAGGAAGAGGCCTTAGGAGCCAGAGTACAGTCACTGGAGGAGGATCTCCAGTATCTTGAAAATACCGCTTGGCCTCCCCCATAGTGCTGATGGAGTCCCAGGAGGAGGAGGAATAATAATGCCTGCAAGCCTGGCCAGTAGTAATGCAGAAAATGAAGCAGCAGCAGCTGATGGATCCGATGGGCAGCTGCTGGCAGGGCTGGGCCCAGGTAACCAAGCTCACCACATTCAGCCTGTCAAGCAGAATTGGTGGACTTGGGAAAATAATTTGGATAGAGGCCAAGAGAGCCCTGGGCTGCTTTGTTGTTATGCCTGTGAGATTTAGGGGTTCTGGGAGCTGACAGGAGCCAAGAGAGGGTTCAAGTGTGCTAGAAGCCAACAGGAGAAAGAGGACTTCAGGAGGTGCTAGGGCCCATTACCTTTGTGGGTGAACCAGAAACAAGCCATGTCTTGGAGGTAAGGCACCTATACTGTTCAGTGTTTGGTACACTGATGACTCCAGCGGTGGACAATTACCTGTGTGGGTATCAATGGCTCTGTATTCAAAAACAGACACTGTCTGGTTTGGTACCAATTCAAGACAAAACAGCCAGTGAGTTGAGCTAAATGGAGATAGCAAATGGGGCATTCCCCATAGTGATATTTACTGACAGTTGTCAAGGTCATAAACATTAACTTGTGAGTATGCACCCCCTTTATGTAACCTGTTGGCAGTGTCCCTTCTTTGTTTAGCCTGTATATAAAAAAGGCCTATGGAAAAGACTTGGGGGTTAATGAAGGCAAAATGAGCTAATGGGGGCAAAATGAGGACTAAAATGGAACTGGCTAGGACCTGGAGATGAAGCTGGAGGCTGAAGGCTGTGACTACCATTGAATAAAGCATGTCTACCATCCTAATTGAGTCTTGTATCTTCTTCCACCTGCTGAAACCCAAATCTATTTTCTGGGTCAGAACCCCCACATGACACCTGGAAAGGCAGAACCTCTTTCAAATGAATCCATTTTGAAAGAGACATAAAGAAAGGGAGACTTTCAGGTCTTGACCTGGGTAAAAAGACTTTGACCTGGATCTCAAAGGATGAGTAGGATCTATATGGAAGGAGAGAAGGTAAAAGAGCAATCTAATTAAACCCAGATCCTGTGCCAATATCAATTATTCTACCCTGTCTTGTGCTTCCTTGTTGAACATTTAAATCTATTGATGACAGTTATGGCTGAAAGTGGGTTTAATGCAAGCTCATTATGGCATGGTCTTTACTACTCCAAGGACTTTCTCCCATATTTCTAGGTCATGAAATCTGAATCTGTATATCTTTCTGGGCAGTGCTTAGGGAATTGCATGTAAAATATGTATCTCCTTTGAGTATGTGAATACATTACAAGGTGTTCAACACAGGAAAAAATTTCATGGTAATCACAATGATTTTCTACAATGAAGTTTGTAGACCTCAGTTCCCAGCATCTGTCCTTTGACTTGGACCTGGATATACATTGAATAGACACAGGTGAAAAACTACAATAAAAGGGCACTTTGAAACAGATAATTGTTCTAGGCTACACAGACTTACCTACAAGCATGGGCACATGGACATGCACATTCTCACAAACCTAGCATTCTCCCAGATGACTTCGCTAAAGGATAAAGAAAATAAATTTCACAATTCTGTTAAAACTATTTAAATTGCATAAATGGTATGTACCATTCAAAATATAAAATTACTATTGGACTATATTAAGACTTTTTTATAATAGGAACAAATCAGAAGCAAACTAAACATCTTACAATAGGGATAAGGTTAAATTAATTATTTAACAACCATATAATAGAATTCTAAGAAAACATTAAAATGAGGTTGTTTTAAATGGAATGTATACTTCCCCCTAACATTTATATGTTGGAAACTAATCCTCAGTATGATGGTATCTGGAGGTGAGGCCTTTGGGAAGAAATTAGGTCAAGATGGTGGAGCCTCCATGAATGGAATTAATGGTTTTATAAGAACACAAGAGAGCTTACTTTTTCACCCTCTGCTATCTGTCCTGCGATGACACAATGAGAAAATGGCCATCTACAAACCAAAAAGTGAGCACTCACGAGATATTGGATCTGCTGGTACCTTGATCTTACACTTCCTAGACTCCAGAATTGTGAGAAATAAATGTTGAAGCCACCAGTCTATAGTAATTTTTATAGGAGCCAAAACAGACTAAGATAAATATCTATGGAGAATAGAAATGAGTATTACATTTTGACTTATACAATTAGAAAATATGAAAAATATTGATTACAATCAGTGCTATACTTTGGATCTGGAATGTCTGCCCAAAGCTCAAGTGTTAAAGACTTGGTACTCAGCTTACATTATTGGAAGTTGAGGAAACCTTTAAGAGAGGGGGTCTAATGCGATGTTTTAGGGCATTGGGTACATGCGGGTACATGCTGCAAAGGGAAGATTGTGGGGCACAGGTCTCTTTCTGTCTCTGATATAGGAAATACCTATGAACATATGAATAAAAAAAGAAAGAATTGCATTTCTGTCTCTGATTCCTGGCTACCATGAGGTAAGAAGCCTCCTCCAACATGCATTCCCACTGTGATGTACTGTGCTGTCACAGGCCCCAAAGAAATAAGGTCAACTAACTAAGGACAGAAACCTCAAAAACTGTGAGCCAAAATAAACATGCTCTCTTTTTAAGATGATGATGTCAGGCACTTTGTTCCAGTAAGAGAAAGGTGGCTAGTGTAATAATTGAGTTGTCAAGAATATGGGAAAACAAGTATCACGTGCCCTGTGAGAATATAAAATAGTACAACAATTTTGCAATTCATTTTGGCCCTATCAAAATTTAAAATATATGTGTTTTGTGACATATCAGTTCTTCTTCTAAGGATATAGCTTACAGCAATTCCATTGTACAAAATATCATTATTGTAGTAGTTGTGGTAATAAATATTTTTTTAAAAAAGAAAAACCTTAAATTTTCCTAACAGGGGATTGGTTTAAGAAATATTTGATCATTCATACAATGCAATATAAAGCAGCAGCTAAAAAAAAGAATGGTATAGAGTTACATTTACTCACTTGAAAGAAAACGTCCAGCATATATTGTTAAGCAAAAACGTACATTGAAAATTAGGCCATGTGGCATGGCACACACATGTAATCCCAGCAGCTTGGAGGCTGAGGCAGGAGGATCACAAGTTCAAAGCCAGCCTCAGCAACTCAGTGAGACCCTAAGTAACTTAGCAAGACTCTGCCTCAAACAAACAAACAAACAAACAAAAAAAAGAAAGACAAAAAAAGAAATTTAATAAACGTGGTTTTGTATTTTTGTAACCATACCTATATAATACATATAAATAAATATATATACTTATTTTCATGTACTTAAAATATGAGCATGTAATTAAACACCATTAAAACATGACAAGTAAAATCCATAAAAGTCATTCCTATAAAATTCCAGGTTATATTATTGAGATGAATGGAATGACTGCTATGAAGCTATTTGTTTAGCTGGCTACACAACTCAAATTCATCAAG
Source organism: Tamias sibiricus (assembly GCA_025594165.1). Lineage (NCBI taxonomy): Eukaryota > Metazoa > Chordata > Mammalia > Rodentia > Sciuridae > Tamias > Tamias sibiricus. Next base: position 94,391,384 of record CM046667.1, on the reverse strand, counting down.
GACTCACCCCTATTTTGGTGCCACAAACAGCTGTTCACTGAGTAATCAGGTTTAAATATCATGCATCAATTTTACCCTCTCCTCATGCCCTATTACCAAACATGGTATATCCAAATTCCAGTTATTGCAGGGTCTAACTGCATATCAGGATTATATTAGAAGTGGGGCATAGTGGTGCATGCTGATAATCCTAGCAACTTGGGAGGCTAAGCAGAAGGATTGCAAGTTTGAGGCCAGCCTCAACAACATAACGAGACCCTAAGCAAATTAGCAATACCCTTTCTCAAATTTAAAAAAATTAAAAATAAAAGGGTTGGGGATGTACCTGAGTGGTAAAGTGTGTCTGGGTCCAATCCCCAGTGCAAAAAAAATTATATTAGAAATCTCAATGAATATATACTCAACTATTATCTTAGAATATATTTGAGAACAAGTAATTAATATAAAAGGAACTTTTACTTTCTACATGTTGCATTTATATACTAGAGTAAAATTTATATTTTATAGGTATATATTAATTAATGTTTAGAAAAACTATTGAAATAACACTTTGGAAATATGCAGAGGAAATAAAATATTGACAAATATAATACACCCATGAATTTATTAAAAGAAAAGTTTTTATAATATGCAGTATGTGTAAAAAGCAAGTTTCAAACAGTAGCCTGCAGAGGATCCCATTTTTTAAAAAACATATATATCTGTATAGATGCATAGAAAATATTATGGAAAAATATACATAAAATATTAGAAGTAGGGTTGGGGTTGTGGCTCAGTGATAGAGCACTTGCCTAGCATGTGTGATGCACTAGGTTTGATCCTCAGCACCACATAAAAATAAATAAATAAAATAAAGGTATTGTGTCCATCTACAACTAAGAAAAAATTTTAAAAGACACCAGTTAAGGCTCCTTTAAAAATATTAGAAACCGATATGATTGGGTGGTGTTTTAAGAGAGTACAGATAACTTTTTTAGAGGGTCACGTAACTTTTTCAATACAAAAAAATCTGCAAACAGTATGATCTTATTTTATGACATTTTACATACACAGTTATATATAGTTTAGCAATATCTAAATTAAGTGTCCCCACTACCTGTTTGAGACTTGGGGTCCTTTCAATGGTTGAATCCCTCATATTTGCTTCCATTTCCTTGTTATTTCTAGGAATAGATACACGTGTTACTAGTATGTATTATGATTAGCATGAATTAGAAACGAGTCTCTCCTTTCCATCCTTTCTCTTTCGCTCTAATCGGGTTTGAGATTGTCAAGTTGTCTGCAGTTACTAACATCAGGAAAGAGATATGTTTCTTAAATTTGGCCTGATAAATTTTTTTCTAAGAACATATTTTTGCTTGGAAAAGTAATATTTCTAGCAATAATATATTTTAAGCAGACTGTAAAACAATATTCTTGGTTACCAATTCAATTCTTTAAAAAAATGTATATGATAGAGTGATATTGGCCAAATTATATTGTTATATTGTGTACATTTATGAATATGTAACAACAAATCCCATCATTATGGACAACTGCAATGCGCCAATATAAAAAGGAAGGAAATACCTATGAACATATGAATAAAAAAAGAAAGAATTGCATTTCTGGTTTTGCTTGATGTATGGAATTTGTCCATAGTTTCCTGATTATTTTCCATTGAATGTTTTAGCAAATACATTCTGTATTTTTGCTATCATAACATAATCATTCACAAAAATTTTTGCATGCAACTATAACTTATTTTCTAAGAAAAATTTTCTAAAAGTGAAATTGTTAGGCTTAAGAGTGAAAAGTTGTATAAAATATTTTATATGCATTGCCAAGAAAGCCTTAAGATAATTTAAATAATTTTACTTGTACTGATTGACAGTCATGTGAATGTATGTGAACGTGTGTGTGTGTGTGTGTGTGTGTGTGTGTGTGTGTGTGTGTGTGTGGTATGTTATTTTTTAAATATTCACCTATTAGATAGGTGAATAAGAGTTAAAGTTTCATTTTTTATACTTTGACTCCTAGTAAGACTGAATTCCTTGTACTTATTTTCCACATGTGTCTTTGATCAACAATATATTAATGTCCTTTCAAAAGTTTTCCATCTATTGTAACCACTGATATTTTGTTGATTCTTAGAATCAATTTTTTTACAGATAACCATTGTTTCAGATAGTCTTGCTAGTTGTAAGGAGTGGAGACTGAGGCTAATTCAGTGAAAACAAGATTCATAGTGAGAGTTTATGAGGCAGTAAAGAATATGATCTTAAGGGAATATGAGAATAGGCTGGAAATTTCTATTGTATGTCCAGGAGGTAGGATGTGAGCACTATGGTGTTCTGTCATTAACTTGGCTCAGTTGCTGTCTCAGTCTCCCATCCTCTCTCATCCCGTTCTCCTCCTATAGGTTCAGCATTTTTGTGATTTCATCCTGCTCAATATGTCAGCCTACTTCAGCTTCCTAAGGTAGGAACCTTCCCACAAAACCCACATACCCCACTAACCTCAAACACACACAAATTGCATGATATTTCAAGGGGTCTGCACAATTCCCCAATTGAGAACACCTGGTCTAGGTTATTCAGTATGGTCATCAGGTGAAAGTCACTTGACCACTTGCCTAAGTTTGGTTGAGAGGATACAAGGTGAAGGTGAACTGGCCAACAATGGCATGCAGCAACTCTAGGCTTCTCCTGTGTTTCCTGGGAGTAAGGAGACTGGAGATGAGAGGTCTAGCAGACTGCTTCCCTCTAACATAACATAGATAAATCATATTTTTTATGAAAATTAAACACTTCTGGAATTGAAAATATAGGAAGTCATTTTTCTAATACAGGACAAAAACAAGCAACTTGTTAAGACTCTCCAGGGATTAATTTTATGAACACATAAAATTTTGACTTAGAAAAATTTGGATTTTAAATTTCCAACTTGTTAACTTTTTTTTTCTTTTAGAAATCTATTTGGGAAGTAGCATTAGAAACACTCTAATTGGCAAATATGAACATAACCAAGTCAGGAAGGATTTCTTATTTAGAAAACCTTACTTTTTATTATAAATTACCCTTTTTCCTAAACAGTGTGTCTTAAAGATTGGGAACAATAGTATGTTTTTAAAATTTGCTCTTTTCTCTGTAGTTGATGGAAAAGATTTTTTTTTGGGGGGGGGGTTCCTCTTTCTTTATTGGACGCTTTGTAGATGTCACGCAGGTCTAAAAGTTACACTGTTAAATAATTATTTAAAAATGGACCAGGACCAAGGCCCTGGTCCAGAGCTCCAAACCAGAAGCAAAAGGAACAGGGGCGGTGGGCTGGGGGTAATCCTCCAACATCACCAAAACCCAGAAAATGAGGCTCTTAAAACTCCTTCACATGCCAAATCCAGGGTGTGGGTCCTTGGGCTAACCCTAGGGTACCTCTGGCTGCATCTCTCTTAGGGCAACGTAACCAGCAACAGGCTGGAGGGAAGAGCCAGCCGAGTCCAGACATGGACAGATGTAACTGGAAGGAGGATGGGAAATGGACAGGTACTGTCCAGCTGTAGATAAGGTAACAGTGCAGCAAAGGCAGGCTGAGACGGGGAGAGGCTGGGGGCAGTATTGCAGCAATGCGGGAGTGCAGCCCCAGGGTCCTGTCCTGAGTGGCTGGTCAGGTGACAACTGGCAGTCCCCAGGTGGCGCTCTTGACCCAAGCGGGCCAAGGGCTCACACGTTGTGGGTCCTCTTGGTGAGATGGGGCTCCTCGTCTACCAGCTTGGACTTGAGGTGCTCCTTGTAGGCCAGGATGTCTCCAGGCCACTTGGTGATTGTCTGTTTCTCACAGACCCAGATTTCCTGTGCAACCTGCTGAATGAGTCTGAAGTCATGGCTGACTAGCATCATACCACCCTCAAACTCGTTAATGGCATCTGCTAGGGCGTCATTGGTCTCAATGTCCAGGTGATTGGTGGGCTCGTCCAAGAAGAGCATGTGGGGGTTCTGCCAGGCCAGCCACGCCAGACACACTCAGCACTTCTGCCCATCTGACAGGTTCTGGATTGGGCTCACCTGCTGTTTTCCAGTGAGGCCATATCGCCCAATTATCTTCCTCATTTCCTCCTTCTCTTTGATCTCTGGGTAGCACTTCATCATGTACTCCAAAGGGGAGAGATCTAAATCCAGCTGCTCCTGTAAATGCTGATGGTAACGCCCTATCTTGACGTGGGAATGCTTCCGGATCATCCCATCTGTGGGTAGTAGCTCTCCAGTTAGCAGCTTCAAAAGTGTTGACTTCCCAGCTCCATTGGGCCCTACCAGAGCCACTTGTGTGTCAAGGTCAATACCAAATTCGAGATTATTGTAGATGCAAGGCCCATCTTTTGTATACTTGAAGCTCACGTTCTGCACCATAATGACGGGTGGAGGGATCTTGCCACACGGTGAGAAATAAAATGACAATGTCTTATCGCTCACGACCCTTTCTGTCAGTCCTGATGCCATCATTTTCTGTAGTGTCTTTTCCTTGCTCTGGGCCTGCCAGGCCAGCTTGGCACTGCCATGACCAAACCTAGAAATGTAGTTCTTCATGTGTGCAATCTGATCTTGCTCCCAGTGAAACCTCTTCATCTGGTCCTCCTCCAGCTCCAGTCGTGTCTTCACATACTGATCATAATTACCCGTATAGTACTTCAGCTTCTTGTTGTGCATATGGATTATATTGGTACAGACACCATTCAGGAAATCTTGGGAATGGGACACCAGGACCAGGATGTGCTTAAAAGTCTTTAGTTCTTCTTCCAACCACACACAAGTGTCTAGGTCCAAGTGGTTGGTGGGCTCGTCCAGGAGCAGCATGAAGGGCTGAATGAAGAGGGCTCTGGCAAGGGCAACCCTCATCATCCAGCCCCCACTGAAATCTTTTAGCTTCTTGCATTGCATGGCAGGTGTAAAACCCAGTCCGTGCAATATCCGTGAGGCCCTCATCTCTGCCTTGTCGGCATCCAGCTCCTCCAGGCACTCGTAGAGTTCCATGAGCTTCTTGCACTTCACATCCTCATGAGCCAGGCACTCAGCCTCCCTCTCCAGCATGGCCTGCTCTGTGTCCACTTCCATCACGCACTGCAAAGGTGTCTTGTCACTAGGGGGCATCTCTCGAGTCAGATGATAGATATCAATGTGCTCAGGGATGGGCACTTCACGTTTCTCAGTAGCAGAGAGAAACATGGACTTTCCTATTCCATTTAAGCCAATGAGGCCATAATGACGGCCTGAATTTAATTCCAGTTTGGTGTCACTGAGCAGCTCTTGACCGTGAAAGGTAAGTGAGAGGTTGATGATGTGGACATCAATACTATTGGGGTGAGAATCCAGGATGCCAGTGACGGCTCGAGCAGCAGCTTTCTTCATCTCAAAGTCCTCTAGCTCCTTGGTCAGTAAATCCACTGTTGTCTCTCTGCCATTGGCCTCATTTTTCTCCTCTACTGCCTGTGGTTCTGTCACAGCATCTCCGTTTTCTTCATGTCCCTTTCTGGGCCACTATTGAGCTTTGGCAGCTTCCTTCTTTTTGGCAGCCTTCTTACTGGCCAGGTCAGAGGGCATGGTGCTGAACCACAGGGGTAGGTTACTGTTCTTCCAGGGAGTCGGACCTCGCTGCTCAGCCTCAGGAATAGATTTTTTATTTGATGTAGGCACCCCATGAAAAGAGAAATCTTGGGACAAATATTCATTTAAAAAATTTTAAGTTGTAGGTGGACACAATACCTTTATTTTATTTTTCTAGTGCTGAGGATAGAACCCAGGGCCTCACACATGTGAGACGAGCACTCTACTGCTGAGCCATAGCCCCAGCCCCTGTATTCTTTTTTTTTTTTTTTTTTGGTACCGGGGATTGAACTCAGGGGCACTCAACCACTGGGCCACATCCTCAGCCCTTTTTTTGTATTTTCTTAGAGACAGGGTCTCACTTAGTTGCTAAGTGCCTCGCCATTGCTGAGGCTGGCTTTGAACTCGCAATCCTCCTGCCTCAGCCTCCCAAGTGCTGGGATTACAGGCGTGCACTACCGCGCCTGGCGTCCCTGTATTCTTTAATGTAAAAAGAAAACAATTTTTCAATGTTGGGAGTTGAACCCAGAGTGTTATACAGGCTAGTCAACCCCACTACTACTGAGATACACCTCTAGCCCCAAACAAAGCCTTTAAAATTAAAAAGAAAAAAAAACTGGAATAACAACAACAACAACAAAAATTACACAGAAGAAAGTTAATGTCCCACTTCTATTCCCAGACTCCTTTCCTGACATTGTTTCCTGGCCATTTAGGCACTGCTGGTAAGGGCCTCAGGGAAAAATGACTACTATGTGAGGAGAGAGTGGGTCAAGGAGCAGACTGAGGGAAAATTAAAACAGGGAAAAGAGATAGTTTCACAAGAATTTTGTGTGGACAATGACCTCAAGATAAAATCTCTTTCTTACCCAAGTTCTGTTTTGCGTGGTTCTTGAAGCAAGCGATATACAAATATGGGCAAAGGGTATATGCTTCGTAATACCCTTAAAGAAAACTTTACACAGCTACAAGTCTTACTCACTGTGTCCCATGCCCATTTTAGTGTGAAAGATTTTGGTAGATGGGATGTGGAAATGAATCACAGGAAAGGAAAACAGACATGTATGATGAGAGTTCTATTTCTGCCATTGTTGAGTATTTAAACAGCAAGGAGGTGAGTGCCAGAGGCCAGGCCATGAATGGCTTCAGGTAAAGAGGACAGATAAGGAGCAAAAAGTTGGGAAAGACGGTGCTCTGGGATTCTCAGAGATGGGGAATGGCTTCAGTTGAGTGCCAAATGCTCCGCAGCAGCAGTCCTAAGTCTCTCCACCCCAGCTGAGAACAGGGAGGTGAAACTTCCAGGGGCAGGCCTAGGTATGTGCAAATCAGAGGTGGGGGCTGGGCAGGGTGTGTATGGGGGCTGGGACAGAGCTAAGAGCCAAGCCACTGTACTGGGTTCTGCCTTTTGTTACCTCCAGCCATGCAAGGAAAAATCTACAAGGAAAATGGTAGGTTTTGAAGGAAGGAGATATCCCTGCTGAAGGACTTCTCCAGGGTGCAGGAGGCCTCTCCGGTGAGAAAAATGAATATTGAAAACCATTGGTAGCCAGAGCGATAAGTACATTATGTAGTATGACATGTGTCCTTGGTGCTGTTGTGTCCACCAAACATTTTCTTTTCTTTTTTTTTTTTTTTTTTTTGTGGTACCAGGGATTGAACTCAGGGGCACTCGTCCACTGGGTCACATCCCCAGCCCTCTTTTGTATTTTATTTAGAGACAGGGTCTCACTGAGTTGCTAAGTGCCTCGCCACTGCTGAGGCTGGCTTTGAACTCGCGATCCTCCTGCCTCAGCCTCCCAAAGTGCTGGGATTACAGGCGTGCGCCACCGCAAAAAGTTGGGAAAGACGGTGCTCTGGGATTCTCAGAGATGGGGAATGGCTTCAGTTGAGTGCCAAATGCTCCGCAGCAGCAGTCCTAAGTCTCTCCACCCCAGCTGAGAACAGGGAGGTGAAACTTCCAGGGGCAGGCCTAGGTATGTGCAAATCAGAGGTGGGGGCTGGGCAGGGTGTGTATGGGGGCTGGGACAGAGCTAAGAGCCAAGCCACTGTACTGGGTTCTGCCTTTTGTTACCTCCAGCCATGCAAGGAAAAATCTACAAGGAAAATGGTAGGTTTTGAAGGAAGGAGATATCCCTGCTGAAGGACTTCTCCAGGGTGCAGGAGGCCTCTCCGGTGAGAAAAATGAATATTGAAAACCATTGGTAGCCAGAGCGATAAGTACATTATGTAGTATGACATGTGTCCTTGGTGCTGTTGTGTCCACCAAACATTTTCTTTTCTTTTTTTTTTTTTTTTTTTTTGTGGTACCAGGGATTGAACTCAGGGGCACTCGTCCACTGGGTCACATCCCCAGCCCTCTTTTGTATTTTATTTAGAGACAGGGTCTCACTGAGTTGCTAAGTGCCTCGCCACTGCTGAGGCTGGCTTTGAACTCGCGATCCTCCTGCCTCAGCCTCCCAAAGTGCTGGGATTACAGGCGTGCGCCACCGCGCCCGGCTACCAAACATTTTCTTTTAGCTTGCCTTTTATCTTATAAAAGTACTGAAGTGTAAAGTGGAATAAGTGGGAGAAATATCGTCCAGGAAAAAAGTAAGAGCAAGAAAGGAGAAGGACAATAATAGGTCACTCTGCAAAATGAAAAAGGAGTCAAGACAAGGAGACCGAAAGAAATATTAGGAACAGACTCCATCCCAGGATTTTAGAGGGGAGAATGGGCTCAATAGTCCTTTGTCAAAAATATTGATATGATAGATGCAAGTGATATGGGATGGTTCATGGAGGAGATAACAGAGTTAAGACAAAAGCCTAGGACACTGAAATTAAGGCATAGTCCATTGGCCTTGTTTTTGTGGGTACTATGGATCAAACCCAGGGTTTGTTCCTGCTAGACAAGTTCTCTGCAATTGAGCTACATACCTGACCCTAGAGACCTTAATGGAGATCTTCCTTACTTATCAACACCACCGCCATGATGATCTTTGCCTTAAGTTTTGAAAATTAAAGTTTTCTCTGAAATTAATACTTTCCCACCTTGCTTTCTTTTTCTTTGCCTTCACTTGATGTACTTTTTTATTCCTCCAATTGTTTAAAAAATTTTAGTATTGAAAGTATTGCATTCTGACCAAATCAATAAATCTTTATTGGCAGATGTGTTTCATCCATTTGGCTCAGAAAGATGGCAATTATGTATTTTAAAGTGAAAAGGCAAGTTATAAAAAGTGTGCACATTTTTCAGTTTCATTTTAATTCATGTATATTTATGTGTTACATGTATATATTCAGAGAATCTTATAGTATGTATACTAAAGTGCATCTTTTATATGGCATAATTGTGAATAAATTTAATTTTTCTCTTTGGTACCTATATTTTCCAAATTAATTAGTTAAAATTAAATAAAAATAAATGAAAAGTTATTTGTTAAAATTATTTACCTAGCCGGGCGTGGTGGCGCACGCCTGTAATCCCAGCACTTTGGGAGGCTGAGGCAGGAGGATCGCGAGTTCAAAGCCAGCCTCAGCAATGGCAAGGCACTTAGTATCTCAGTGAGACCCTGTCTCTAATAAAAATACAAAAAAGGGCTGGGGATGTGGCCCAGTGGTCGAGTGCCCCTGAGTTCAATCCCCGGTACCAAAAAAAAAAAAAAAAATTATTTACCTAATTCAAAATAAATTAAAATTATATTATAAAAACAAATTAAAATAAAATTAAAAAATTGTTAAAATTATTTCCACAATCAATTGGTTAAAATAAATAAACACTTGTTTTAAAGAAAAGAAAAGGAATTTCAATTTAATTTTTAAAGTTTTTTATTAAATAATATAATCCTAGTATGTATTGCCATGATAATACTTGAATAAGTCACCCTTGCCATCTGTGAAATGACAATACTATTAGTCTCTCTACACTGCTGAGTGGATCAGATGAGGCAATGAATGTCTGAGCTGTCAACTCCTCTGCACTTTCAGAACCCCAGAACCCTGAAGACATACAAGGAGGGCTGACCTTTAACCTCTTCTCAGAGAGGAGTTCAGGCAGCTGAGAAGTAGGTGCCTACCTCCTCTGGATACTACTGTCACTTCTCCTTTGTCTTTTTCCTTTTGCTGTTGATGTTTTTCAGTCCTTAAGGTGACAAAGTCTTACTGATTTCTCTCATATTACTGTTAGGCTTATGAAGGTGAATGTAGCACAATTTTTAATTGATATTTTAACAAAGGTGTTTATAAAACAAGTTATTCTTGTTTACCTTTTAGGTTCTCTGCTTTCCAGAAGACTCAGACCTGATTCCATGTGGGTGAATGGTGCTAAGTCAAGATATGCATATGAGATTTCATTAATAATGTAAATGATGAATAAAATAGTTACAAATTGAGAGCTGAAATTTGCCACCTCTACATTAATCATAATAAACAGTATGTTGTATGTGTGTGTGTGTGCACATGCACACGTGTATTTATGTATATCTTCCAAGAATAGATGCCAGATAGTGGCTTTTTCTGCTTAGCATTCTCTTTCCAGAGGTGACTTCTATCTTGGGATACTACACAGTCCCTCATACAAAAAATAATGGGTACACCCATTATGTTGCTAGGGCAACATACATATCCCAGAGTGTGTAAATTAAAAAGATATTCACTTTCTTAGATAAAAACTGATTAACACCACAAAACTTATTTTACCCTTACGTAAAAAGGGTTTAAAGTATTTTGTAAGATTAAAAATATCCTTTAAAGTGTTAGATTCCAGTTAGAGGATGTGGGGAAAAATGTACACTCATACACTGGTGGAACCAAAAATTGGGACAACCACTTTGGAGAGATTAGGAAAGGAACCACCATATGACCCAGTTATCCCACTCCTTGGTATTTATCCCAAAGAACTAAAATCAGTGTATTATAGTGATTCAGGTACTCCAATGTTTATAGTAGTACAATTCATGATAGCCAATTATGAAACCAGCCCATGTGCCTTTCAACAAATGAATGGATTGGGAAGATGTGGATATATACACAGTGTAGTTTTACTCAGCCATACATAAAGTATGAAATGGTGTCATTTTCTGATAAGTGGATAGAAATGGAGACCATCATGCTAAGTGAAATAACTCAGAAAGTCTTTGACTTTCTGAAATAACTCAGAAAGTCAATGTAGCTGCCTGAATGCTGTTGCAGCCACAATACCGTGGGAGGAAATTAGGTGGCAGGAATGATTCTTTTATTCTCTTTTTCTCTTTGGTTTCTAAACTAAACTCTTTTCCTTATATCTTCTTTTTCTCTTTGGCTTTCTCTGGCTTTTTCTATCTTCAGTAACCTCTCGAACTCTAAACCGCTTTGACTCTTTTTTCTACTTCTGACTGCGTTCTTCTTCTGACGATGTCTAACCTTCTTCTGATTCTTTCTAACTGACCTCACCCGGTTATATATCTTTAGATTTACAGGTGTGTCACGTGCATACTTTGAGTAATGTATTGATATATTGATATCAGGTGGAAACTAGAACATCTTTTATGGCTCCCAGGTAACCGCAATAGCCATCTCCCTGATTAGGGCTTCTTCAAGTCAAGGGTAAAATATTTTGTCTCAGATATGTGGAAGCTAGAGAAAAATAAGGGTGAAAGAAAGGTGGGAGGATCCCATGAAAACAGAAGGAATATCAGTGGAGTAGAGGAAGGGGATAGAGTGGGAGGGAGGAGGGACAGGAAAAGGGAAGAACTGTGGAATGAAATTGACCAAATTATGCTATGAACATATATGAATATACCACAGTGAATTTCTCCTTTATGTATATCTATAAAGAACCAATTTAAATAAATAAATAGAAGGAAGACCAGTAGAGTAGATGAAGGGGGAAAGGAGGTGGGTGGAGAGGAGGGAAAGAAGTACTAAAGACTGAAATGGAGCAAATTATATTCCATGTCTGTAGGAATATGTCAAAAAGAACCCCAATGGTATGTGTAACTATAATGCACTAAGGGAAAAAAAAGAATAGGAGGTAAATCTCTTTACTTCAGATGCAAAAGCATGCATTTCTAAGAAGCCTAATAGTGGCAGGATAACATGCAAATTAAAACATGAGTAAAATATATCATGGTTTTTCATAGTGATTTATTACACAGACTATCTGCTTCAGAATCTCTTTTCTCTTTTACTAACAATTCACACTTTTTCATTTCTTCCAAGATTCTGTGGATTATTATACTTTCAATTGAGCTCTATAACATACATTATTATCATGCTTCTCTGAGAGATTCTAATGTACACTGGAGAACCATTGGTAATGTTAGATAAAATTGGCCATCAGGCCATACCCCAGATGCCTTCCCGGAAGTGCCCATCTCTCCTGAGAATTCACCTTTGGCGGGCTTCAAGTCCCCGCCCTTCCTGATCCCAGGAATACTCGCCTCTCACAGGAATTCACCCTAGGATAGGCTCTCCCTTTCCAAGCAATCCAGACCATACAAGTCACGCTTCCACCCCTCTGTACTTAAGCCCCAGCCAGTCCAGCACTCTCTTTTTTTCACCACCATCTTCTCATCAGCTCTCCCTTTTCCCTGTCCTCCTTTCTACCCTTTCCCATTCCCCTCTCCCTTCTTCCCTTTTCCCCTTCTCCCTTTCTCCCCTTCTCCCCTTCCCTTAATAAACCCCCCCTTTTCTACAAGGCAGTCTCAGTGTGGTTTTTGCACTTTCAGGTAGTACAGTGGAAACACAGTTATATTGAGTACAAATATACCTTGAAAATGTCTGCAAGGAAACAGGACAAAATGCCAGACAGCCTAGCAATGCACATATTGCAGGATCTAAAATATCTTATTGTACGTTGGGATTTATTTTTGAAAATCTTTCAGCATTTCTCACATTGGGATTCATCATACAATAGATGTGAAGGTTTTATGTGATTTCTTTTTCTCAAAAAAAAAGTGTTTCTGTATTCATGGAGTATGTAACAAAAGCTATAATCAAGAAAATTAAGGTATAGCCAGGTGTGGTGGTGCACTTCTGTTATTCCCAGCGACTTGGGAGTCTAAGGCAGGAGGATCATGAGTTTGAGGTCAGCCTTGGCAATTTAGTGAAACCTCATCTGAAAAAAAGGTAAAAAGTGTTGGAGGTGTAGCTCAGTGGCAGAGTACCTCTGGTTTCAATCCCTACCTAGTACCACAAACAAAAGAGAGAGGGTGGGGGGGGAGAAAGAAAGAAAGGGAAAGAAGAGAAAGAAAGGAAGAAAGGAAGTATACGTTTATATGATTCACCACAGATAACATTTGGAAATAGATGTGATATTAAAGATGGATTTTCTGTTCTTATTTTCTTCAATGCCAATGTAAAACAAATTAAGGAATATTTTTCATCACACAAAAATCTATTCACTTTTTTAATAACTTGAAATAACTAAAATTTTGATTTTTTCTTGCAACTACATTTTATTACAAAATACATTCACTGTAGAAAAAATTAAAATAGAGCAAAGCAAAAATCACCTGTAATCCTGTTGCTTAGATATAATCACTGGTTAGAAAAAAATCTATTCATTTTTGAAAATGTGTATGTGTCAATTTTTTTATTTTTTAAAGTTTTATACAGTTTCAATCCGAATGCCTTTCATAAATTCTGCATATATATCCCAACATATTAATTTGGAATATGCAGAATATAATTGTAATAATAACACTCAGCATATTTTCAGTGTGAACCATATTCCAGGGTGTTCTGTTTTATAAGCATTAATAAAATTATTCCTCAAAAGAAACCTATGAGGGTTATACAATCAGTGTCTCCATTTTACAAAGGAGGGAACTGAAGCACATAGAATTTACGAAAATTACCTGATGTTATACAACTAATAGCTTCAAAAGTGAATGTAAGCAAAATTTCTGGTTTCTAGAATCTGTTCTCTTAGCTTCCCAATAAAGTAGATGATACATGGATTAAAATGCTGATTGAGATGCTAGAAACAATCACCTGTTTTCTTAAGCAAAATTTTTAAATTACATTTTTTTCTAACATTTAAAAATGATAAATAGCAATTCCACTGTTTCTTCTAAGGGTAATCATGTTTTCCCTCCCATTGAAAAAAAAAAAAAAAAAAAACTAGGTAGAATGGAAATAATCAGGCAATTGTTACTGGGAACTGAGAAAAAAAATTAAAATGCAAAGGAAAAATTCCTGATATGAAGGATTAGATAAGCCATCACAGTAATTCCAAGTTATGAGAAAATGAACTTAAGACAGATCAGAAATTATGAAAAAGCAGAAGATAGGGCTCAGAGAAAAACTATCCATTAGAAAATTAAGAAAGAAGATAGATTTGTATTGTATGAGTGCATACAATAATGTTCTATGTCACATCTTTCAGTGTTTCGACCCATATACATTTTCAAAAATGAACGTTTTTTGGTGTGGTGAAGAATATACCCTAACTTGTTTCACGATGTAATGATGGATTTATTTTTTGTCACAAACAAAACTTGGATATCTATTAGAGTAACTTAAAAAGTAGAGTAAAGGGCCACCTTGTGACCAAAGCCAGCACTGCAGTTTGAACTGGAACAGAGAAACTGTTAATCGTGATTAATGGTGGAATTATCTCCTAAGTATGATGGCTGGGCTTCCACAAGGACTCTTGTCAGTTTATTTTGTTATGTATATGTATGAATATAGCTTAACAAATCTCACTATTATATGTAATTATAATGCACCAATAAAAACAACTATTTTAAATATGCTCAAAATGCTAAATATGGTCAGAGAGCTAAATAAAATCAGAAAAATAATATGTAAACAATAAGAGAAAAACAAATTATAAAAAAGAAAACAAACAAAAATTTTGCAGCTGAAAATTACAGTAAATGAAATGAAAAATTCAGTAGAGCCAAGAGATGTTAATCTATACATCTAAGGAGCTCAATAAACTCAAAGTAAGATAAATTAAAAGAGATCTACCTATACCATGCCATATTATATTCAAACTGTTGAAAGACAGAGACAATCATTTTTTCAATTCTTTCTAAATATCAGAGACAATCTTGAAAGCAGCAAGAAACATATCATGTTAAGTACAACAGATTCTGAGTAAGATTATCAACCAATTTTGCAGGAGCCCTGTTTGGGGAGATGGCTAAGATTGCAGTTGACTACGGACCATGGAGATGTTTGGGCATTGCCGCCTTCCGTAGTCTCACGAGACTTGGCCCGGGATCTCGAGAGACTTGGGCCAAGATTGCTGATCAGGTCTGGGCCATTTGGTTTGTGGGTTTTTTGGTGGTGTGTGGTGCATGTTAAAGTCATTGTTAGAGCCAGAGAGAGAAGTTATCAGAATAAAAAGCCTATTTGTTTCCAGTTAGCCTCTGAACTTCTTCCCGCGGCTTCGTTGCTCCAAGCGGCCATCGCTTAAGACGGCAACAGGTTGCGGCCCGTTCAGGGACTTCGGAGCAGACAGGTAAGTACTGAAAGGTCTCTAAAGATGTGTTCGAATATAACTGAATCCCAAGTGATAGAGGCTATGCAAAGACTCCTTGATATACCTGACTCCGTTCTCAGTGAGGAGGATTTAGAAAAAAGTTAAAGTGATCAAAAAAGCGTAGCTTCCACTGGGCCAACTAAGACCAGTAAAGAGAGTATTAGAAGAGTCCCCAAAATGACAAAAATCCAAGCTATTAGAGCTATTCGGGAGTTATTGGTGATAGCTGAAGGATACTTGCTCTTAATGGAACCTGGGCCTCAGGATATTGCTGTCAGTGAAATTAACAGTAGTGAGGAATTTAGTAAAAGTGATCCTGAGAAAATGAGGAAAAAGAAACTAAAAAAGACCAAGAATAAGGACCGTCAAGTAGAGGAACCACTTCTGTCCTCTACTCCCCCATGGGTGGAATCCATTACAGAAAATATGAAGGGTATTGCTAGGCATTTGCATACCCTAGAAACAGAAATAAAAAGTCTTTCTGAGCACTTATGTGCTCTTGAGGGTAACTCACAGATACATTGGGAACCGCCAGCATTTGAAAAGAAAAATGGACAGAGGGTCCATCAGTCAGTAGATTTCAAAACAATAAAAAATCTCAAAGAGCCAGTAATGACTTATGGGCCCCAAGCTCCTTTCACGTTGAGTATGCTGGAGTCCCTTAACACCTTTAGCTTAACCCCCTCAGACTGGAAAAGTCTATGTAAAGCAGCATTAAGCGGTGGGCAATACTTGGTTTGGCGATTGCAATTCCAAGAACTTTGTATAGAAACGGCTAAAAGAAACGCAGCTGCAGGGTTTGGAGAATACAATATAGAAATGCTCACAGGAGAAGGGCAATTCACAGACTTACAGGCTCAAAAATATTATGACCCAGGTGTATATGCTCAGATAAACACAGCTGCCTTAGAGGCATGGAAAACTGTACAAGGACCTGGGGATCTACAAGGTAGCTTGTCAAAAGTGATTCAAGGACCTAATGAGCCATATGCTGAATTTGCTGATTGACTTTTGAGAACTGCAGATAGAGTGTTTGCAGATGTTGATCAAGCTATGCCATTAGTTGTTCAATTAGCATACGAAAATGCTAATAAATACTGCCAGGAAGCCATCAGGCCATGGAGAACTAAAAAGGATCTTTCCGTATATATACAACTATGTAAAGATATAAATGATGCCTTTGTCACAGGAAATGTGATTGCAGCATCAATGAGAGGTGCTTCCCCTCGAAATTTCACAAAAGCTAAACCTAGACATTATAATCAATCAGGATATTCCAGGCAAAATTATCATAATCAATCAGGCTATTCTAGGCAAAATCCCAAAAGAGAAATAAGACCAAGCTCATACCGTGCCCCAGGCCGCTGCCCCAGGTGTAAAAAGGGAAATCATTGGGCCAATAAATGCCATTCAAAATTTGACATCCATGGAAATCCTTTGCTCAGGAATTCAAAAAATGGGGCACGGGGCCCAATGCCCTGGGGCCCCACAAATGTACGGGGCATTGGAGGAGGAGTATCCTCAAGCATCCACTCAGATGCTTCCCCGACACAATCCCTACTACCCATCCACTCCCTCGCCAGAGGAACAGGAGGAAATGCAGGATTAGACCTCTGTTCCACTGCCCCAATAGTGTTAACACCTGAAATGGGGGTTCAACTGATTCCCACAGGAGTCAGGGGACCTCTTTCCTCAGGGACTGTAGGACTCATTCTCGGGAAAGTCCTAAAAGCTTATTAGGTTTGCAAGTGACCCCAGGTGTAATAAACTCAGACTACAAAGGGGAAATAAAAATAATGCTT
This sequence comes from Tamias sibiricus, assembly GCA_025594165.1. NCBI lineage: Eukaryota > Metazoa > Chordata > Mammalia > Rodentia > Sciuridae > Tamias > Tamias sibiricus. The sequence continues at coordinate 94,374,558 of CM046667.1, read as the reverse complement.
AGCTCACCCCAAAGTGTAAGTTCTGTTAATCAAGGAGATAGAATTGCTCAGTTGCTTCTCCTTCCCAATTTACATAATTCATTTAAAATGAGTATGCCTCAAAAGGGGAACAATAGAGGATTTTGTTCCACTGATCAGAACCTATGGCTTGCTGGGTTCAGGATTGTTCAGGGAGGCCTATGTGTAAAATAAAAATCCAAAGAATAGAGATGGAAGGACTGATAGATACTGGAGCTGATTCTCCATTATTAATTTACGACAATGGCCCAAACACTGGCCTCTGCAAAAAGCTTCAACCAGTTTAAGAGGCTTGGGATATAATAACCTCCCAGAGAAAAGTGCGGTAATTTTAAAATGGGATGATGAAGGGAATAAAGGAACATTTCAGGCTTATGTTTTACCTAACCTACCAGTTACTTTATGGGGAAGAGATATTTTGCAACAAATGGGAGTACACCTTGCAACCAAGCCTGCAGGTGTTAAATGTGAAAATCTACAGGGTAATCTTAACCCTAAAAGAAATCATTATCAAAACGTACAGGATAATTTTAACCCTAAAAGTAATCATTATCATAAAGGAAAAAGATATTTTTTTTCGGGGCCACTGAGAAAATAATTTTGAAAATACCGTGGCTTTCTGATAAGCCAGTGTGGGTCCCTCAGTGGCCCCTATCTAAAGAGATATTACAAGCGGCCCACCTACTAGTTCAGGAACAACTAGAAGCAGGACATATAGAACCTTCCACCTCTCCCTGGAATTCCCCCATATTTGTGATCAAGAAAAAATCAGGAAAATGGAGATTGTTACATGATCTTAGAGAAATTAATAAAACCGTGCAAATCATGGGCCCTACTCAACCTGGACTTCCTAATCCTGTAGCTATTCCAAAAAAAATTTCCATCTTATTACTCTTGATATAAAGGATTGTTTCTTTTCCATTCCCCTACATCCTCTGGATGCCCCCAGGTTTGCTTTTTCAGTTCCTTCTATCAATAATAATGGCCCTGATAAAAGATATCAATGGAAAGTGCTACCGCAGAGAATGGCTAATAGCCCCACCATATGCCAAATATATGTGGACAAAGCAATCCAACCCATTAAAAATAAATATCCAAACCTCATGTGTTTACATTACATGGATGATGTTTTAATGGCCCACCCTAATCAAAAAATCTTATTTAATATATTCAGTGACATGGCAGAAAATTAAAAAAAATATGGATTATATATAGCAGAAGAAAAAGTTCAAACCAGATCACCCATATTATATTTAGGATTTAAAATCATGGATACCTTTGTTAGACCCAAAAAAATTTTAATAAATAAAGAACATTTGACCACCCTAAATGATTTCCAAAAACTACTGGGAGACATTAATTGGCTTCACCCTACACTATACCTCACTACTGGCCAACTAAAACCTTTATTTGACATCCTTCACGGGGACCTGATCAATCTTCACCGCGAACATTGAGTCCTGATGCTAAGAAAGCTTTAAAGTTAGTAGAAAAAGCCATCGAAGGAGCTCATTGTGATAGATTCGATTTAACTCAACCGCTGATGTTGATTATTATTTCTTCACAATATACACCCACAGGAGTATTTTGGCAACAAGGGACTTTATTATGGATACATTTGCCCGTCTCTCCTAAAAGTATAATTGAGTCTTATACCTCCATGGTGGCTAAACTTATTCTTCAAGGACTTAAGACTTCTACTAAAATATTTGGCATTCACCCTGATACTATTATTACTCCCTATTCATCATCACAGATTGAATATTTATGCTTCAATGATAATGATTGGGCTATAGCTAAATGCTCTACTTCTGCAATTTTTGATAATCATCTTCCTAAGTCTCCTATATTATCTTTTTGTATTAATCATCCTATTATATCTCCACAGGTAATAAAAAAATCAACCTATTCCTAAGGCATTAAATGTATTTACAGATGGGTCCTCAAATGGTACTGCTGCAGTAGTCACTAAAAAAGAAAATATGACTTACATAACTACACACAAATCAGCTCAATTAGTGGAACTGGAAGCTGTGGTAAGAGCTCTGGAAAATTTTAGAGAACAGCCCATGAACATTTTTTCAGATAGCCATTATATTGTATATGCCGTCCCAAAATTAGAGCTAGCAGGACCAATAGCACCTCATACTCCAGCCTTTAAATTGTTTTATCAATTACAAAAACTTTTGTTGGCAAGAAAAGAGCCTCTATTCGTAGGGCATATTAGAGCACATACCAACTTGCCTGGTACCCTCCATGAAGGTAATCAAAAGGCTGATGCTCTTACCCAAACAATCTTTATACTTTCAGCGCTCCAGCAAGTTACTTTATTTCACTCCCAGTTTCATGTCAATAGCACCACCTTGCAGCGTAGGTTTAAATCACAAAGGAGCAAGCCAGAACAATTGTAAAAGATTGTAAATCTTGTATGACACATTTGCCCAATCCTCATTATGGTGTTTACCCTAGAGGATTAATGCCCAATCATTTGTGGCAGATGGATGTTACTCATAAGCCAAGTTTTGGAAAATTGCGATTTATTCATGTGACCATAGATACATGCTCAGGCATTATTTTTGCTTTTTTACATTCTGGAGAAAAAGTTAAAGATGTTACATCTCATTTTTTGCAAGCTTTTGCTGCATTGGGCATCCCCAAAATGCTTAAAACAGATAATGGCCCTGCATATACGTCCTCATCTTTCAAACAGTTTTGCGCAAAATTCAATATATCCCATAAAACAGGCATCCCATACAATCCTCAGGGTCAGGGCATTATTGAAAGAGCAAACCGCACACTGAAAATTATGTTATTAAAACAAAAAGAAGGAAATTGGAAAAGTCCTAGGGACAGATTGGCAGTTGCCCTGTTTACCTTAAATTTTTTAACTTTAGACTCTAATAGTTATTCTGCTGGAGACAGACATTGGAACCCACACCAACAGCATAAACCTTTGGTTTACTGGAAGGATGTTCTTTCAGGTACATGGAAGGGTCCAGATCCAGTATTAATTTGGGGGAGAGGGTCTGTTTGTGTTTTTCCAAAGCACGAATCCTCTCCAATATGGATACCATCTAGATTAATAAAACAGGTACCACATCAAAAGGATCAAGATGAAGTTGTTGAAGAATCAAGATTAATAAAAAAAAAGTACAAAATCAAGAGGACCAAGCTGAAGATATGGAATGATTCCCTCAAAAAAGTCCTTCAAAATATTTCACAACTTAAGTGTCATTTCTCCCGGCCAAGATGAGGAGATCCCTCTTTGATGTGCACACAATTGTATTTTTTTTCTTTTTATACATGTCTTTATGTCTGTACATTTGTCTACATTTCATGTTAATGTGACCTCACAAATATATGTTGGTATGTTTGTGCGTCTGTCCAGTGTGACGTCACAAATAACAAAGCACTTATGAAAAAAAAAAAATATATATATGGATCTAAATAACTTTAATTCATTTTAGGTTAAGAGTATTCAATTTAGGTAAATAATTTTATAAATTAAGGTACTTTCAATTTTGATTTTTAGGTGTCCCTGGGACTTCTCTTTAGCAAACAATATGACTAGTGCTATATAACCTGATATTTTGGTGTTTTGACATAAGATTGTTTATTTGTTATTAACTTCATTTGTTTAATAGCTGATTAATTTCAATTATCTCAACAGGTAAAAGATTGCTGTGTATACAGAGACTCGAGGGTTCCAGCTAACAAATTATTTCTCCAAAGTTCCTTTACCTTTTCTTTAATCTATCTTTAATGCAGTCTTTCTTTGTTTTGTTATAAATATGATATTTTGCCAACTTATGTTTGTGGAAGCTCAACCAGCAATGTGTGTGAACAAAAATCAACTTTAATTTTCTAATCTAATTATTCTATTTTTTAGTTTGACAACTCGCCTCTTGACTCAGTGCTGCAATAGCACTGCCTTTCCTTTAATAATTGATGCTTGAGTTTCTAGGTAGCAGGCCCTGAAGATTTGCTGGTGGCATTGTCTAGACATAAAAAAGACAGCTGCTGCTACAGCTTCAACCATTCCTGCTGCTCAAGCATCAGACAACCTCACCAGCAGTGTGGCCTCTGCTCTGCATGCATGGGGCCTCCTAGATCAACGTGTTATAACAAGTGGACATTTTGATCTTTCATTGTTTGGGACTTTACGGGACAATGCCTTGCGGGTATTTGTCTAGAGAATTCAGTGTGTTACTTGATGGAACTTAGGGCAGCTGATTTGTTTAAACAATTTGATATGCTATGCAATTTGGCTCGTCACCAAAATGCTTGTCGCCTTAAAGCCACAGCATCTCCTCACAATTGGACGGCTGTTAGTCATCATACACAGTCGATCCTAAAGGGCTCCATTGGATGGCTGGTTAGCCAATGACGGGTAAGATCCCAGAGGGGGACAACCTAAGACAGGCACAGTCGCAGGGGACAGTCTCATGTGGCCGACATATCAACCTAAGACAGGAGTCAAGGGCACAGCCTGGATTATCCAATGTCGGGTAAGAATGTTGGTTGCACATAGACATCCTAGAGCATCCTATCTTTTAAAACAAAAGGGGGGAAATGCAGGAGCCCTGTTTGGGGAGATGGCTAAGATTGCGGTTGACTACGGGCCATAGAGATGTTTGGGCATTGCCGCCTTCCGTAGTCTCACGAGACTTGACCCAGGATCTCGAGAGACTTGGGCCGAGATTGCTGATCGGGTCGGCGCCATTTGGTGTGTGGGTTTTTTGGTGGTGTGTGGTGTGTGTTAAAGTTGTTGTTAGAGCCAGAGAGAGAAGTTATCAGAATAAAAAGCCTATTTGTTTCCAGTTCACCTCTGAACTTCTTCCCGCGTCTTCATTGCTCCAAGAGGCCGTCGCTTCAGACAGCAACACAATTTCTCATAAGAAACCATGGAGTCAAGAAGACAATGCAGTGACATATTTAAAGTAGTGAAAGAATAAAATCTGTCAACCAGTGTTCAGTGTCCAGTAAAGCAATCTTTTGAAAATAAGAGAGGGGCTGGGGTTATAGCTCAGTGGTGGAGTGCTTGCCTCACACATGTGAGGCACTGGGTTTGATCCTCAGCACCACATAAAAAAATAAAATAAATAAAGTTAAGATATTGTGTCCATCTTTTTTAAAAAATAAGAGACATTAAGCCATTTCCTGATAAACTAAAAGTGAAAGTATTTGTTTTTGAGAGACCTCCTTGTAGAGGAGGACTAATGCTAATGCTAATGGCATCCAACAGGTTGAAATGAATGGACACCAGATAATAATGCAAAGCCATTTTAAGAAATGAAGATGTCTGATAAAGTTAATTACATTGGCAAGCATGAAAGCCAACCTTACTATATTTGTTATTTGTAACTTCACTTTTCATTGCCTGCTTGATTTTAAAAATGTACAAAATAATTGTAAACCTTTATCATTAGGCAATATTATAATGGTATAATATGTGCCAACAACAAAATAAAAGGCATAGACAGAGCATAGATTCTGTGTGCTACTCAACTTATGTCGCTATCAGTTCAAGCCAGATTATTATAAATTTATTATGTTAATTATAATCTCCATGGCAACTACTAAGGAAATACACACACACACACACACACACACACACACACACACACAAATGAGTGGGGAATCAAAACAGTTTACAACAACAACAAAAATGAAGTAAGCAGAAAGGATGGCAATAACATGGGAAATGAGGGTCAAGAAAGGTAGAAGACATACAGAAAATAAATGGTAGAACAAAGTCAATCCTTTTCAGTAATTAATTGAATGTAAACAGAGTAAACTCTACAATCAAAAAGTAGAAATTGACAGGATACATAAAAACCATGATCTGAGTACATGTTGTTAACAAGAAATTCACTTTATATTCAAAGGCACTAAGAGGTTGAAAATGAAAGCATGTAAAAGGTACTCAATTAGTAACCAAAACTGAACTATGGTGTCTATGTTATTGTCAATAAGATAGAGTTTAGGTTTAAAATGTTACAAGAGGCAAAGAAGGATATTTTATAGTGATAAATGTCAATTCACCACTAAGATATAACCAATTATAAACATATGGAACAGACAACAGAACCCCAACATCCATGGCACAAACAAGATAGATTTGAAGCCAGGCGTGGTGGCACATGCCTGTAATCCCAGCACTTGGGAGGCTGAGGTAGGAGGATCGTGAGTTCAAAGCCAGCCTCAGAAATGGCGAGGCACTTAGCAACTCAGTGAGACCCTGTTTCTAATTAAATGCAAAAAAGGGCTGGGGATGTGGCCCAGTGGTCGAGTGCCCCTGAGTTCAATCCCCGGTACCAAAAAAAGATAGATTTAAAGGGAGAATAATAGATGGACATTTCAACATCCCACTTTGTATAAAGGACAGACCATCTAGACAGAAGATCAACAGCAATAAAGGACTTGAGCAGCACCATAAATCAAATGTAGAAGACATATTCAGAATCCATCACATAAGAACAGCAGAATACACATTGTTCTCAAGTGCACATGGAAAATTCTCATAGATCAAAATTTAGGCCACAGAACAAGTCTCAATAAATTTCCGAAGACTGAAGTCATACAATGTATCTTCTCTCGCTACAGTCAAATGGTTTTTTAAAATATTTTTACTTGTAGATGGACACAATACCTTTATTTTTTCTATTTAGTTTTATGTGATGCTGGGGATCGAACCCAGGTCCCTCACACATGCCAGGCAAGCACTCCAACACTGAGCTACAATCACATCCCCTCAAATGTTTTAATGTAAAGAATAATATAAAGAATTTCTAGAAGCTGGGAAAGTAGCATAGAGGAGAATTGTAATTTTGAGGTCAACTTGGGTAACCTAGTAAGACCCTGTACCAAAACAAAAAAAGAAAAGGATTGGGGTTATATAGATCAGTGGTAGAACACCCCTGGGTTCAATTTGTATTACCAAGAAAAGAAATATCCAACAACAAGAACAATGAAACCTGATCTTACGTTTTTTAGGTGTTCGTAGGATTAAAAACGATTATAAGGAGATAAACTTTTCCCAATTAAAATGGTATAAGGAGGGGCTGGGGTTGTAGCTCAGTGGTAGAGTGCTTGCCTAGCTTGTGTGTGGTACTGCATTCAATTCTCAGCACTGCATATAAATAAATAAAACAAAGGTCCATCGACAACTAAAAAATAAAAATAAAAAAGATGGTATAATGACTCGAGTCTCCAAAAAAGACACACTAATGGAAATAATAAAATGACCAGGTATTCAACATTACAAATTATTTGAAAAAATGCAAATAAAAAGCACAATGAGATACCAGTTCATATCCACAATTAGTTAAACTTATAAAATTAGAAAATAACAAGTTTTGGTGAGGATGTGGAGAATTGGAATTTTGTACATTCTTAATGGGAAAGAAAAACATTAAAGTTGCTGTGGAAAAGAGTCTGGCATGATCAAAAAATGTAAACAGGATTACCATGTGATCCAGCATTTTTACTCCTAGGCATACATGCAAAAGTATTGAAAACAGGGATTCAAACATATGCTTGTGGGGTTTTCTTTCTTCCCTCCCTCCCTTCCTGCCATCCTTCCTTCCTTCCTTGTACCAGGGGTGCTTAACTGCTGAGCAACATTCCCAGCCCTTTTTTATTTTTGATTTTGAGACAGGTTCTCACTAAGTTTCTTAGGGCCTCACTATGTTGCTGTGCCTGGTCTCGAACTTGCAATCTCTTGCCTCAGTTTCCTGAGTCGTGGGATTACAGGCATGTGTCACCACGCCTGGCCAAACATATACTTGTACATGAATGTTTCTTGCAGCATTATTCACAATAGTCAAAAGTGGAAATGATCCAAACAAAAAATCATCCTGAAACATGGTACAACAACTGTAGACCTTCGAAAGATTATGGGTGCAGACACAAAAGGATAATATGGTTTCATTTCACTTATATGAAATATCTAGAATGGGAAAATTAATACAGACAGATAATGGATTGAATGTTATGAGAAAGTGAAGCATGGGAAGGATGGAAATGTATTGCTAATTGGAACAGAATTTCCATTTGGGTTGAGGAATCATCTTTGGAAGTAGTGGTGATTATTGCACAAGACTGTGAAGGTAATTAATGACATTAATTTATATACTTGAAAATGGCTTAAATGAATTGCTTTATGTTCTATGTATATGTTTTATCAAGATTTTAAAAATAGAGGTTGACAGAACTGAAAATCTGTTATTTCTATGTTGTTTCTCTCAATATTGAATCTGGTAATCAAAGCCTTCTTTGTTTTCCTTTTGTGTCATTAACTCACTGTTGGTTGCTCTATTTTATTTGTGCTCATTTTTAGTGAAAATTTGAGTAACAGTAGCTATCTGTTTGAAATGAAGATAGATAACTTGAGGAAAGAAAAATCAACAGTAATTATAAGCAGTATCAATGAATGAACTAAATTTAAAATGAAGGGAAATCCTTTTAAAAAAAAAATCAAAAAGAATTAAAATCTTTGAAATAAATTGGATGAATAAATGAAAACTTACTCTGAAAGTTACAAATTTTTTGAAAGAAATTTCAATATGATATATATAAAAATTCACCTATTGTCAGATGTGATGGTACATGCCTATAATCCCAGCAACTTGAGAGGCTGAGGTAGGAACATCACAAGTTCAAGGCCAACCTCAACAACATTGTGAGACCCTAAGCAACTTAATTAGATACTGTCTCAAAAACTAAAAAGGGTTGGAATGTAGCTTAGTGCTAAAACTCTCCTGGGTTCAATCCCCAGTACCACAAAAAATTCAGCTGCCTTTTTGCATTAATTCATAACTTGACCCTAAAATTCATATAGAAATTCAAGAGGCCCAAAATAACCAAAAGAATCTTGAAAAAGAAGAACAAATAAAGAGGACGTGCAATTTTTTATTTAAAAGCATACAACAAACATGTAGTAATTAAGATAGTATAATACTCATATAAGGATGGACATAAAGATCAATGTGATATAACTGAAGGTCCAGAAATAAACTCATAAGAATATGGTCAACTGATTTTTGGTAAAGATGCCAAGACCACTTCGTGGGGGGAAAATAGCCTTTTCAGCAAATTGTTCTTGGATATTCAAAATATTTCAGTTGACCCTTGCCTCACACTATATGAAAATTAGCTCAAAATAAATAAAAAACCTAACTGTAAGTGCTGAAACTATACAACTGCATCTATAACACCTAGTTGAAAATATTGCTGAAACTCTTTGTGACATTGGAATAAGTAATGTTTTGTTGTTCTTTTTCCCCCCTGCAGTGCTTGGGATTGAACCTAGGGCCTTGTGCATTCTAGGCAAATGCTCCCCCACATCCTCAGCTCATAGGCAATGGTCTTTTAGATATGACAGCTAAAGCACAAGCAGCAAATTCAAAAATAGGTAAAGAAGACATGATCACAATTAAAAATGTTTGTACTTCAAAAGACTCAACCACAATGTGAACAGACAATCCACAGAATGGGAGATACATTTTATGAAACACACAGTTGATGGGGATTGATATATGGAATAGATAAAGAACCATTACAGCAGGGTGCATTGTCACATGCCTGTAATCCCAGGTGCTCCAGAGGCTGAAGCAGGAGGATGGTGAGTTCAAAGCCAGCCTCAGCAGTTTAGTGAGGACCTAAGCAACTCAGTGAGACCCTGTCTCTAAATAAAATACAAAGGACGAGGGATGTGGCTCAATGGTTAAGTGCCACTGAGTTCAAACCCTGTTACCAAAATATCCCAAACCAAACCAGACCAAAACAAACAAACAAACAAACAAAAATTACTTCATTACTACTCAATAATAAGAAGTCAAATATCCCAATAATATATTGGTAATTGATTTAAGTAGAAATTTCTCCAAAGAAGATATTCACATGATCAATAAGTACATGAAAAATATTCAACAACATAGCCATCAGGGAAATGCAATTCAAAATCACATTAAAGCGACAACCTGTAGAATAGGAGAAAGTATTTGAAAAATATACATCAAACAAAGGACTGATATCCATAATGTGTAAGGAACTCCACAAATTATAGTAGAAAAATAAGCAAATTAAAAATAGGCAATAGACCTAAGTAGACATTTCTCAAAAGAACACCCACAAATGCCCAACAGGTATATGAAAAAATGCTCAATATCACTAATCATCAGGGAAATGCAAATAAAAGCCACAATGTGGTATCACCACATACCTGTTACCATGATTGTTATAAAAAGATACTGTTAGAAAATGTTAGAAAGAATATGGACAAAGAGCTGGGCGTGGTGGCACATGCCTGTAATCCCAGCACTTGGGAGGCTGAAGCAGGAGGATCACGAGTTCAAAGCCATCCTCAGTAATGGCAAGGCCCTTAGCGACTCAGTGAGACCCTGTCTCTAATAAAATGCAAAAAATGGCTGGGGATGTGGCCCAGTGGTCAAGTGCCCCTGAGTTCAATCCGCAGTACCAAAAAAAAAAAAAAAAAAAAAAGAATGTGGATAAAGGGAATTCTCATACATGGTGGGAATATAAATTAATACAGCTATTATGGAAAATATTATGGAGGTTCCTAAAATTTTTAAAATAGAGCTACCATATGATCCAGAAATACCGCTATTTAGGGATATGACTATAAAAACAATTAAATCTGTATGTCTGTATTGATGAGAATGAAAATTAGATTTGAAAAATCTGAAAATCAGTATAGAGATTTGTCAAAAGGTTAGCAATGGAACCACCACGTGATCTAGCTTGTCACTCCCTAATATTTATCCAAAAGAACTGAAATTAGCATAGTATAGCAGTATGTACATACCAATGTTTATAGCATCACAATTCATAATAGTCAAGTTATGGAACAATCCTAGGTTCCTATCAACAGATGAAAATTGGTAAAAATATTTTATATATATGTGTGTGTGTGTATGTATGTATATTATATTATATATATACTCCTCAGTCACAAAGAAGAATGGAATTATGTCATTTGTTGGTAGATGAATGGAACTGGAGAACAGCATGCTAAGTGAAATAAATCAGACTCAGAACGTTACGACTGAATGTTTTCTCTCATATGCAGGAGCTGGAGAGAGAAAAGTGATTAGAAAAGGGGGTCTTTGGCCCATTTATTTATTGGGTTATTTTGTGTGTGTGTGTGTGTGTGTGTGTGTGTGTGTGTGTGTGTTTTGGTGTTAAGCTTTTTGGGATTTTTATATATCCAAAGATTAGTGCTCTATCTGGTGTGCATGTGGTAAAAATTTGCTCCCATTCTGTAGGCTCTCTATTCACCTCACTGATTGTTTCTTTTGCTGAGAAGACACTTTTCCATTTGAATCCATCCCATTTATTTATTCTTGATTTTAATTCCTGCACTATAGGAGTCTTATTAAGGAAGTTGGGATCTAATCCAACATGATGTAGATTTGAGCCTACATTTTCTTCTAATAGGCACAGTGTCTCTGTGAAGGAGCCCTAATTAGGAAGGGCTGTTGTAGCTAGCTGGAAGCCATATGTGATGCACCTGTAGGCACCCGCAAAGCTGAAGGTATATAACCGGGTGAAAGCGGTCCGAGTTAGGAGAACGAATTCATTCGGTCAGTCGGGCAGTCACTCGGTTGGTCAGAAGAATCAGAGCGGCCAGAACGTAGGCAGAGCGGTTACAGAAGAGAAACCAGATAGAAGACAGAAGAGAAACCAGATAGAAGAAGTAATGACTGGTCAGAGTTAGGCCGAGGCTCCCAAGGAAGACAGAAGACAGAAGAAAGAAGAAGGAAGAAAGAAGAGAGAAGAAAGAAGCTCTAATCTTTCTCTAAGCTAAGCTCTTTCTTTCTCTCTAAAGTAGAAGTAAAAGTAGTAAAAGCTTAACTCTGCCTCCGAGAGTTTTTTCCTCCCGGTTTTCGGTACCAGGCAGCTTACATCTCTGGATTAATTCCTAGGTCCTTGATCCACTTTGAGTTGAGTTTTGTGCATGGTGAGAGATAGGGGTTTAATTTCATTTTGTTGCATATGGATTTCCAGTTTTCCAACACCATTTGTTGAAGAGGCTATCTTTTCTCCAATGTACATTTTTGGTGCCTTTGTCTAATATAAGAATTGTAATTATATGGGTTAGTCTCTGTGTCCTCTATTCTGTACCATTGGTCTATAAGTCTATTTTGGTGCCAATACCATGACCCAGATATCCCACTCTTCAGTCTATACCCAAAGGTCTTAAAAACAGCATACTACAGGGACACAACCACATCAATGTTTATAGCAACACAATTCACAATAGCTAAACTGTGGAACCAAACTAGATGCCCTTCAGTAGATGAATGGATAAAGAAGTGGTATATATACACAATGGAGTATTATTCAGCATTAAGAGGGAATAAAATAATGGCATTTGCAGGTAAATGGATGGAGTTGGAAAATATAATGCTAAGTGAAGTTAGCCCATCCCCCAAAACCAAATGCTGAATGTTTTCTCTGATTTAAGGATGCTGATTCATAACATGGTTGGGGGGGGCATGGGAAGATTAGATGAACTCTAGATAGGGCATAGGGGAAAAGGGGCAGGAGGGGAAGGAAGGGGGCATGGGGGTAAGAAAGACGATGTAATGAGATGGACATCATTACCCTAAGTACATGTTTGAAGACACGAATGGCGTGACTCTACTTTGTGTACAACCAGAAATATGAAAAATTGTGCTCTAATGTGTAATATGAATTGCAATGCATTCTATTGTCATATTTAACAAATTTTTTAAAAACTATATTTGAGGAAATAAATGGTAGAACAAAATGAAAACAAAACAAGGCAAACAAACAAGAAAAAAAAAAAGAAGAAAAGGGATTTTGCCAGGCATGGTGGTGCACACCTCTAATCCCAGTGTCTTGGGAGTCTGAGGCAGGGGAATCATAAGTTCAAAACCAGCCTTCACAACTTAGGGAGACCCTGAGCAATTTAGTGAGAACCTGTCTCAAAAAAATATTAAAAATGGGCAGGAGAGGTGGCTCAGTGATTAAGAGCCCCTGGGTTCAATCCCTGGTACCAAAAAAAGGGGGGGGTGCCATATCTCAGAAAACTGGAAAACAGTAGAGGAAGGAATGAAATGGTGGGGAAGGAATGAAATGGTGGGGAAGGAAAAGGGGAGTTACTGGGGATTGAAATCCGCCAAATTATGCTTTGTTCATGTACAAATATGTCACAATGAATCCCACTTTTATGCATAATTATAATGAGCCAATTATAAAAAAAATCAGTATACCAAAAGAGATATCTGCACTCCCATGGTTATTACAGCACTATTCATAATAGCCAAATATGGATTCAACCTAAATGACCATATAGTGATGAATGGATAGAAAGAATGAATGGAAAGAAAGTGGGTTTTTACACATGATGGAATCATATTCAGACATAAAAAAATAATGAATTTCTGTCATTTGCAACAACATGAATAGAAATGTAGGTCATTATCATAAGTAAAATAAGCCAGGCACAGAAAGACAAGTACCACATAATCTCACACATTGGAATCTAAAAAAGTTTGTTTCATAGAATTTGAGAGTAGAATAATGGTTACCATAGGCTGGAGAGAGTAGGAGATTGGAGAGGGATGAGGAAAAGTTCGATCAATGGGTACTGATTTATAGTTAGTACAGATCAAGAAGTTGTAGTGTGCTATTGCACCGTAGGGTGAATGTAGATAATAATAATAATGTTGTATACAGTTCAAAAAGAAGGATTTTGTAAGTTTTCCACATTAAAAAAGGTGAAATGTTTGAGAACATAATTATGTTTAATTTGATTCAAACATCATACAGCTATTGAAGCATTATATGGCACACCATTAATAATGTATACATTCTTATTGTTACATATCATTTAAAAATAATTTTAAAATAATGAAGATAATAAACTGTTATTGCTAAAGGCAACGTAGAAGGGTTCAGTCACTTTGGAAAACAGACTAGCAAATGTTTAAACAGAATTACTAAATGATCCAGCAATTTTACTCCTCAGAATCTACCTAAGAGAACTGAAAACATATATCCATGCAAAATTTGTACACAAATGTTCATGCAACATTACAACAGACAAAAGGTGCAAACAACCCAAATGTCCATCATCCAATGAATGGATGAATAAAATGTGGATTAGCCATACAGTTGAATAATGACAATAAGGGGTTCAATAGAGATAAATGCAACATCATGGATGAACCTTGAAAATATTTTTCTAAGTGAAATAAGTCAATTACAAAAGACCATATTTTATGAGTACATTCATGTGAAACACCCAGAATAGGCAAATCTCTTAAGAACAAAGATTTTTGTATGGCATTTAATGGGTTTCTTCTTATGATAATGAAAATGTTTCAAAATTGTGGTGATGGATACACAACTCTGTAATATACTAAAGTTCATTGACTGTCATATCGTTAGTGAATGAATTGTTTGGTATTTGAAACATATCTCAATAAAACTGCTTAGTAGGAGTGAAAAAGTATGTTCTGGATCCAAATTGATTCCCTGGTGATTCTTTTAAACATTTACAGACAAAATAATACTACACTCCCATGAACTTTTCCAGACACTAAAAACAAAGGGAACACTTCCAAACTTTTGTTAGGAAGTCCAAACCCCTGTCTTCTGGGGACAGGTGTGGAAGTGGATACTAAGTTAATAATCCATCATGCCTCTAAGAGGAAGATTTCATTAAAAAAAAAAAAAAAAAAACAAAAACAATGCTGCATCCCAACTCCATGGGACAAAGCTCCTATGCTCACTCAGGACCATCTAGACCTCAACCTATGTATCTCTTCCTCTGGATGCTTATTTGTATCCTTTATAATAAACTGGCAAACATAAGTTGAGTGTTTTTCTCTGAGTTGTATGAGCCATTCCAATAAATTACCATAAATGGAAGAAGAGGGTTTGTAGCCAAGTTGGAGAGAAGGACCTAATCTTGGGACTATGTGTTTGTGCATGGCATCTGAAGTGAGGTCAGTCTTGTAGTACTGAACCCTAAAACCTCTGGAATTGGATGCCAACTCTGGGTGGATAGTTTCAGAATTGGATTGAATTGAATTGTGAGATACCTAGTTATTGTTGGACATTGTTGGTATCAAGAGGAAAAACTCCTCTAGGTCTATTTCACAAGACTAAAAACATTCCATTCCCTCAAATAAAAAATGTCCTCAAATCCCGGTACAGTGACACATGCCTGTAATCCCATCAGTTTAGGAGGCTGAATCAGGAGGATCACAAGTTCAAAGCCAGCCTCAGCAATTTAGACCCTAAGCAACTTAGCAAGACCCTGTCTCAAAATAAAACATAAAAAGGGCTGGGGATGTGATTCAGTGGTTAAGTGCCACTTTGGTACCAGGAATGGTACCAAAAAAAATTCCTCAATTGTAAGATGCATTATTTAATTTAAATACTCTTTTTACTACAATATAAGTCTAAATACCCATTGTAAAATACATTCCAATTTCAGAAATATTAGGATATGGAAAACTGTCTTAGAACTCCTAAATATGGTTGATTATGTTTGTACTCTGAGTATCATGTTAAAATTACCACCATATTGTGGTTTATTTATCTGTAGTCTTTGTGTTCACTATGTAATTAATATTTTTGGCATACGATATCAGCAGGATATATACATACATGCATACACTGTGTGTATACCTTGATGGCTTTGACTTAAAAATATTTGTTTGTATTTTTGTATAGACTTCCAGAAGAGAAATTTACCTATGATTTTCCTCTCTTATAATGCCCTTGCCACAGGAAAGATAGTAAAATGAATCAGACATTACTTTCCTATGTGCATATATGAATACATAACCAATATAATGCTACACCATGTACAACCAGAAGAATGGGAAATTATACTTCATATATGTATATTAAAATACATTCTAATGTCATGTATAACTAATAAGAACAATTAAAAAATAAAATTTAAAAAATGATGCCCTTGTCCCATTTTGTTATAAAGGTTATGTAGGCAGAACAGTCATCTACTCTTTTGATTCCTTCTCTTGTCTCCAGAACAAGAAACTAATATCTGAAATTCTTCATAGGACTATAAGTACTTCAACAGAGTTCAATTGTTCACTGTAAGAGGGCTATGTCACCAGTGTTCACCAGTTACCAATATCTCCTCATACCATTTCTGCCTTCTTATTTCACTCTCTGCCCAACACCCCAACACCCATTTTTGATTTTTTTCAAATTGAAGAGATCAAAAATGGCACCTTCTTCCCATGACATTTCATTTTCTTTTCTCTGTTTACAATATAGGAGATGGTTTTTCACAAGGCTAGTGGCCAGTGATACATCTTCTCTGACAATTTTCTTTTTCTCTCATTTGCTCTTAAGGCACTTACCTCATATGTCCAATTTTCTCAACAGTCACTGATACTTATTTTGCCTTTTTTGGACGTGTATGGAATTAATACTAAGCAGGATGTCAAGATAGGATGAGTGGAATTAAAAAGTAAGGATTTTCTTTTTAATATTTTTCTTTATTTTTTATATTTATTTTAATATTTTTCTTTGGTGGGGATGTGGCTCAGTGGTAGAGTGTTTGCCTAGCATGCATGAGACCCTGGGTTCAATCCCCAGCATGGCAAAAAAGAAAGAAAAAACTATTTTTCTTTTTCTTTCATTTCTCTTTTCCCTGTCAGCTTTTCTTATTCTAATAATCAAAATGTTTTTGTAGATGTTGATGGACCTTTATTTTATTCATTTATTTATATGCGGTGCTGAGTATCAAACCCAGGGCCTCACACATGCTAGGCAAGCACTCCACCACTGAGCCACAACCCCAGTCCCATCCAATAATCAAAAGTTTTAATATATCTTTTTATCATTTGATGAAAGAAAATATTCAGGTTAAGGAAAAAAATACATGTTTTCTAAAGAAAACTATTTGTTTCATTAGAAAGACATTAAGATATTGCTTCCATTTTATTAACATGTACCAAGTACAAAGCATGTTTGATTTGCTACATATATAATAATTTTTTTTCAGGTGTTGAAAAATAAATGTTTCTGACATAGAACACGTAGCTTACTGTCTCCCTCACCCATACTGTGTCTAAGACCTTTCAATCAACCTCCAATACGAAGGGCCACAGGTGATATCACCAGCCTGTGACTGAAATTGGCCTTCCTATGGTTAGGGGAAGTTCTGTACACTCCTTTCCTCAATCCCAGGCAAGCTTGTTTGCTATTCTTATTCCCAATGCTCATGTAGAAGCTTCTCTGGACCCTGACTACTGTATTCTCTGGCTTACAGGGCCTCTCAGCCAGGCATAGGTCAATGTTCATGGAATTCTAAACTGCTGATTAATTAATTAGATTGATTAACCTAGATCATGTGTTGTCAGCTGAAGAAATCTGTGGGTCACCTGAATTGCATCAAGTTTCCTGGGGCAGGGGAAGGACATGTCTATTAAATAAAGTCCTTTGCCAATGTAAAATTTTGTATCATTTACATATTTGTTTTTGAGTTGTGAGAGTTTTTTGTTTTTAATATTCTGGAAACTAGACCCTTTTCAGATTTATGATTTGTAATGTTCTCTCTCATTCTGTAGGGTTGCCTTTTGACTTCCTAAATGATTTCTTTGTACAAAAGTTAAATTTGGATAAAGTCCAATTTATCTATTTTTTTCATTTTTTTTGTGTGTGTGTGGTTTTGGTATCATTCCTAAGATTCTTTGCCAAAAATAAGATCATGAAGATTTACCCCTGATTTCTCCTAACACTTTTATTGTTTTTACTCACTATGTTGGTGTATAGCACTGGGCAAAGCAGCTGTCTTTCTTATTATTCACAGACTAGCCATATGCAGGAGAAACCACCCCCCCCAACACACAATCTGCCTAACTAGAGATTAACGGGACCTCTATAAACTTTTTCCCTCCCCAGAGTAAAACAGGTAGCTGTAGTTTTGCCTTGTTTCACTTGGTACTGAGCTGTGGAGTTGGGGGAGAATCAATAGTGTCTCCTAGCCCAAGTCACCTCCTCTATTTGCCTCTACTCTAGGCAGCTAGATCAGACCTGTCAGATCTCTATGCCTTGTAATATAACGCCATTTCTTTGGGCAGTCCCACAGAAGTTTGGGTACAGGATGCATGGGTCAAGTCTTTTCCTCCATAAAGGGAAGCTGAGAACTGGAATATTTCATCATATAGTTCTGTGCTGATCAGGGGGAAAGATCAGTGGTGAAACTAGCCAAAGCTATCACCTCTCTTCTCCTCTAG
Source organism: Tamias sibiricus (assembly GCA_025594165.1). NCBI lineage: Eukaryota > Metazoa > Chordata > Mammalia > Rodentia > Sciuridae > Tamias > Tamias sibiricus. Next base: position 94,356,265 of record CM046667.1, on the reverse strand, counting down.
GTAGCTAGATTGTGTTGAACCAGTCAGAGGTCCAAAATAGGCAAGACAGAAGCCAGTACTCTAGGAGATCCCCTGCAAAAGTCAGTGTGCTAGGCATATAAACCATCTGCTTCCATACCCTGGGAGGAGTTGGAAGCTAGGAAGTTTCTTCCTGATTATATGGCACTGTGCCAGGGGCAGGGCATCTGGGGAGAAGGTTTTCCAAATCTCCTGACCACGTTATATGGGTCTGCTTTTGCATTCTCTTGGGGTGAAAGACAATTTCAATTAGTTTCTGATTTCTCACAAAGGAAATATGTCTGTGGATTTTTTCTGTAGCCGTGTTTGTGGGAGGAATGGGGGAGAGGTGGTCCAGAGCTTCCTACTCTTCCATCTTGGTAAAGTCTCTCTCTCTCTGCATTATTTATCTTGCCCTAATTTCTATTATTTCCTTCCTTATATTAACTTTAGTTATAGCTTGCTCTTCTTTTTCTTGTTCCTTTAGGCATAAAGTTAGTTTATTGTCTTGGAAATTTTCTTATTTTTTATTGTAAATGTTTAAACCTATAAATTTCCCTCTGAGAACTACTTTTGCTGCCTCCCATGAATTTTGATGTTGTATTTTCATTTTCAGTCATATTAAAGTATTTTCTAATTTCAATTGTAATTTCTTCTTTGACACATTGTTTTATATTTTTGTTGTTGTTGGTGGTGGTGGTGGTTTTTTGTGGTGCTGGGGAGTGAACCCAGGGCCTTGGGCATGCAAGGAAGGCACTCTACCAGCTGAACTATATCCCCAGCCAGACCCATTGGTTTTTAAAGAGTGTGGTGTTTAAGCCAGGAGTGCTGGTGCATGCCTGCAATTTCAGAAACTCAGAAGGCTGAGGCAGGAGGATCACAAATTTGACGCCAGCCTCAGCAACTTAGTGAGACCCTCAGCAACTTATCAAACCTGTCTAAAAATTTTTAAAAAAAGGACTGAGAATGTAAATCAGTAGTAAAGATTTCCTGGGTTCAATCCCCAGTTCTCTCCCCCTGATTTTTTTTTTTTTTTTTTTTTTTTTTTTTGGTGCTGGAGATTGAACCCAGGGCCTTGTGCATGCAAGGCAGGCACTCTACCAACTGAGCTATATCCCTAGCTCCCCCTGAAAATTGTGTTTGAATATTCACATATGTGAAATTTCCACTTTTCAGTTTGCTATTGGTTTCAAGATTCTTTCCATTGTGGTTGGAGAAAATACTTTGTATGATTTTATTCTGTTAAAATTTATTGAGGCTTATTTTGTGAACTCAGTATGGTCTGTTCTATATAATGCTCCATGTACACTTGAGAAGAATGTGTACTTTTCTGTTGTTTGGTGGGATATTTTTTGTGTCTGTTAGGACTAGTTGGTTTATAGGATTGTTCAAGTCCTCCCTTTCCTTATTGATTTTCTGTCTAGTTGTTACTTTCATTATGGAGTGTAGGCTATTGAAATTCCAAGTGTTGTTATAGAACTGTCCATTACTCCCTTCAATTTATCAGCTTTGCTTCACATATTGTATGTGTGTGTATGTGTGTGTATGTGTGTGTGTGTGTGCGTGTTTACAATTGTGATATCATTTCTCTTTTTGGCACCAGGAATTGAACCCAAGGGAGCTTAACCACTGAGCAACATCCCCAGCGCATTTTTATTTTTTATTTTGACACAGGGTCTCACTAGGTTGCTTCCAGTCTCGTTAAGTTGCTGAGGCTAGCTTTAAACCTGCATTCCTCCTGCCTCAGTTTTTTTTTTTTTTATCTGCTAGAATTATAGACATGTACCACCATGCCCAGTAACAATTGTAATATCATTTTGATGACTTGTACTTCATAAGTATATAAATGTTCTTCTTTATCTCTAAAAATGTTTTCAAGTAAATTCCATCATAATTTTAACTTCCTTGCATCTTTGAATCTAAAGTCTGCCTTCTCTTTAAAGAAAATAGATCTGTTCTAGAGAATGAATGAATGAATGAATCTGTTTTAGAGAGTATAGAGGTCGTTCATGCCTTTTCAAAAATCTGTTCTGCCTATCTGCATTTTAATTTAATTTTTCTAGTTTCTGTATTTTATACTTTGGAATCTGGAGTCTTGTTGACCCCAGAGTGCCTGTTTCTCTCAGGGTTAGCTAAATTCCTAGAGATAGCAAATAACTCAGCTGTGAGTACCCCTTTCATTTGCAAACCAACCATTCTAGAGCCAGTATTACCAACCACCTCATTTTTCAGACTTTCATACTCAGTCCTAGATAAGACAACTTCTACTCCTGAGCTACTGAAATTATTCCAAGTAGCCAATCCTAAACCTGTTTACTCTGTCACAACTGTTCCTTCCAATAAAACCACAATAAATGTTCTTACGCTTATTTCCCCTTTATCCCTCTGTTTCATGATTGACCCTTGTGTTTCTCCATGCTGCCCTGTATGGCATACTGTATATTGTGTTCTAGGAATCTGTGATTATAAGACCTTCTTTTTTCATGATAGTCATTTCTGTCTCTGTGTATCTTACCATACCTAATTAAAACAAACTCAGGGTATCTTTAAAACACTAACGAATTACTTTTAATTAATTACTGATAGGGAAGAACTTACTTCTGTCATTTTTCTATTTGTTTTTACACTTTTATAACTTTTTGTTCCTCAATTCCCCCATTGCTGCCTTCATTGTGGATAATTGATTTATTGTCTCCTTTTTCAATTCTGTTCTTCCTTCCTTCCTTCCTTCTTTCCTTCCTTCCTTCCTTCCTTCCCTTGAAGGGCAAAAACCACACTGGGACCACCTTGTAGAAAAGGGGGGGCATTTATTAAGGGAAGGGGAGAAGGGGAGAAAGGGGGAAGTACCAAGTGTGTATAATAACATAGCTTTATAATTATTATTTTATGCATTTGTCTTAAGTCATATAGGGGAAAAAAAGAAGAGTTATGTATGCAATATCACTTGCTTTTATGGTTACTTGTAAGACTATCTTTGCTTTTTATTTCTTCATATGACTTTGAATAATATAATGTCTATCCCTTTGTTTCAACTTAGAATTCTTCAAAGTCTTGTCAGAGTTCAGTAAGTACAAATGGAAATTAATCTTTTCATAGTACGAGTATGCCTTAAGTTATTCAACCAATCCCCTATAACGTACATGAAGTCATTTCTTCATTTTTTCCTTAAAAGCAATGATGCCTGCAATGAATATTCATGTACACACTTTCATTTCTATAGATTAGATTTCTGAATGTAAGATCTCTTTCTTCATCAAAAATTATGTGCTCTGTTACATTTCTCAGTCTCCCTTGCATATATTTTGGGGCCATATGATGAAATATAAGACTTCTAAGACTTGCAAATAACTCTGAGTAATCCTTTTGCTCTCCTTGAAATAACCATGGAAACCATGTGTGCCATCTGGAGTATATGACAAGGAGAGGAATACAGGCTAGATACCTGGATACAATGGTGCAGAGCCATGCAAGAGAGCCAATAACCCTCCCTAGATAGGCAGATAATACCTTACCATCTATTGTTTATTTTTCTATTACCTCCTAGTAAGCCTGATTTGGTAGATACTCTATTTCTTTTCTAGAATTTTCAAGCTATGGTAACCACTATTTTGACTGGCAGATGTTCCTAGCTATGAATTATAAACCAGTAGCATCTTTGATGATCAGGAGGTTCTCTCTCCTAAGCTTAGCTGAAACAGAGTCTATATTGAGGGTTTATAAGGCAGGAATGGATACATTAATTTCATCAGAACACCACAATAAAAATCCTGGCATCAAAGGCACAGATTCTGAATCAGTGTATTTGTTAAGAGTGTCTGTTTATGTAATCAGAATAAAAGTTGTCTGGGCGTGGTGGCACAGGCCTGTAATCCCAGTGGCTTGGGAGGCTAAGGCAGGAGAAGTGTGAATTCAAAGGCAGCTTCAGCAACTTAGCGAGACCCTATCTCAAAAAGAAAATATAAAAAAAGGCTGGGGATGTGGCTCAGTGGTTAAGTGCTTCTGGGTTCAATCTCTAGAAAAAATAATAATTTAATAATAATGATGATAGTATAAATACAAAGTAAAATTCTAACTAAATAAACATTTATTACATACCAACTACATGACCCTGGGTTTAATCCCTAGTACCAAAATGAAAACAAAACAAGACCAAAAATACCTATGTTAATGACAGCATTAATCAATGAAAAAATATGACTCAGTCTTTTAATTTGAAATGCAAAATGCAAAATGTTCACTTGGGAAATAAAGCTTAAATGCATAATTACATGCATAAACATATATATGTACTTTGTAAGGCTAATATATATGTATATATATTTAAGTATATACATTATTTTTAATATATATCAGTATGTATACTAGTCTTCTAAAGCATTTTTACATGTTTCTAGGGTGTTGAGGTAGAAAGCAGGGGACTGTTACCTTAGATATGTTCCCTGAATTACTTTGTGCAGTTTATGCGTTGTCCTGAACTGGTAAGGCAGGCCTGCCAGCAGCCTTCAGGGAGAAATCATCTCACAAGAAGACAAAACCTTACCCCTTGTACTTAAAAGCAGCAACTCAGAAGACAGAATGACACTTTCACTCAAGCTTGTACCCCAAATGCATGCATCACATCAAACTCCTATGGACACAAAGGATCCTGTGATTGACAACAAAAGTAGCTATTTGGCTGAGGAGTGTGAAAGACATTGACTGCAGCCCCAGCAACCCTAGAGTAGTCCCACCTAATGTAAGCATCACTATAAAGCAGAGAGAGGCTTAGGAAGACATAGTTCAACACAGAGGCACTCCTGGAAACTCAGTGGGGTTTTGTCACTCAAGGCCACAGTGCATCAGCAGTGAAGGTGGCCAGCAGAGACCAAAGGACCCAGCAGGAGCAACAGCTATGGCCAGTAGGCATAGTGTGACCCAGGAGAGAAGACAGGGGTGGGCTCAATCTCAGAGGACTAGCATCGAAGCCCCAATCTGTGCCTATTGAGCTTGTTTCTGAGCACAGGTTGAGTCAGGCCACACTCCCTCAAATAATTGGGGTTCTGTATGCATAGGTGAAACAAGGTCTGATCAAGCACAGCTCAGAGTTACTGGATCATTGCTTCCCCACAGCTTCCCTGTGAGACAAATATTTTCCGCATGAAAAGACTGAGTCTTAAGCCAGGGTATGTAATGATTGCCAGTTATATTCCTCTGGCTGAGAAATCCAGAGGTAATTTGAAATTTACATTTATTTTATACTTCTGTTATTAAGAATTTATTTAGTGTTTCACTGACCCCCAAATGTTCTTTTGTCTATTTTATTTTTCTTTTTGTGCGTAGCACAAGTAACACACACACACACACACACACACACACACACATTTTTTTTGAAAATGAGAAGATGTAGATATGAAAAAAGAAAATACAAATCACACAGATTCACTGTTTACCTTTGGTGTATAATAATTCAGACATTTTGCTTTGCGTTTTGTAATATATAAATGTACATATAAGGTATATATATACACATACATATATATTGCTCTTAGTGTGTTTACAATATATGATGAGCATCTTCCCATTTAAATGAGTGAAGCCCCTTATTAAAGCGTGTGATAGGCTCAAAAGATGAGATGTTGATAAGAATCATGTAAATCTAATCAACATCTGAGGGATTGGAGTAAAATAAAAGCAAATATTAAGCAAGAAACTGCAGATACAAGAAACCATTGGCAATATTAATAACAGAAAGTAAATGATTTTGGGGGGAAGTGCTTTAAATGGGATATGGACGGTCCCGAGAATGCCTGTGGTTAGAATGCAGAGCCCTAAATTTTTTTCTCAGACCCCTTATCTCTTCCAAGCACCTTTCCATCTCATCCCCCTCTCTTGTCATTTCTTCATCCCTAAAATGCCTATAGTCTATGTCTTCTTTAAATTCTTCGAGAGACTGAAGCAGCCTCTGTCTAAAATTCCCTTCCGTTTGCTGGGGTTCACATTCTCCATAGGGACGTTCCTCCTCCCTCCTCGGCACGCTGCACTTGGGCTTTCCTTCATTTTCTTTGCAGGGTTTTTGCATGATGTTGTTGTTTCCAGCTTAAATCCAGAGAGAAAAACATAGAGACCATTGTTTTGTTGCTTTTGCATCAGGATGATCAATTTCTCTTTGAGGCAAAACACTAGCCTAATCTCCCATAACCGCCCCACAGGTCCAGTCTCCATAAGTTGGAAATGTCTCAGATTTCTCTCCCTCTCTTATCTTCTCCTCTTTCCCCTCCCTTCCCGGGACCCACCATTTTCGCCAGCAGAAAAGGCTAATGGCCTTTCCCGTGGGCGGGAGAAGGGGAGCAGACCTGGAGGTGGGCTGTGAAGAGCAAATTTTACCCAGCTTTTGCCATTCCCAATTTCTACCTACAGAAATGTCAGTCTAAGTGACTTCCACACACTGACCTGTGCAGTAGATGCGGGGTAGTTTGCAGCTCTTTTTCTTGGCTGGAGGTGTATGTGAACACAGACTTTTGGACCTGCAAACAAAAGGAAGGAGGCGGGGAAGAGGGAATTATCTGTGGATCAACCAGTCCCAGAGACAAGAGACACGTTATCTAGATTCAGAATTCTCATCACTGTCGTCGTTCCAAATGGTCTACCCTCTGGTTCCCTTCCGGTCCCCATCCCTTTCTCCAGGAATTCTGTGCCTACCCCCACCCCTCACCCTCAGGCTCACCATCACCCATCCCCTGCCCCGCCCCTCCACTGCAGGCCAGCGTTAAGTGAGGCAAACTGTTTTCAAATTACCTCTAAATTTCTCTTGTACCCAAACCAGAATTGCAATCTTTCTCCACCCACCAACCCACATTCCAGGTCTACCATTTTCTCCATTGGGGAAAGACAGGGAGAAAGATAAAGAGAAAGCTTTCCAGGATAAGATAAACTGCGTCCCCCTCCCCCAAACTATCACTAAATCTCTGCGTGTCTCTCAAGAGACTTCACATATCCCTCAGTTCCCCCTTCAAAATATGCAATTATCTCCCATCAATTTGCAGGGATTTGGGAAAGGCAAGCCCAGGCATATTAATGTCAATAGATTTAGCTACTACCGCCCCAGGGGTCCCAGCGGTTACTTCCCACCAATCTGCTGTGATGTGAGGAATTTACCTCTTTCTTCAGTTGGCCACAAGCACGCAAGTCTGCAGGCAGTAAGGAGCTGGTATCCAGAGGAGAAAGAAGCCCGGGAATATAAGGACTTGGGTTCTTGTCAGCTTCTGATCACGTGAGGATTATGTCATCCTCAAACTCTGGCTCCTACCTCCCCCTCCCACCAGCAGTACTGCAGAAGTGGACTGGTCTTTCAGCCTTCCACCCCCACCACACCAAGCCCTGTCACTCAATTTTGTCTTTGCTAATTTCAGAGGTCAAATGTGGTCCCTTCTCCCGGTGGTTGGAATTTGCCTTTCTCTGGTTACCAGGGAGGGGCTGCATCTTCCTATATTTATTAACAATTGTTACTTTTTAGTGCTTGTGTTGGGACAGAAAATTACTTATTTTTTCTAGGTTACAAGAAAAGTAGCAGTCTTTTCTCTACTCACCCTGTCCCCAGCCACTAATAACCACCATTTCCCTTGCAGGTCAATCATTGAAACCAAAGAGAGAGGATGCGATGAGTTAGGATAAAAAATAAAGATTCGGGTTGTGGAGTTTTTTAAACCATTGTTCTGATAATTTTCTATTATTTTTCAACTTTTCCATAAACAATATGATTTTCATAATCATAAATATGATAAAGATATGTACGTTTGGAAAAAAAAGATTCAAGATAGGAAGATGAAAAGACCCAGGCACCTGTTTCTGGTACTGAAGTCATAATATAAATATAGACCCTTCAGGCAGAAACATCTTTGGAAGTTTAAAATGTACAGGCCAGCTGGAGTGGACATGTGAAGTCCTTCTATTAAGTGAATCACTGAGGCCACAATCCCAAAGTACCTTGCCTAGAGATTTTCAGATCTCAAAAGCCAATTATAAATATTTGTTAGTTTGAAATCAGTATCATGCCCTCTATCTCCCAGTTGTACCATGCCCTTCTATTTAGTTTAGTAGTTAGAAAGAGTTCATAAAAAGAGTGGAGCATTGTTTTCCTAATTATTAAGGAATGATTAGATGTGATAGAGGCAAGATTCACTGATAGTGTGGAAGATTTAAGAATCCTCTGTGAACATCTTTTGTGCAGATAATTAGATTCAGTTGCAAATGGCTGGAGGCTTCCAGATGCTGAAAACTTTCCATTTTAATAAAAAAGCATAGCAATGGACAGATCTTAGTTTGAATTAATTGTATGTAAAACTTGGATACTGAAACTTCTTGCATTATCTCTAAAATAAGGCTAATAATTTTAACTATTACACAGAGTTGTCAGGATAAATGACATACTTTATATAAGACAATTAGTACAAGATTTATAAGTACCAACTACTTAAATAAATAACCAATGCCCATTGATTACCTCCTAGGGATCTGGCAAATCCTTCCATTTCCTACTCTGGCTTCAGTGCTTCTATTTAATGAAGGTGGCCATCAACTCATGGATTATACTACAACAACATTTACTGGTCTCTTTGCCTTATGTCTTAACACCTTCCAACAAAATGTGTCTAACAATTATGATATTACCATCCTGTGTTATTTTACTTCATTTTCCAACAGTCTTATTAGATAGGAGACTCTTTTGTTGATCTTGACATTTCACAAGAACGTTTCAGTTTATAAATAAAAGTTTAGTATGAAAATACATGGGAATTGGGCTGGGGTTGTGGCTCAATGGTAGAGCTTTTGCCTAGCAGTGTGAGGCACTGGGTTCGATTCCAAGCATCACATTAAAAAAATTAAATTAACAAAATAAAAGTATTGTGTCCATCTACAACTAAAAAAATTTTAAAAACATGGGTATGTAAACAAAACGAAAAAAAATACTTGAGTATGTAAGAGCGCAGTGCCACAAGCCTATAATTTCAGTGGTTCAGGAGGCTAAGTAAGGAAGATCATAAATTTAAAGCCAGCTCAGCAACTTAGTGAGACCCTAAGCAACTTAGCGAGACTCTGTCTCAAAATAAGAAATAAAAAGAGCTGAGGATCTGGTTTAGTGTTTGTGTGAGGCTGAGTCAATCCCTGGTTCTAAAAAACAAACAAACAAGCAAAAACAAACAAAAAAATGTGATACTGAGTTACATTTGACTTGTTTTCCTAGTAGTGGCTGATGGGACTCAGGTAAGAAGTAGAGGCATTACATATTTCCCCAATCCTCCAATAATTGGGGCTGGATACCCTCATAAGAATGTAACAAAAGGCATCTAAGCCAGTTGTAATTCACAGAACAATTATCCTGGCCTTCTCTTCCCCATGTCCACGAAAGGAAATATGTTGGAGTGAGAGATAAATAATTGTAGGAGCTATTGACATTATAGAGAGTTCAGTGTTGTCATTATAATATCAAGAAGAATATCAATAATGTCTAACACTTTTATGCTTCTTATATTTCAGGAACTCTCTTTACAGTAATTTACATATGCTGGGTGTATTGGTGCACACATGCGAGTAATCCCAGTGGCTCAGGAGGCTGAGGCAGGAGGATTGTAAACTCAAAGCTAGCCTCAGCAATTTAGTGAGGCCCTAAGCAACGTAGCAAGACCTTTGTCTGAAAATAAAATTAAACAAAGGGCTGGGGATATGGCTCAATTGTTAAGTGTCTCTGGGTTCAATTCCTGGTACCAAATAATAATATTAATATAAATTAAAATAAATAAGGTACTTTTCATATATTAATTAAATTAATACTCATTGATATTCATAATGCTATCATAGGAAACTAAGGAGTACAGTGCGTACAGTCACAGAATAAATGGAAATATAATTTTCTTTAAATTAATTAATTATTTTAATTGACAGTGTTAGAAATACTGAGGGTACCCCAAGGAATCAAACACATGCTCAGAAGTAGCTCAGCAAGGCAAATTTTACTTCTGCACAAGGGCGTGCTTCCAAAGAAAATCCAGCAAGCAATAACGCTTGGGTGAGCAGTCCGCCTATTTTTATCCCTAACACAGTACTGCCTCTGGCTCTAATAGAAACAGCTTGGGGTTACAATCTACACAATTGGCTAATTTTAAAATTGTGGAGGGCAAATAGAAGGGCTATAGTTAAAATGGGTACAATTGGATCTCAAAATGGCTATGATTCAATCTTCCATCCCATTTAAGGGCAAATACTATTTTTTGAAAATGGACCACTGGACTTTCTATTTCTTACAACAACAACAACAACAACAACAACAAAAGTATTTATTATGGAAAACATGATATTTTGAAATATGTGTACATTGTAGATAGGCTAAATCAAGTTAATGAACATATGTATTAACTCATGCTTATTTATTAAAGTAAGAACACTAATATCTACTCAGCAATTTTTGAGACTATTTTAAAATATTGTTGCCATGTTGTACAATAGATCGCTTGAACTAATTCCTTCTAAATGAAATGTTGTATCTTTGGACCAATAATCCCCCACCCTTCATCCCCAGGAAATAACTACCTTTCTCCTCTCTGATATCAATAAGTTCAACTTTTGTAGATTTCATATATAAGTAAGATTATGTAATTGTCTTTCTCTGCCTGCTTTATTTAACGTAACATAATAACTTCCAGGTAACTCCATGTTGCCACAAATGACAAAATTTTCTTCTTTTCATATACCTGTAGGCAATTTCTGTATCTTTTTTTGAGAAATGTCTATTCAGTTCCTCTATCTATATTTAATTGGATTATTTGCTTTCTTGATAGTGGTTCATTTATTCATATATTTTGAATATTAACTCCATATCAGATTATAGTTTGCAAATATTTTCTCCCATTCTTTAGGTTGTCTCTTCACTCAGCTGATTGCTTCCTTTGGTACGCAGAAGCTTTTTAATTATATGCAATCCTGTTTGTCCATTTTCATTTTGGTTTCTTGTACTTTGGGGTTCAAATCTAAAATAAAATCATTGCCCAGACAATGCATGGAGCTTTTTCCACTATGTTTTATTCTAGAAGCTTTATAGACTCGGGTGTTATGTTTAAGTCTTTAATCCATTTTGAATTGATAGTTCTATATGATATAAGAGTCTAATATCATTCTTCTGCATATGCATATCCAGTTTTCCCAACTCCATTTATTGAAATGAATGCCCTTTCCCCAGTGTGTATTCTTGGCTCCTTTCTTGAAAATCAATTGACCTTAAATGCATAGATTCATTTCTGGACTCTGTATTCTGGAGTGATGCAGATAATGTAAAATTGTCCTATATAATTTTCAATATTTTTTTGTATTTCTGTGCTACACCTAAGTTCTGTAATCTCACCTGGTTTTCTTAGCTCTTGCGAAGGTATTTTTATATATTTATAGTTGTTCAAGTTGATGTTTCTTGGGGGTGGGGATAGCACTTGAAAATCCTTTTCTTCCAACTTGCTGATGTCTGGCTTCTCATATTTTAATTATTTTTAAAGCATGGCAAAAGAGTAAAAATGAACAATGGAAAGATGGAATATATAAAAGAAAATATCAATTTATTGAGTTTAAATCCAATTATATTAATAATTATCTAAGTATATAATGTAAAAAAGGGTGTGTGATGATCAATTTTGGGTGTCGACTTGATTGAATTAAGGCAGCTGACAAAATATTATTTATTCTCAATGCTTCTGTATGCACTAAGTCCACCTCTCACATGCTGAAATGGAAACCCAGGTGTTTTTGCTTTTGATTAAACTGCTCCATCTATCCCAGGTGATTCTGTGAATGTATTTCCACTGGAGATTGGTATGTGAGTTGGTGGACTGAGTGGTGAAGATCCACTCTCAATGTGAGGGGGCACCATCCAATCAGCTGAAGGTCCAGATGGAAACAAAAGGCATATTCTCATCATCTCTTTTTTGCAGCCAGTATGACCTTCTTCCCTTGTGCTTGCACATCAGAAATCCAGAATCTCGAGCTCCGAGGACCTCCACTTGAGTGCAGCCAGGCCCAGGTCAGTCCCACTGACCTCCACCCTAGCATGGCCAGGCCCTTCCCAGCTGACACCCGCGGAGCTCAGGCAGGCCTAGGACAGCTTCAATGACCTCTGCTCCCAGGACTTCCTCCAGCAGAACACCGCAGGAGCTCAGATTCAATCAGTTTGGCCCACATCAACCTGGATGGGACCCATGCCCAGGGTAGGTGCAGATTCCACTATCCCACCCCACCTGGGAGCACAAGCCTAACCCACTTCCATCTTGAGACACTGCAGACATAGCCATAGCCTACCCCAAGCAGTAGCCCCTACCTTTTGGCAACAGACAGGGCCTAAAAGCAGCTGCATCTCAGAGCAGGCATCCCAAAGATAGTGTAAGGCCCACCCTTTCAGCCCCATCTCTGGAAGATGTTGCATCCATCTTGGGGCACCTTCACTATTATCTCAAGTTACCTCTGCTACTGCCTCCACCACCTTTAGTTGCAGTAGCATACATCAAGGGACACCTGCAGGGTTTGAAAACACAACATTAAGGTGAGGTACAGACAAGCTGCATGGATATTACAAGAATACAGGGTAGAAACTGTAATAATCTCAGATCCACATTGCAAGAAAGGAAGACAAGTAGACAACATGAAAGAACAAGGGAGGAAAGTACCCCAAACAAGCCAGGATACTACAATAACAGAATCCATGCTCGGTGAAATTGATGAAATGTCAGAGAAGGAGTTCAGAAGGTTCATAATTAAAATGATCTGTGAATTAAAGAATGACCTAAATGAGCAAATACAAGCAAAAATTGATCACTACAACAAAGATATAAGAGAGCAAATACAGGTAGCAAAATATTACTTCAAAAAAGAGATTAAAACTCTGAAAAAAAAAATTCATGGCTGGGCGCGGTGGCACACGCCTGTAATCCCAGCACTTTGGGAGACTGAGACAGGAGGATCGCGAGTTCAAAGCCAGCCTCAGCAATGGCGAAGCACTTAGCAATTCAGTGAGACCCTGTCTCTAAATAAAATACAAAAAAAAGGGCTGGTGATCTGGTGATGTGGCCCAATGGTCAAGTGCCCCTGAGTTCAATCCCCGGTACCCCCCCCAAAAAAAAATTCATAAATCCTTGAAATGAAGGAAACAATTAACCAAATAAAAAACATAATAGAAATCAACACCAATGGACTAGATCAACTGGAAGAAAGAACTTCAGATAATGAAGACAAAGTATATAATTGTGAAAATAAAGTTGACCACATAGTGAAGATAGTAAGAAACCATGAGCAGAAAAGAATTTACAATGAGAAAGCCGGCAATACAGAACATCCTCGGCAATGAAAATCAGTAGATTTTAGAGGGAATGATTTCAATTTTTCTCCATTTAGAATTATGTTGGCCTGGGGCTTAGTATAGATAGCTTTTACAACATTGAGATATGTTCCTGTTATCCCTAGTTTTTCTAGTGTTTTGAACATGAAGATGTGTTTGTAAAATGCGTTTTCTGCATCTATTGAGGTGATAATATGGTTATTATCTTTAAATCTATTGATGTGATGAATTACATTTATTGATTTCCATATGTTGAACCAACCTGGCATCCCTGGAATGAACCCCATTTGATCGTGGTGTACTATGTTTTTTTAATATGTTTTTGTATTCTCTTTGTCAGAATTTTATTGAGAATTTTTGCATCTATGTTCATTGGTCTGAAGTTTTCTTTCTTTGATGTGTCTTTGCCTGATATTTGAATCAGTGTGATATTGTCCTCACAGAATTAGTTTGGAAGTGCTCCCTCTTTTTTATTTCCTGAAATAAATTGAAGAGTATTGGTATTAGTTCTTTAAAGGTCTTGTAGAACTTGGCTGTGTATCCATCTGGTCCTGGGCTTTTCTTGGTTGGTAGGCTTCTGATGGCATCTTCTATTTCATCACTTGAAATTGATCTGTTTAAATTGTGTATATCATCCTGATTCAATTTGGGCAAATCATATGACTCTAGAAATTTGTCAATGCCTTTGATATTTTGTATTTTATTGGAGTACAACTTTTCAAAATAATTTCTAATTATCTTCTGTATTTCTGTAGTGTCTGTAGTGATATTTCCTTTTTCATTACGTATGTTAGTAATTTGAGTTTTCTCTCTCCTTCTCTTCATTAGCCTGGCTAAGGGTCGGCCAATTTTATTTATTTTTTCAAAGAACCAACTTTTTGTTTTGTCAATTTTTTCAATTGTTTGTTTCAATTTCATTGATTTCAGCTCTGATTTTAATTATTTCCTGTCTTCTACTGCTTTTGGTGTTGGATTGTTCTTCTTTTTCTCTGGCTTTGAGATGTAATGTTAGGTCATTTATTTGTTGACTTTTTCTTCTTTTAAGAAATGAGCTCCATGCAATGAGCTTTCCTCTTAGAACTGCCTTCATAGTGTCCCAGAGATTTTGATATGTTGTATCTGTGTTCTCATTCACCTCTAAGAATTTTTTAATCTCCTCCTTGATGTTTTCTGCAACCCATTGTTCATTGAGTAGCATATTATATAGTCTCTAGGTGTTGGAGTAGCTTTTATTTCTTATTTTATCATTGATTTCTAATTTTATTCCCTTATGGTTTGATAGAATGCAGGGTAGTATCTCTACTTTTTTATATTTTCTAAGAGTTGTTTTATGGCATAATCTATGGTCTATTTTATAGAAGGATCCATGTGCTGCTAAGAAAGTGTATTTACTCACTGAAGGATGAAATATTCTATATATGTCAGTTAAGTCTAAGTTATTGATTGTATTATTGAGTTCTATAGTTCCTTTGTTCAGCTTTTGTAGGAGCCTTGTTTGGGGAGATGGCTTAAATTGTGGTTGACTATGGGCCATGGATATTTGGGCATTGCCGCCTTTTGTAGTTTCACGGGACTTGGCCCGGGATCTCGCGGGACTTGGCCCGGGATCTCGAGTGACTTGAGCCAAGATTGTTGATCGGGTCTGTGCCATTTTTTGGTGGTATGTGTGGTGTGTGTTAGTTGTTGTTAGAGCCAGAGAGAAAAGTTATCAGAATAAAAAGCTGTTTGTTTCCAGTTCGCCTCTGAACTTCTTCCCGCGGCTTCGTTGCTCCAAGCAGCCATGGCTTCAGGTGGCAACAAGCTTTTATTTGGAAGA
Source organism: Tamias sibiricus (assembly GCA_025594165.1). Classification (NCBI taxonomy): domain Eukaryota; kingdom Metazoa; phylum Chordata; class Mammalia; order Rodentia; family Sciuridae; genus Tamias; species Tamias sibiricus. The sequence continues at coordinate 94,341,107 of CM046667.1, read as the reverse complement.
TGTATCCAGTGGTGTAAGTGGTGTGTTAAAGTCACCCAAAAATTATTGTGTTGTGGTCTATTTGACTCTTGAACTTGAGAAGAGTTTGTTTGATGAACGTAGATGCTCCATTGTTTGGGGCATGTATATATTTATAATTGTTAAGTCTTGTTGGTGTATGGTTCCTTTGAGCAGTGTGTAGTGTCCTTCTTTTTCCTTTTGATTAACTTTAGCTTGAAGTCTGTTTTATTTGAAATGAGGATGGAAACCCCTGCTTGCTTCCACAGTCCATGTGAGTGGTATGATTTCTCCCAACCTTTCACTTTCAGCCTGTGCATGTCTTTTCCTATGAGATGAGTCTCTTGGAGGCAGCATATTGTTGGTTCTCTCTCCTTTTTTTTAAATCCAATCTGATAGTCTATGTCTTTTGATTGCTGAGTTTAAGCCATTAACATTCAGAATTATTATTGAGACATGATTTGTATTCCCATCAATTTTTTATTTTCAGTATTTAACTTGACATGGTTTCTCCTCTGATTAACTTATCTTTTAGTGTTATACCTCCCTCTGCTAATTTTTATCATTTATTTCATTTCCTCTTCGTGGAATATTTTTCCGAGGATGTTCAGGAGTGCTGGCTTTCTCATTGTAAATTCTTTTTATTTTTGTTCATCATGGAAGATTTTTATTTCATTATCAAATTTAAAGCTTAATTTTGCTGGATATAAGATTCTTGATTGGCATCTGTTTTCTTTCAGAGCTTGTTATATGTTGTTCATGATCTCCTGGCTTTGAGTGTCTGGGTTGAAAAATCTGCCATTATTTGAATTGGTATCCCCCTATATGTGATCTGCTTCCTCTCTCTTGTGGCCTTTAAGATTCTATCCTTATTCTGTATGATAGGAATTTGCATTATAATGTGCCTTGGTGTAGATCTGCTGTAATTTTGTACATTTGGTGTCCTGTAAGCTTCTTGTATTTGGTTTTCCAATTCATTCTTCATTCTTGGGAACTTTACTGATATTATTCATTGAAGAGATTGTGCATTCCTTTGGTTTGTGCCTCCTCTATCCCAATTACTCTTAGATTTGGTCTTTTGATGCTGTCCCATAATTCTTGGATGTTTTCTTAATAGTTTCTTATTATCTTCACTGTGTAGTCAACTTTATTTTCACAATTGTATACTTTGTCTTCATTATCCGATGTTCTTTCTTCCAATTGATCTAGTCTGTTGGTGATGCTCTCTATTGTGTTTTTTATTTGGTTTATTGTTTCCTTCATTGCAAGGATTTTTGACTTTTTTTTTTCAGAGTCTCTATCTCTTTTTTGAAGTAATCTTTTGCTACCTGTATTTGCTCTCTTATATCTTTGTTGTAGTGATCAATTTTTGCTTGTATTTGCTCATTTAGGTCATTCTTTAATTCACAGATCATTTTTAATTATGAACCTTCTGAATTCCTTCTCTGACATTTCATTAACTTCGCTGAGCATGTGTTCTGTTATGGTAGCATCCTGGTTTGTTTGGGGCACTTTTCTCTCTTGTTTTTTCATGTTGTCTACTTGTCTTCCTTTCTTGCAATGTGGATCTGAGATTATTACAGTTTCTACCCTGTATTCTTGTAATATCCGTGCAGCTTATCTGTACCTCACCTTAATGTTGTGCTTTCAAACCCTACAGGTGTCCCTTGATGTATGCTACTGCAACTAAAGGTGGTGGAGGCAGTAGCAGAGGTAACTTGAGATAATAGTGAAGGTGCCCCAAGATGGATGCAACATCTTCCAGAAATGGGGCTGAAAGGGTGGGCCTTACACTATCTTTGGGATGCCTGCTCTGAGATGCAGCTGCTTTTAGGCCCTGTCTGTTGCCAAAAGGTAGGGGCTACTGCTTGGGGTAGGCTATGGCTATGTCTGCAGTGTCTCAAGATGGAAGTGGGTTAGGCTTGTGCTCCCAGGTGGGGTGGTATGGTGGACTCTGCACCTACCCTGGGCATGGGTCCCGTGCAGGTTGGTGTGGGCAGAACTGGCTGAGTCTGAGCTCCTGCTGTGGTCTGCTGGTCAGAAGAGGTGGTCCTATAGAGGCGCCTGAGTTTGGAGGGTGTCTGCCTGTGGCAGGATGGAACTGGGCCCACTCTGAGCCTGGGTCCCTCACAGGTTGGTGTGGGCAGAACTCAAGGTGTTACAGTTTCTACCTTATAATCTTATAGTGTCCCTGCAGGTTACTGATGTCTCATCTTTGTTTTGGGCTTCCAGTCCCAAACCAGTGTCCCAAGATGGAAGCTGCCACAACTGAAGATGGTGATAGTGGCCACGGAGGTAACCTGAGATTGTGGTAGAGGTGTCCCAAGATAGAGGTGTCCCAAGATGGAAGTGATCACTTTCAGGGATGGAGCTGAAAGGGCATGTTGTCAAATGGTGTTGGGCGACCTGTTTGGAGATGCAGCACCGTGATGCATGATGCGGCAGCAGGTAGCTGCCTGTAGGCCCTGTCAGTTGTCAGAAGGTGGAGGCTCCCACGTGAGCAGAGCTATGGCAATGGCTGCAGTGTTCCAAGATGGAGGTGGGCAGGCCAAAATCCTCATCTTTACATGGTCTTTGTTGGTGAAAGCAAGTTTAGCTTAGAACAGAAAAAATATAGCAAAACAGCCAAAAATTGTTTCAATAGTCAATAAAACTGAGTTATCCCTATAACTAAGTAGTACATCACCTTTAAAAAAGATGAGGAAGATCTAATACGTGCTGAAGTAAGATATTGCCACAATAAATTGTTCTTGGTAAAAAGAATATAAAAACAATATATATAAATCAAAATGTAACAATATCCCCCAAGCTCTCAACCATATTTACTGGAATTAGAAAAATAGTAGGTCCTTACACCTTCAGAATTAAGTTAAAGGCAGCCACTAATATTTAATTTGGGGGTCGTACCAGGGATTGAACTCAGGGGCACTCAACCATTGAGGCACATCTCCAGCCTTTTTCTGTATTTTATTTAGAGACAGGGTCTCACTGAGTTGCTTAGTGCCTCACTGTTGCTGAGACTGGCTTTGAACACTCGATCTTCGTGCCTCAGCCTTTTGAGCTGCTGGGATTACAGGTGTGTGCCATCACATTTGGCTGAAGCCATTAATTCTTTACATGTTCATTTGTATATGTCCATTTGGAATGGATAGGTAGTTGATGAGGGCAGAAAAGCCAACCATACGTACCTTTGCTTTATTGATTTTCTCCTATGTTCCAATTGTAGTGCTAGAAATCAGGTGTGTAGGGCAATAGGCTATCCCATGTAACCCCTCATCAGCCTATAAGGTAAAGATTCTTTTCCACATTTGACACATGAAGAATATGACAGGTCACTTGCCTGTGTTCTCTCTTTCATTACCATCTGTCTCAATTGTCATCCAGGTCCACTGGGACTTACACCTGGGCTTAGCTGCTCCTTGGTGGTCATCAACTACATAAGGAAATAGATGCTAAGAGAGTTAGTACCCATGGGTAAGTCAATGTTTGGGCAATCCTGGCACAGTTTCCATACTATCTATCTATCATTCTATCTACCATTATTTAAAAGGAAGTCTTGCTATGATGCCCAGGCTGATCTCAAAGTCCTGAGCTCAACCAATTTTCCCACTTTAGCCTCCTGAGCAGCTGGGACTATGGGAATACATCACCATGTCAACCCTGCATGCAATATTTTAAAATTTTACATACAAATATTTAAAACAAACATTTCAAATCTGATCACTGAAGCTATTTGGAAAATCAGGGGTAATGGGCCTTGACTATATTGGTAAAGGTTTTCCAAAGAACCTGAACCAAGGGATGCTTAACCATTGAGCCACATCCCCCACCCTTTTTATGTTTTATTTTGAGGCAGAGACTCACTGGTTAATTAAGGCTAACTTGCTAAGTTGCTGAGGTTGGTTTTGAACTTGCAATCCTCCTGCCTCAGCCTTTGGAGCCACTGGGATTACAGGTATGTGCCACCACAGTTGTTCCCTGTGCCTTCATATTTAAGGTCTCTTTCTCATAGGAAGTACACCATTCAATCAGCTGGAGGCCAAGAGGGATTCATTTTAAGGAATACATTCATGCAGTTTTGGAGAATGACATGCTCCAAATTTACAGGGTGGCCTAGCTGGCCTTAGGCTTGAGAACAGTCAATGTTTCAGTTCAAGTCTACCAGCAGAATTCCCTCTTACTCAGAGGAGTCAGATTTTAACTTTATTAAGACCTTGCCTGGGGGATGGGGCTGTGGCTCAGTGGTAGAGTGCTCACCTAGCATGTGTGAGGCACTGGGTTCAATCCTCTGCACCACATTTAAAAAAAAAATCTTCAACTGATTGAATGAGGCCAATCTACATTATGAGGGGAATCTGTTTTACTCAATGCATATAAATTGAAATGTCAAGTTCCTCTAAAACATCCTAAGAAACATCTGTAATAATATCATAGTTAATAATAGTACCACCATAGGGCAGAAACAATCAAAAAAATAACTTGTTTTGTTGCCTTATTATTTTAAATTTGGGCTAATCATGATGGCTTTTCTCTTCCTTTAACTGGAGTGTCCTTCTTTCCTTTCTTTCCTCCCTTTTCTCTCTTTTTCTTCTTAGCATGTACAAGGCTTTGGTTTATTCAGCTGCCAAGCTGGGAAAAGGCTTCCTTCTGGAGTGAATAACAAAAACACGTTCATGAGCCAGGTACTTTTATGTACAGGGATGGGTAAGAGAGATATTGCTATATATTCATACGTAAACAATAACATATATTAATTGTCAGAGTTCTTCTTTTTTAATATTTATTTTTTAGTTGTAGTTGGACACAATATCCTTATTTTATTTATTTTTAAGTGGTGCTGAGGATCGAACCCAGGGCCTTTCACGTGCTAGGCACACACTCTACCGCTGAGCTACAACCCCAGCCCAGTCAGAGTTCTTCTTTACCTCCTCACACCCCCACCCTAAGAAAAGAAACAAGTTTATTATGGTTTGGATCTGCAAAAGCCACCCCCACAAATTTCATGGGTTGAAAACTTTGTCCCCAGTGCAGCTATGTCTAGAGATTGGGCTTTTGGGAAGTGATTGGATCTAAAGGGCTTTAACCTTATCAGAGGATTAATCATTTTGGTAGTTTGAAAATATGAATGTGCCAGGAAAGGTGGCACATGCCTGTAATTCCAGCAACTCTGGAGGCTGAAGCAGGAGTATCAAGAGTTCAAAGCCAGTCTCAACAACTTAGCAAGGCTCCAAGCAACTTAGCAAGACCCTGTGTCAAAATAAATTTAAGTTGGGCGTCGGGGTACTTAGGAAGATTAGAGGAGCACTAGAGTGGTGGTCAAAGGGGAGGGAGGAGAAAGGAGGGAGATAGGGGGGTATGGGGTGGTGAAAAAAAAAGGGGGGGAGGTATAATAAGATGGATATTGTTATCCCAAATGCATGATTGAAGACTTGAATAGTATGAATATATTTTGTATACAAACAGTGTTATGTGAAAAGAGGCTCTATATGTGTATTATGAACCGTAATGCATTCTACTAGAATGGCCAATGGGGAGGGAGGGGAAGGGAGGGGGAAAAAGGGTGAAGGAAAAAAATAAAAGATGGTAGAATGAGATGGATATCACTATCCTAAGTGCATGTATGAAGTCACGAATGGTGTGAATATACTTTGCATACAACCAGAGATTTGTAAAAAAGTGCTCTGTATGTGTAATATGAAATGTAATGCATTCTGCTGTCATTTATAACATCTTAGAATAAAAATATATAAAAAAAAAAAATAAATAAATTTTAAAGAAATGAACTGGGGATGTGGCTCAGTGGTTAAGCACCCCTGGGTTCAATCCCTGGAATAATACTAATACTAATAATAGTAATTTGAATTGACTACTGGGTAGAAACTGTGGGCAGGTGAGAGATGGCTGGAGAAGGTAGGTCACATAGGGCAAGGCCTTAGGGACAAAATCTTGTCCCTGGCCCTTTCCTCCTTTCCTCTGTCCCTGTCTCCTCGCTTGGTCTCTCTGTCTCTCTCTGTCTCTCTCTCTGTGTCTCTCTCTCTCACTCACTCCAACTGCCAGGAATTGTTCTTCTGATACTCCCTTTTGCCATGATGTTCTTTTGCCTTGACTGAGGCCCAAAGCAATGGGACGAATTCACCATGGACTGAACCTATGAAGCCATGAGCCAAAATAAATTCTCCTTCTCTAATTTGTTCTTGTCATATGTTTTGGTCACAGTGATGAAAATCTGACTAACACAAGGTTTTTTTATAACACTCTTTAAACCAATTCAACAGAGCATCTACATAAGAACAGTTCTTATACATTCATCTACATTAATGGCATGATATGATTTCAAGTCAATAATTGCTACTACTATTTTTGCACACTTTTGCACAATATTTTTACTTGCTACAATTCCCTCCATTTTCATTAAAACAGGACAACTAAGTGTCAGCAGAAATACTCATTAGGTTATGAGCATTCTCCCTCTTCTTAAAGTTGCTATACATTTTCAGAATTTATGATTCAATTACTGATTCAATTTTTTTGATTCCACCTGGTACATAACATTAATTATAAAGAATAGGAAAACACAACTAAAATAAAGAAGAGAATATATGGTACACTTATAAAAATTTGTTTTTTGATTTCCTTTAGATACTTAGTCAATCGGGATCACATACAGGTTTCACTATTTATTGTTGAGTATGTGAAAAGATTTGTCTCATGCATTTTATATATGTTTACCTCTACATTTTGAATCATTTAAGTAAATTCAGTAAGACTCATTTATAAGGGCACATACTCTTTCTTTTTCAGCTAGAAGGAAATTCAAAGCTGGTCTATTTAGAAATACAATACTGTTAAAACTCTTAAATTCAGATTGTGTTTGGCCGAGATTTTTCTACAAGAATGTTTATTGTTGTTGTTGTTGTTATTGTTATTATTATCATTATTATTACTATTATTATTATTATTATTATTATTAGGGTTCCTGAAATATTTACAGTGGATGTGCAAAGTGTACAAACTTCTATTCCAGGAAATGATATATAGATGAAATATTTTATCATTTAGAGGTTAATACTGAAAGCATAACTACTCTTTTAATCCTTTTTATATTTATCTGTTGGAATTTTGTTGTTTCTGTTTTTTATTTTTTTTTTCTCTTGACAAAAGTCTGGGTGCCAAGACTCAGGAAACATATTCTCTACAGAACAGCTGTCTGTTTAAACTCAAGGGACTAATATTATGGGCCAATTTAGCCAGAGACAGCATGGTGGGAGCTTATGATATAGAATGTTCATGCTGTTATTGCAGGTACCTTAACAGGTTTGAAAGTGTAAGCTAGATTTGAAACTGCACTCCCCTTAAAAAAACAGTAACTACAAATATATTTTGTATACAAACAGTTGTATGTAAAAAGATGCTATATACGGGCACTATGAATTGTAATTATTATAAATTTAAAAACTAAATTAAAAAACAGTAACTATCAAAGGGGATTATATGTAGTTATATCTACACAAAAACTGGGACATAATAGACTATAATAAAAAAGGTAAGTGAGAAATTGACATTCCCATCATTTTCCTTTGTGTAATTATTCAATTTAATATAACTACCTTAGCTTGATGTGGTGGCACTCGCCTGTAATCCCAGCACCTTGGGACACTGAGGCAGGAGGATCATGAGTTCAAAGTCAACCTCCACAATTTAGTGAGGACCTAAGCAACTCAGTGAGACCCTGTCTTTAAATAAAATATAAAGAAGGGCTGGGGATGTTGCTCAGTGGTTAAACACCCCTGGGTTCAATTCCTGGTACCTAAAAAACAAAAAAGAAAAGAAATTAGAGGACACAAATTCACTCAACAAACCATGTTAAGATCCCAGAATAGCCTTGGCACCAAACCTGGGAAGGATAAGGAAAAACATAAACATATATGCAAAAATCTTCATCAAGATATTAGTGTATTATATCCATCACTATATGAAAAGTATAAAGATCAAGTTCATTTAATCCAGGAATGAAAAATTGGTTTAACGTTTAAAAATTAAGTAATGTACTGTACTTATTGGCCAATAAAAGAGAAAAACTGCATGATTATTTCAATATATGCATAAAATATTTGACAAAATTCAACACCTATTCATGATTTTTAAAAAATCTCAGCCATCTTCCCCAATGATAAAAAGAAATTATGACAAACCTACAGGTAATGGGGGTGTGGTGGTGAATGCCTATAATCCCAGTGGCTCTGTAGGCTGAGGCAGGAGGGTCTCAAATTCAAAGCAAGCCTCAGCAAGTTAGCAAGGCCCTAACCAGGTCAACAAGACCCTGTCTCTAAATAAAATATTTAAAAGGGCTGGGGATGCATTTCGGTGGTTAAGTTCCCCCGGGTTCAATACCTGGTACCAAACCAAACCAAACCAAACCAAACCAAACAACCTACAGGTAACATAATAAGCAGTAACATATTTTACATTTCCCCCTAAGATTAGAAATAAGGAAGGATGTTCATGCTCATCAAACCTATTCAACATTGTACTTCATTTATAAATAAATCTCATGATTTTTTCAATAAATAAAATCCTAGATTCTACAGAAATAGCTACTAGAACTAATAAGTAAAGCTAACAAACTCATGGGATGCAAGATCACTGTTAAAAAATAAATTGTATTTCTATATACTAGAAGTGAATAATTGAAATTACAACTGAAATTGTGATTGAAATAAAATCAATACCGTAACAATAGTTTGATGGCCTATGGGATGACTAACAAAATACATATCAAGCATGTACACAGTAAGCTACAAAACACTGTAAGGAGAAAGAAAAATCTATATAAATATAGAAATACATCATTATTCATGGATATTTGTGAGTATACTCAATATTGTTAGTATATCATATTATATATCATTAAAACACATATTAAGATATTATTATTAAAAAAACCAAAGATTGAATGTTCTTTTTGATATTTGGATGCTAACATACAACAAGGGGAGAAGATCAGTAGATTAGACAATGGGGAATGAAGGAAAGGAAGTGGGGATAGGAATAGGAAAGACAGAATGAATCTGAAATAACTTTCTTATGTATATATGTGAACACAACACAGTGAATCTCAACATTGTGTACATCCATAAGACTGGGATCCTAATTATATTATATTCCATATTCATATAAATATGTCAAAACATACTCTAATGTCATGTATATCTAAAAAGAATAAATAAAAAAGTAAAAAGAAAAAAAATATCTTATAAATATTAGGATCACTTCCCAAAAGATCTTCAGATTCAGTGAGAGTGCGATCACAATAAAAACCAAGCAGTCATCTTTGTAGAAATTAACATGATGCTCCAATATTTATATGTTCTTAGAATCACTGAAATCAACTGTAAATATGGAGAACAAGGCTGGAGACTTACATATTTAATTTTTTTGTACTAGGTATCTAATCCAGAGGCACTTAACCACTGAGCCACATCCCCAGCCCTTTTTATTTTTTATTTTTATTTTTTTACTTTGTGACAGAGTCTCACTAAGTTGCTTAAGTCCTCTCTAAATTGCTGATGCTGGTCTTGAACTTGCAGTCTTCCTGTTTCAGCCTCCTGGGTCACTGGGATTACAGGTCTGTGCCACCATGCCTGTTTTACATAATCTTTATAATAAGAAATAACTTTAGTGAGTAAGGCAGTGGTGTTAGGGTGCAGGATTAATGTATATATCCAGGGAACAGAATAGTCCCAAACATATGTAGTCAACTAATTTTTCTTTTTTACAAAGTGCCAACATAACTCCCAGGGCGTCTTTGAGCCTTCCTTCACATTTTACACAAAAATTAATTTGAAATGAATCATAGACACAAGTGTAAAATTCAACAATATGAAACTTCTAAAATAAAACACAACTGAAAATATTTGTAGCATTGGTATAGGCAACGTTTCTTAGACAAAAAAGAGCATGGATTATAAACAAAATTAATTGCAAATTTGGACTTCAACAAAATTTAAAACTTCTACTCTTTGAAGGACTCCGTTAAAAAATAAAATAGCAAGTTAATGACTGGGATAAAATATTCACAATACTTACAGACAACAACCAGGTCATATATAAGAATTCTTCAAACTCCAACTAAGACAAATAACTTAATAAAAGTGGGCTAAGTATTTGGGTAAAAATTTTACAACGGTAAAAATGCAGAGCACATTTCACATAGTTCAGTAAGAGAAATGGTGCTCAACACCTTTGCTCCTCAGGGAAATGTAAATTAAAACCATTTTAAGATAATCACTATGCATTGAGTACAAGAAATGTAATTATGAAGACAAATAATGTCAAATATTGTCAAAGACATGGAGCAAATGGAAATTTCGTATTTTGCTGGCAGGAATTTTCTTACACTTATTTGAATTTCAAAAATTCAACAATTTTGGGAAATTTTTTGTGAGTTTCTTGACATTTCAAACATACACTATGGTGGTTTAGTGGTTGGTGTTTGGTGCTAACATACACTTATTATAAGACAGCAATTCTACTCTTAGGAATTTGCTCAAAATAAATGAAAATGTACTTCTACAAAAATGTACCTGAATTGTTATAGCAGTTTAATTTTTAAAAACTTTTATTGGAAACAGCCCATGTAGTGAATAGCCAAAGAAGAAATGAGGCCCTCAGTCCAATAGTCCCACCAACAACTTTGTGAGCAAGGAGGTGGATCCTTCCTCAATTAAACCTTAATTGTAGCCTTGTTATCATCTTGTCATCATCTTGGTTTTAGCCTGTGAGATACCTTAAGGTAGAGTCATTCAAATAAGCTATGCCTAGTTTTTTCTTTTTTTAATACCAGGGATTGAACCCAGGGTTCTAAACACTGAGAAACATCCCCAGCACTTTTTTTAGTATTTTATTTAGAGCCAGGATCTCGTTGAGTTGCTTAGGGCCTCACTAAGTTGCTGAGGCACTTCAGCCTTCTGAGACTCTGGGATTACATGTATGTGCCACCACTCCCGGCTATGCCAAGTTCCTTGACCCACATAAACTGAAATGACAGTTGTTTGTGTTTTCAAGTCACTAAGTATAGGGGTAATTTGTTATACAGTAATGAAGAACTAAACATATATAATGGAACAATAAACTGAAATGAACTATTGATGCAGATAACATTGATGAAGCCAAGCACAAAAATGTACACACAATATAATTATAATCCCACCTATACAACATTCTTGAAAAGATAAAACTGGTCTATAGTGATAGAAAATCAGATTATTACTTTCCTTTAGTGAAGTGTTTTGGGGATACTAACTGCAAAGGGGTATGACTATTTGGAGTAATGAAAATGTTCCGTATCTTAAATGCAGTGATCACATGAGGGTGTATACTTAATAATACTCATCACTCACTTGAAATGTATTCTTCATATGTGTACAATTTATTGTATGTAAATTACAGTATTTTTAGCACCTGGGATTGAACCCAGGGGCACTTTACCACTGAACTACATTCCCAGTCCATTTTATTTATTTTTATTTTGAGACAGGTTCTTCCTAAGTTGCTGAGGCTGGCTTCAACCTTGTGATCCTCCTGCCTCAGTCTCCTGAGTAGCTGGGATTACAGGCATGAGCCATTGCACCAAGTGTAAATTATATTTCTGAAAGTTAAGAAAAATGATCAAAACAAAAACACTACTACAAGATGAGCTCAATGCCTCTGCAATACTATAAAACCATTTTAGTCAGTGAAAGGCTAAACAGAAATCCCGTGATTGCCATAGCTCTGTAACAGTTTTATCCTAGATGTGTATCCACTGCTGAGCAAAAACCCAAATGAATTCCTGAATGATTGCATGCAACTGGAGTTTAAAGACCCGAAAAACAGCTAATTGTTTATTGCTGTCCTAGTATGATCCTTGCCCTATGTATGTTTTTCCTGTAACTCACCAACTGCCATCACAGACCTCTGGACTGTCCTGATGCTAGATACCCTTAACAGTCCATGCCCCACTTAATGGAGAACAAGGACTTTGGGCCACTTCCCCCACTTTATTCTCTCTCAGCGGGAAGCAGCTTGGAGATGTCAGTGCCCATTTTTCCATATAAATTGAAATGTAGAAATTGACTGTGGGGAAATGTAACAGTGGTCCACTTTACAATGTCACAAAGGCTTTGAATATAGCCCTTGTTGCTCTGCTGCTGACTGTTTTCACTTTGTTTTTTTTACTTGTTCTGTTTAAATATACATGAGAGTAGAGTGTATTTTTAAAATTCTTATTGGTTATTTTTACTTATGCATGACAGTAGAGTATATTTTGACATATTATACATACCTAGAGTATAACTTATTCTAATTAAGATCCCATTCTTGTGGTTGTACATGATGTGGAGTTTCATTGGTTGTGTATTCATATATGAACTGAGGAAAGTTAAGTAAGGTTCATTCTATTGTCTTTCCTATTCTTATCCCCTCTCTCTTCCCTTCATTACCCTTTGCATAATACTGCAGGAGCCCTGTTTGGGGAGATGGCTTAAATTGGAGTTGACTATGGGCCATAAGGATTTTGGGCATTGTCACCTTCCGTAGTCTCACGGGACTTGGCCCGGGATCTCGAGTGACTTGGCTGAGATTGCTGATTGGGTCATCGCCATTTTGGTGGTGTGTGCTGCACGTGTTAGTCGTTGTTAGAGCCAGAGAGAAAAGTTATCAGAATAAAAAGCTGTTTGTCTCCAGTTTGCCTCTGAACTTCTTCTCGCGGCTTCGTTGCTCCAAGCGGCCATCGCTTCAGGCAGCAACAGGTGGCGGCCCGTACGGGGACTTCGGAGCAGACAGGTAAGAACTGAAAGGTCTCTAAAGATGGGTTCGAATATAACTGAATCCCAAGTGATAGAGGCTATGCAAAGACTCCTTGATATACCTGACTCTGTTCTCAGTGAGGAGGATATAGAAAAAAGTGAAAGTGATCAAAAAAGCGTAGCTTCCACTGGGCCAACTAAGACCAGTAAAGAGAGTATTAGAAGAGTCCCAAAAATGACAAAAATCCAAGCTATTAGAGCTATTCGGGAGTTATTGGTGATAGCTGAAGGATACTTGCTCTTAATGGAACCTGGGCCTCAGGATATTGCTGTCAGTGAAATTAGCAGTGGTGAGGAATCTAGTAAAAGTGATCCTGAAAAAAGAGGAAAAAGAAACTAAAAAAGACCAAGAATAAGGACCGTCAAGTAGAGGAACCACTTCTGTCCTCTACTCCCCCATGGGTGGAATCCATTACAGAAAATATAAAGGGTATTACTAGGCATTTGCATACCCTAGAAACAGAAATAAAAAGTCTTTCTGATCGCTTATGTGCTCTCGAGGGTAACTCACAGATACATTGGGAACCGCCAGCATTTGAAAAGAAAAATGGACAGAGGGTCCATCAGTCAGTAGATTTCAAAACAATAAAAAATCTCAAAGAGACAATAATGACTTATGGGCCCCAAGCTCCTTTCACGTTGAGTATGCTGGAGTCCCTTAACACCTTTAGCTTAACCCCCTCAGACTAGAAAAGTCTATGTAAAACAACATTAAGCGGGGGGCAATTCTTGGTTTGGCGATCGCAATTCCAAGAACTTTGTATAGAAACGGCTAAAAGAAACGCGGCTGCAGGGTTTGAAAACTATAATATAGACATGCTCACAGGAGAAGGGCAATTCGCAGACTTACAGGCTCAAACAGATTATGACCCAGATGTATATGCTCAGATAAACACAGCTGCCTTAGAGGCATGAAAAACTGTACAAGGACCTGGGGATCTACAAGGTAGCTTGTCAAAAGTGATTCAAGGACCTAATGAGCCATATGCTGATTTTGCTGATCGACTTTTGAAAACTGCAGGTAGTGTGTTTGCAGATGTTGATCAAGCTATGCCATTAGTTGTTCAATTAGCTTATGAAAATGCTAATAAATGGTGCCAAGCAGCCATCAGGCCATAGAGAACTATAACTTTAATTCATTTTAGGTTAAGAGTATTCAATTAAGAGTAAATAATTTTATAAATAAAGGTACTTTCAATTTTGATTTATAGGTGTCCCTGGGTCTTCTCTTTAGCAAACAATATGACTAGTGCTATATAACCTGATATTTTGGTGTTTTGACATAAGATTGTTTATTTGTTATTAACTTCATTTATTTAATAGCTCATTAATTTCAATTATCTCAACAGGTAAAAGATTGCTCTGTATACAGAGACTCAAGGGTTCCAGCTAACAAATTATTTCTCCAAAGTGCCTTTACCTTCTCTTTAATCTATCTTAAATGCAGTAATTACCCTCAGTCTTTCTTTGTTTTGTTCTAAATATGATATTTTTCCAACTTATGTTTGTAGAAGCTCAACCAGCGATGTGTGTGAACAAAAATCAATTTTAATTTTCTAATCTAATTATTCAATTTTGTAGTTTGATAACTCGCCTCTTGACTCAATGCTGCAATAGCACTGCCTTTCCTTTAATAATTGATGCTTGAATTTCTAGCTAGCGGGCCCTGAAGATTTGCCAGTGGCATTGTCTAGACATAAAAAAGACGTCTGCTGCTACAGCTGCAGGGATCGTGGTCGCCGCAAGCATCCCTGCTGCTCAAACATCAAACAACCTCACCAACAGTGTGGCCTCTGCTCTACATACGTGGGGCCTCCTACATCAACATGTTATAACAAATGGACATTTTGATCTTTCATTGTTTGAGACTTTACGAGACAATGCCTTGCGGGTATTTGTCTAGAAAATTCAATGTGTTACTTAATGAAACTTAGGACAGCTGATTTGTTTAAACAATTTGATATGCTATACAATTTGGCTCATCACCAAAAGGCTTGTCGCCTTAAAGCCGCAACATCTCCTCACAATTGGACGGCTGTTAGTCATCATACACAGTCGATCCTAAAGGGCTCCATTAGATGACTGGTTCGCCAATGACGGATAAGATCCCCAGAGGGGGACAACCTAAGACAGACACAGTCACACGAGACAGTCTCATGTGGCCGACATATCAACCTAAGACAAGAGTCAAGGACACAGCCTTGATTATCCGATGATGGGTAAAAATGTTGGTTAAACATAGACGTCCTAAAACATCCCCTCTTTTAAAACAAAAGGGGGGAAATGCAGGAGCCCTGTTTGTGGAGATGGCTTAAATTGTGGCTGACTATGGGCCATAGGATTTGGGCATTGTCACCTTCCGTAGTCTCACGGGACTTGGCCCGGGATCTTGAGTGACTTGGCCGAGATTGCTGATCGGGTCATCGCCATTTTGGTGGTGTATGCGGCGCGTGTTAGTCGTTGTTAGAGCCAGAGAGAAAAGTTATCAGAATAAAAAGCTGTTTGTCTCCAGTTTGCCTCTGAACTTCTTCTCGCGGCTTCGTTGCTCCAAGCGGCCATCGCTTCAGGCAGCAACATAATACAACTAAACTTCTACTTTTCCCCTATCCCCCTTGTTGTATGTTAGCATCCACATATCAGAGGGAATATTAGACATTTGTTTTTTTGGGATTGGCTCATTTCTTTTGTCATGATATTCTCTGGATCTATCCATTTACTGGCAAAGTCATAAAGTCATTCTTTTTTTTTTCTTTTTAGTATCAAGGATTGAACTCAGGGGCACTCGACCACTGAGGCACGTCCCCAGCCCTGTTATGTGTTTTATTTATTTAGAGACAGAGTCTCACTGAGTTGCTTAGTGCCTCACCTTTGCTGAAGCTGGCTTTGAACCCATGATCCTCCTGCCTCAGCCTCAGAAGCTGCTGGGATTACAGTTGTGTGCCACTGCACCCAGCAAAGTTGTTCTTTTTTATGTCTGAGTAATATTTCATTGTGTACGGACATGATTCTTTCTTTTTCTTTCTTTCTCCCTCACCCTAATCTCTCCCCTCCCTAATATTCCCCTCCATAATCTTGGAGGAAATAAGATTACCTTTCTTCCCCATCCTAGGCAGAGTTATCTGTCCTTGAGCAAACATATCCCCTGTTGATTCTTTCCTATATTTTCTGAAAATTGGCAACTATACCCAGGGATTTTATTACACTTGGGTTTGATCCCTTTGGATCAATAGGTAGTATTGTTTTATTTCACAAAGAGACACATAATGTCTGTTTTTTGCTCTCTTTGGATGTTATCAGCTTAATATTTAATGCTCTTGAGAGGCAAGCCTATAATTTTCATGTGCTTAAGGAACAATGTGGTGTTGGCTTTCAGTGACCAGCTAGTGAGTTTCCCCTCTTGATACTTCCTGCAATTCAGTTTTTGTAAGTCCAACAAATTAACTTAAAAACTCTTTTCTCTTTATTTTATTTTCTTTTCTCTACACATACATACAGACATATACACGTGTATATATTGTTATATATGCATGTATATATTGATATGTTCATGTATACATATATAGCTTTTTAAATTAACACATGGATATTAAAGCATAGAGCTTTATATACTGACTACAACAAAGAGTTTGCTCCTGTGCAGTTTGTACAATTTGGTGAGTAAAGGTCTATGGGGGTGAAGTTTACTTTTTCGTTCTCTGTTGATATTTTCAATCATCTTTTAGTGAGGTCCTGTGCTTTTAACATTAATTAACCCAACCTGCCTTATTGTTTTTTTCTAGTTATCCTGTCTTGAAATCTCAGAGCCTTATCTGATTATCATGACTTCCATAAACAGCAAACCCTTTCTTCACTGTGAAAGCTAAAACTGTCACTCCCTGGTTTAGGCCCTCATCACACATATAACTATTAGGGCAAGTAATTATCTGGTGTTCCTCCCCACATCTTCTCTCCCTCCTATTCAGAGAAATAGAAATTAGATTTCCAAGCTCACATATATGGTTGTTGCTAAGCTTGGGAACCAACCAACATTCTGGAATGAGGACTGTCTCAATATGCCCCTATGTTCTCTTCCATCTTCTTCAGTAAATCTCCCTCCCTTTATTCACTGATGACTCAATCATTTTGGGGGGTTTCTATGGATGCCCATTGCTGCCCTCTCAGAGGAAAGTTCTACACTTCTCAAAAATAAATTCTCTCTATTTGGGACAAATACCACTTCACATGAGGCCATTTAGAGGAAGAACTAAAAACATAGGCATGAGACTATCCAGGTCAATAGGTTCTAGGAAAAGGCAATGGCCAGGTTGGCTTTAAATAGAAAAAGCCTCAAGGAGGAAAAGTATATTGACCTTGGTCTCAGAAGATGTTCAGGACTTAGAATTAAGATGGGCAAGAGAAAGCAGACTTGTTTAAAGAACCCAAGCCCTGTGACCTTACAATAAATTACCCTGGCTACCTTGTGGGTAAAAGTCCACTTGCTCCTTCTTTAGAGGTATTTATTGATGATGTTTATTGTCTTAAAGAGGTTCATAAGGTATATTCACTTTGTGACATGAAGTCTAGAAATTTGCTCTGCATTCTCCTAAGGACTTTAAAATTTATTTCTAAGTCTTGGAATCTGAAATTGTCAACATTTCTATATAGAACCTATACAAGTTCATTAATATATGCATCCCCCTTGAGCCCACAAATCTATTCTTTGGCATCCATCTTCAGGAAAAATCAATGACAAAATTTAATTATGACAGAGTTATTGTTAAATATAGGTGATCAGATTCACTTTATACCACATTCATATTCACTGGATTGATATTTTTTAGACATAGAGAAAACCTTATGTTTTGCTCTATACTTAGTTGTGTGTAGGTGTATTTCAGATGATCAACTTTGCCAAAGCTTGGCTACTGAGTGTAACTTTATGACATCACTCATGTTAGTCAAGACTGCTAATTGTCCCCAGTGACAATTTCCCCAATCTTCTTCTAATAGGACTCCCCGACCTAAGTTTTAGAAGAGCTCTTGGTCACTAGCTAGAAGTTAATATTACCCAGTCTCCCATGTAGCCAGGTATATACGTATGTCCAAATTTGTTGCAATAGAACATGAGCAGATGTGGACTGTACAACTTCTGTATAATTTCTTTGAATGGGAATTATTTACCTTTTACTTACTCTTTCTTCATTATTATATTCTCAAACTTAGATGAAGTGTAAGATAAATAATTTAGAAGGTTGCAGTGTCACAACATAGAACACACCTGACTTCATCAGACAAGTCCACTTACCCATAATTTTCTTTCTACTTATGGATTATTTTGTGTGGAAAAAAAAGCACTATGGTTCATGAAAAGAAATTTTCCCTGGTTTGAACCATTGTATTTTAAAATTTTTAAAAATATTTTTAAAGTTGTAGATGGATACAATACCTTTATTTATTTATTTTTAACATGGTACTGAGGATCAAACCCAGTACCTCACATATGCTAAGTGAGCACTCTACCATTGAGCCACAACCCCAATCCCAACCAATGAATTTTCAATATCTCTATGTTATAGGGGCTTATTTTGTGTCCTAGGCATAGTTGTGAAGGAAGTGATAGAAAGCTATGATCAATTTTTTCTGACATGGAAAAATGGGGTTAATCCTAGTTTGTATTTGCTTACATTTTTATTTCCGGTGCTTTTGTGTATAGAAATGCTTTGTTTTAATATTTAATTGCATTGGACTGGGGATGTGAATCAACAATGGAGTGCTTCAGTAGTATTTACAAGGCTCTGGAATTGATTCCCAGCACTGCAAAAAAAAAAAAAAAAAAAAAAAATCACAGGCACATTCAGAAATAAACATTGGTTGTATTTTATCTGTTACTGTCCATGTAATATACATATTAGAATACATTTGAGTATGCTGTTTTAATCTAATTTTATATTACTTTAAGTACAAATCGGGAAAAGGTTTCTGCATTAAATACTCCTTCATAGTATATTTCCATTTTTTTGTAGGATTAAATTAAATAGAGAGGGCAGGTTGAGGGCTTGAACTTTGTCCTTTTAAAAGTATTTTGTAGATGCTGCAGGACTTGTTAATGTCATAAATATTGATTGACATTAGCTTTACACAATGGGACTTATTTTTTTTTTATTTTTCAATACTGGGGATCAAATCCAGGGCCTCACACATAAGAGAGAAGCACTCTACCACTGAGCTACATCCCCAGCCCTTGAATTAAATTATATGACAGGTAATAGTTTATATAAGATGAATAATCTGTATTTGTATGTTTTGTTTTTCATTGTTTTTCTCTTGCAATTGGTTTACTCTATATGCACATAATGAATATATAAAGCATAAATATTTCCGCACATTTAGATTTTTTCCTGTAGAATAGAATGTAAAATGTGAAATAACTATATTGAATAGAATGAACATTTCTAAAAAAAACTATTTTACTATCAAATTTCCCTCTGAAAAGAATGTACTGACTTATATATCTCCAATAATGTGAGAAAGTTTTAGCTTTAACCCTGAGAAAAATATCAGTTTGCTTTGCATTTAGTGAAATTTTTAATAAATTATAAAATACAATGATGTAAAAATGCCCCAAATCTTAAGTACATAGCTCAATGAAGTATCAAAAAATAAAAAACAACTTAACCAGTACTTAATGCAAGATAAAATAAAAAAGAAAAATGACATTACTAACACTGTAGAATACCAATGCCAATCATTAGTCCAGGCTGCCACTAACTGGAATTGTAACATCTCATATTAATGAAACACTGCTTAAATTCATACAAATGGAATTATACATGAAATACTTTCCCCCTTTTGGCTTCTTTCTCTAAACATAATCTTTATGAAATCCAACCATATTGTGGTTAGGTATAAATTGTGCATTTTCTTTGCTGAATAATACTCCACTATTTAAATATGTAATTTACTTGATGAACAACACTTGGATTGGCCAATTTTTTAAAAAAATGATATTATGAGACTGTTGGCAAAATAGCAGCTGAGTAAGAGCCTGTAAAATTATCTCCCCACAGGCACACCAATTTGAATAGCTAGTCACACACCAAATTATCTTCACAAGAGATAAGGAAATCAATGAGAGACCAGAGTGCCTGCTTTTAGTACAACAAAATGAAAAGACATATTGAAGAAAGCAAGAAGGAAGAAAATGCCTGAGTCACCCCTCCCACAAATCCAAGTGGCCCAGTATGAACACAGATACCTCCTACTGGGGGAAGGTGAGAGAATTATGTCTAGGCCTTAGACTTGAAACCCAGTACCAGGCCTGTAAAGGTGAACCCCAGTGCTCAGTAAAGTCCTATAACCCCAACCGCCCACAGACTAAGCCACTGGAATTGCATTTGGCTAGGCAGCTCACTGCCTCTATTACCCTTCCTCCAAACTCAGGCTGCAGGGGGAGGGCAAGACTTCACCCACCTGGGAACTGGCATGAAAGGACAGGTGCTTTGTCTTGGAGCTCAGTGTCAGTTCCATTGCAGTGAACCCCAGCACTCAGTAGAAACTGAAAGTCCCAATTGCTGATCAGAACTCACAGATGGACCTTCTAGACTGCTCCCAGCATCAGACAGTGGCCTGTATACAAATGGAACAGACTCGAGTTTCAGCCCACATCATTTTCATCCTTGGAGTGTGGCTGGGGCACACCCATCTTCCTCCAGAGACTATTTAGGTCCCCAAGTCTGTGAGACTCCTGTGCAACCCAGCTTAGCATTAGCTTTGGTGGCCAAGGTACTGTCTCTACCACTTATTCTCCTACCTCAGGCAGCAAAGCTAGCACCAGGCCAGTCTTCACAGAGGAAAAGAAAGGGCTGCTTTAGCATCAGGCAGAGACATTTGTGATATAGACTCAAGATTCTACTTGTATCACTATCAGCTGTGGCATAGGCTTCAGTGCACCCCTGAGACTGCACGGGTATTTTAACTATGAGACTCAGATATGACCCAGCTTTAACATCAACCTGGGTAGCCAATGGTCTGCCTTCACCAATCCTACCTCAATCTCAGGCAGCACAGCATGGTATAAGATACCATTTGTTGGAAAAAGGACAGGGTACTAATCAGAAGGCATTGCCAAGGTTAGTAATCACAAGATATTGTGTGCTGGGCTGGTAAAACTTAACATTGGGCAGATCCTAATTGTACCCATCCCCATGCCTGTCTGCAGATAGATCCTGTGGAATAGCTCAAGTGCTAGGAAAAGACATATGATACTGATCTATTCAATTTCTGTCCCAGTCAACATCACTTGTGACTGGTTGTAGTGGACTTGGACCGGTATTGTGCTGGTCTTGGCAGATTGTGGGCTCAGGGTGTGATACACCTTGGCAGCATTGGTGGTCACAGGGATGACATAGGAACTTAAGTTTGATCCATCCACAGTGATTCTGCCTAGAGCTGAGCAAAATCCATTGTGCCTGACCACATGCCACTAAGTGTGGATAAGGCATCTGATCCCTACCCCAAACCAAGGGAGAGTCTTGTGGAAACAGTCTACTCTTTCTAGGTACTCTCCTGTTTTATTCATAAAAGTGTATTTAGAACAAACCCTGGCTTATATTTCCCTCTAGTATTGAAACAGTGATAACATAACACCAAAGGACACCCAGCAAAGCTTACCTGGGTGCCATTCAGTGGAAGTGACCACATGTTCAGAGAAATTTCAGATTGCCTACAATTTCCGTTAAGACCACTACAAACAAACCAAATTAGGAAGGAATAAATAATTAACCCTTCAATACCCAAATGACTGAATGCCAACAAGCATCAAGAGCTTTCGGGAAAATATGACCTCACCTGGTACTCAAACTAAGGTGCTAGAAACTGACCAGGCAGTATACAGTAGAAGAGAACTCTCAGAGAATTTCAAACAGTGATGGTTAATGATACTCAGTGAACTAGAAGAAAAAAGAGAAATGTTCCAATACAGAGAAAATTAACAAAGAGATAGAAGCAACTTACAAACATCAAACAGAAATCCTTGAGCTTAAAAATATACTCAGTGAAATTTAAAATGCAATAAGAGACATCAATATTAAAATAGAGCAAGCAAAAGAGCGAATTAATAAGCTTAAAGACAAGCTACTTGAAAATGCACAGAGAAGAAAACAGAGTAACAAGGACCACATAAACAAAATAAAAGTAACAAGGAATTTTGGGACAGTGTTGAAAGAGAAACATTTGGATTACTGTGGTTCAAGAGGGGCTTGAGAAGCCTAACATGTAAAAACGTATTCAAAGGAATAATGAGAGAAAATTTTCCAAACCTAAAGAAGGAATATAAATATCCAGAGATAAGAAGGTCAAAGGTCACCAGTCAGATTTAACTCAACGAAGTCTATCCAGGACATCTTAAACTGAAGTTCTCAAAGACAAAAGTGAAAGAGAAGATTCTCATGGCAGTAAAAGAAAAGAAACAGCACAAGATTATATATCTTTTTGTATATATTTATTTGTTTTAGTTGTACACAATGCATTTATTCTTATATGGTGCTGAGGATCCAACCCTGGCTGCGCACATGCTAGGCAAGCGCTCTACCGCTGAGTCACAACCCCAGCCCAAGATTATATATCTTAATTCACCTGACAGAGGACTTCTCAACAGAAGCTTTACGGGCCAAAAGTACTGAAGACAAAAACTGTCAACAAAAATACTGTACCTGGTAAAGCTACCCCTTAGAAATGAAAAGAGAGACACAGACATTCCCAGACAAACAAAAGCTGAGAGAAGTATAGCCACCAGACCAAGACATAAGATATGCTAAAGAGTGGCTTGGTGCTATGGCTCAGTGGTGGAGCACTCATCTTGCATGTGTGAGGCCCTGGGTTTGACCCTCAGCACCACATAAACAAAATAAAAAGGTACTGTGTTTACCTACAACTAAAAAATATTTAAAAATTTTTAAAAAATAAATGCTAAAGACAGTTCTTCAAATTGAAAGAAAGAGATATAAATGAGTAAGAAGAAAACAAAGGAAATACAGAACTTACTGATAAGATTAATTGTACAAAAAATTCAGAATACTGTAATATCATAAGCATGGTACATAAACTTCTTCATATCTTTAGTATGGAGACAAAAATAAAACTATTAAAAATAATAACCACATTAATATGTTAAGAGAGGGTATATATAACGGTATAAAATGGGACATGAAAAATTAAAAATGTGGAGCTAGGTGTGGTGGCACATGCCTCTAATCCTAGTGACCTGGGAGGTTGATGCAGGAGGATCAAGGGTTCCAAGCCAGCTTCAGCAACTTAGTGAGGCCCTAAGAGACTTAGTAAGACCCTGACTTAAAAATAAAAGGGGCTAGGGATGTGGCTCAGTGGTTAAGCACCTGGGTTCAATCCCTAGCACTCCTCGCCAAAAATTGAAAATATGGGGAGGAATGGAGTGTAAATGTTGTGTTTTTTTAATTACTGTATTTTATCTAGTTCCTTTGTATATTTGTTACTGTTCTTATTTTTCTCTCATTCAGTTGCGATCAGTTCAAAATAGTATGCTATAATCAAAGGGTATCTTTGTAAGCCTCATGGTAATCACAAGGCATAAATCTCTAATAGAGAAACCAAAAATAATAATCACAGAATTGGGCTGGGTTTGTGGCTCAGTGGTAGAGCGCTCACCTAGCACGTGTGTGACCCTGGTTCGATCCTCAGGACCATGTAAAAATAAATGCATTGTGTACAACTAAAGCAAATAAATAAATATTTTTAAAAATCACAGAATAAAAGAGCACAAGTAGAGTAAATCACTTGACTACAACAGAAGACCATAGAGAGTAAGACTCCAATACAATAAAAAGGTAAGGATGTTAACATCCCACTTTGAGCAATGGACGGATCTTCTGGAGAGAAAATTAACAAAGAAATGTCAGTTAAGTTGCACCCTACAGCAAATAGATCTAACAAACATCTAGAGAACATTCCATCCAACAGCTGCTGAATGCATAGTTTTCTCATCAGCTCATGGAACATTCTCCAAGATAGATCATATGATAGGCCATGAAACAAGTCTCAACAAATTGTGAAAATTGGAATTATAGCCAGTTTCATTTCTGATCAACATGCAATCAAACTAGAAATGAATGATGAGGAAAACGTTGGAAATTATAGAACTGAATGGAAATTTTAAAACTTGCTTTTGAATAACCAAAGCATCAGGGAAGATGCTAAGAAGGAAATTAGAATATTTATTGAAACAAATGGAAATAGAGATAGAGTATACCAAAACCTATGGGGATAAAGCAAAACCAATATGAAAAAGGAAGGATATACAATAAATGTCCACATCAAAAAAGCAGAAAGTGAGGTCAGGCTACATGTAGCACAGTGGTAGAGTGCTTTCCTAGCATGTGTGACCTGTGGGTTTGATCCAGAGCACTACAAAAAGCAAACAACAAAAAATCAGAAAGATCTCAAATCAACAAAAAATTGCTGCATCTCAAGGAACTTGAAAAACCAGAACAAATCAAACCCTGAATTAGTAAAAGAAAGGAAATAACAAAGATTAAGCCAAAATAAACAAAACAGAGACTGAAGAACAGTAAAGATGAACAAAATAAAGAGATGGCTTTTGGAAAAGATAATAAACAGACTTTTAACTAGAATAATTGAGAAAAAATATAGAAGACCCAAATAAATATAACTAGAGATGAGAAAGGAGACATTAAAATTGATACAACAGAAATGAAAAGAATCATCGTAAACTATTATGAACAATTATATCCCTACAAACTAGAAAGCCTAGAAGAAACAGATGAATTTCTGGACACATCTCACCTACCAAAATTGAACCTTGAGGACATATAACACCTAAATAGAACAGGAACAAATAATGAGAATGAATCAGTAATAAAAAGTCTCCAAAAATAGTTACAAACCGAATGTCTTCCCTGCTGATTTTCAAAAACATAAAATAGCCTGCACCATGGTACATGTCTGTAATCTCAGTTACTTTGGAGACGGAGTCAGGAAGATTGCAAATTTGAGGCCAGCCTCAGCAACTTGGTGATGTTCTGTCTCACAATAAAATAAGAAAAGGACCGCTCTACCTCTAGTTCAGTGGTAGTGCACCCTTGAGTTCAATTCCTAGTACCATACATGCAAAAAGAAGAAGGAACAGAGAAGGAGGAGGAGGAAAATAATCCATTCACCTTAAATTATTCCAAAAAATAGAAGAGGAAGAATTTCTCACGAACATATGAGGTCAAGATAATCTTATACCAAAACCCGATAGGGACACAATAACCAAGAAGGAGTAGGGGGAGGAAAGAGAAGAGGAAGAATAAGAGGAGGAGGAAGGGGAGGAGGAGAAGGAAGAGGGGGGAAAACTATAGGCTAATATCTAATAAACTACAGATGCAAGATCTCAATACGATAAACCACATCAAAATAATGAAAGAAAAGATAGCACAGTGGTGCATGTCTCTAATCCCAGTGGCTTGGGAGGCTGAGGTAGGAGGATTGCAAGTTCAAAGCCAGCCTCAGCAACTTAGCAAAACCCTGTCTCAAAATGAAAAAATAAAAGAGGCTAGGGCTATGTGTCAGTGGTTAAGCACCCCTGGGTTCAATCCCTGGTACCAAAAAAGAAAAACAAAAAGAATGAAGGATAAAAGTCTTATGATCATCTTGATAGATGCAAAAAAAGATGTTTGATTTTACGATAGAAATGTTAAAAAAAATTAGGCAAAAAAAAGGAATGTACCTCAACAACATAAAGACAGTATATTAGGGAGAAAGATTTCAGTTTATCCTCATTCAGTATAATGTTAGTTGTTGCAATCCCTATCGAAATACTAACTACACTTTTCAGAGAACTAGAAAAAAAATACAAAAATTTATCTGGAACCACAAAAGTCCTGAATAGACAAAGCCATCTTAAGCAAAAAGATCAAAGCAGAAGACATTATACTACCTGACTTCAAAACGTAATATAAAGACCTAGTAGTCAAAACAATATGGTATTGGAATAAAAACAGACACATAGACCAATGGAACAGAACAGAGAGACTATATACCATATACATTCACCTACAGCCAACTTATTTTCAACAAAGCTGCTAATAATATGCACTGGAATAACACTACTTTCAATAAAAGGTGCTGGAAAAATTGGATTTCCATTTGTAGAAGAACAAAACTAAAACTCTATCTTTTTCTAGTTATAAAAATCAACTTGAGGGCTGGGGTCATGGCTCAGTGGTAAAGCACTTGCCTCACATGTGTGAGGCACTGGGTTCAATTCATAGCACCACATATAAATAAATGAATAAAATAAAGGTCCATCAACAATTAAAAATATTTTTTAAAAATCAACTTGAAATGCATTAAAGACTTAAATGTAAAAGATAAAATATGAAACTACTTGTTATGGTTTGGATGTAAGGTATCCCCCAAAGCCCACATGCAAGAAAATGCAAGAAATTTCAAAGAAGAAATGATTGAGTTGTAAGAGCCTTAACCCAATCAGATAATTAATCCTCTGATGGGGTTAACTGAGTGGTAACTGGAGGAGGTGGGGCATTGGGGGAGTGGTTTTGGGGTATAGATTTGTATCTGGAGAATGGAGTCTTTGTCTCTCTGCTTCCTGATCATCACATGAGCTGCTTCCCTGTGCCACTCTTCCACCATGAGGTCCTGCCTCACGTTGAGCTCTGGGGAATGGAGCTTGCTGTCTATGGATTGATACCTCTGAAACTGTGAGCCCCTAAATAAACTTTTCCTCCTCTACAATTGTGCTGGTCAGATCTTTTAGTCATGGCAGTGAGAAAGCTGACTAAAACACTAAAGAAAACATTGCAGAAACACTTCAAAACATTGGAATGGGCAAATATTTTTTTAGATGATGAAAAGACAAGAATCATAAGTATACATAGACAAATAGGATTGCATTAAATTAAAAGCTCCTATACAGCAAAGGAAACAACAGTGTGAAGAGACAACATACAAAATGAGAGAAATTCTTTATGAACCAGACATCTGAGAAGAGGTTGATATTCAGAATATATAAGGAACTCCAAAATCTCAACAGCATAAAACCAAATAACCTGGTTTAAAAATGATCAATAGACATAAATAGACATTACTCAAAAGATGACATACAAATGACCAACAAGTATATGAAAAAAATTTCAGCATCATTATTCATCAGAGAATGCATATCAAAACCACAATGTGCTATCCCCTTACACTATTAAAAATGACTATTATCAAAAAGACTAAATGTAACAGCAAGTGCTGTTGAGGGATGTGGGAAAAAGGCAACACTTGCACACTATTGGTGGGACTACAAATTAGTGCAACCATTATGGAAAATGGTATGGAGTTTCCTCAAAAAAATTAAAAAATAGAACTATCTCATGATGTAGCAATTCCACTACTGGATATATACCTAAAGGGAATGAAATCAGTATGTAGAAGAGAGATCTGCACTACCATGTTCATTGCAGCACTATTTAAAATAGTCATGAAATGGAAACAACCTAAGTGTCCATCAACTGGTGAACGGATAAAGAAAATGTGATATATATACACAATGAAATACTGTTGTGCCATAAAAAAAGCATGAAACCCAGACAATGAAAATTGTGACATGGATGGCATTTTATTCAATCTTTTAACTGCTGCAAATAAAAGACCTGACAATAACAATTTTAAGGAGGAAAAGTTTATTTAGGGGCTCATGGTTTTAGAGGTCCCAGTCCACAGACAGCCAGCTCCATTCCTTAGGGCTAGAGGTGAAGCTGAACAAGATGGTGGAATAGTGTGGTGGAGGGAAGCAGTTCACATGATGATCAGAAAACAAAGAGAGAGACTCCACATGCCAGATACAAAATATATACCCCAAAGACATTCCCCCAATGACCCACCTCCTGCAGCCCCACCCCACCTGCCTCCAGTTACTGCTCAGTTAATCCCATCAGGGGATTAGTTCACTGATTGGGTTAAGGCTCTCACAATCCAATCATTTCCCCCATGAATCCTCTTGGATTGTCTCACACATAAGCTATTGGGGGAACACCTCACATCCAAACCATAACAGATGGAACTAGAGATTATCATGTTAAATGAAATAAGCCAGGCACAGAAAGACAAGTACTACCTGATCTCACTCACATGGGAAATCTACAAAAGTTGGTCTCATAGAGTTGAGAATAGAATTGGGTTACCAGAGTTTGGGAAGCATGGGGGTGGTAGAGGACTGGGGAAAGATTGATCAATGGGTACTAAGTGACAGAGAGTAGGGAGAATATAGATAACAATAACCTACTGCACATCAATGATTTGGAAAGTTTTCACCACTTCAATTTCTTGACTGTGGTTTTAAAGGGAAGAGTTTTTAATTTTGTTAAGTCCAAATTCTCACTTTTTTCTTTTGTAATCTGTTCTGTATCCTACCTGAAGATCTTCCTGAAGAGTTAGAATCTTTATGTCTTATTCCTGAAGTTCAATAATTTGAGCTTTTACATTTAGGCCTATGCACATTTTGAATTAATTTGTGCAGTACACGTAAAAGGCAAGGTTTCTTTTATTCTTATAAGGATCTCCACTTGTTTCAGCATAATTTGTTAAAAAGACTATATTCTCCCTATTGAATTACCTTGACAACTTTGTCAAAAATGAAATTAGCCATATACATATGGGTCTATTGCAGGACTCCATTTTGTTTCACTGATTTATAAGTGTATGATACTACATTACCTTTATTTCAGCATCTTAAGTCCTGAAATCATATAACATAATCCTCTGGATCATGGAGTTTTTTCAAAATTATTTTGTCTATTCTAAAGTCTCTTAATTCCCATATAAATTGAGGGTAAGTTTCATAATTTTTATAAAGATATCTATTGGGATTTTGATTACACCAAATTTATAGATTAATTTGGAATATTGGATACCAGAAAGATTACCATGGTTAGGGTTATATTTGTTTTGATCCATATTTTCTTTCAACAGTGTTTTGCAGTTTTTAGTCTGCAGGTTTCCTGTATTTTAAATTTTTCTTTCTAAATATGTCAAATTCTTTTGAAACTACCATAAGTGTCATTTTTACAGTCTTAATTATTTATCACTAGCATATAAGAATGCAATTGCATTTTGTATATTTATTGTGTAACTGTAACCTTCCTAAATTCTATTCATAGTCCTTTAATAGGTTTATTGTACAACCCTTAAGATTTTCTAAATGATTATAATTTAATTTCCCCAAACAGATATACTTATAACCATTTAAAACAGAAACTTATTAAGGATAATTTTTTAAATTCCAAAACTCTTGACAACCTTCTGTTGCATCACACACTCACTGGCTCACCCTTTGAGTGTCTAGAGGCCACTCACAATGGGAGCCATCAGCTGCCCTGTCCTTTTCCAAGTTCTAAAAGAGCAGCTGCTTGTACTCTATATTTACATGATGACTTAGCAGAAGAGACAGATGATTGGGATTCCACCCCCCCAACTTTAATCCTGTTTTTCAAATAAAAATAACTATTATTTGCTTTAAAAATATTCCCTTTATTTTATTATTTTTAATGTGGTGCTGAGGATCGAACCCAGTCCAGTATCTCACACATGCCAGGGAAGTTTGCTACCGCTGAGTCCCAGCCCCAGCCCCAGCCCCCCTATTTCCTTTTTGTATAAGTATTTTTGTTGTATACTCTAAAAGGAATACAGAAAGGCATTAAAAATGGTTAAAAAAAGAAAAAAAGAAAAGAAAAGAAAAATCACTCTCTCAGGCTCTTTTTCTGACATAACTCTTCCAAACATCTTAGTGGAGGGAAAATGGAGAGAGCATTGTTGTTGCCGAGAAGAAAGCAAGAGGAAGAAAGTGTACCCCCGAAACAGAGGAGAGGGCCAGGCAATTCCCCAGTTCTAGAAGCAGGAATGGCCAACGGTCCTGTGAAAAGATACTGCCCTTCCCCGACAGGCAGAGAAAGGCCTAGGAATACACAAAAGCCCAGCAACAGGGCCCAGGATGCTGATGTTCAAAGGCCCCTGAGAGAAGCAGGGGCCTTGCCACCAAGCCACGCCCCCTCTAGGCGGCGGGCTGGGGCGCGGGACGCGGGTGGAGCCGTTGGCGTTGACGTAGCCTCACGTGACCGGTCCAGCACCTAGCTACAGCGGCAGATCCAGCCTTAGCTCGCTCCCCGTAGGCGGTAGAAGCGCGGGTGGCCCTTTCGGCGAGCCGGCCGGGGTCGGCCCAGAAAAGTAGGAGGCGCCCGCGGAGCACGTAAGGACCCGGAGGGGGGCCCTGGGACTGGAGTGGGAGAGCAGACCCCTTCCTGGCGGTCCAGCTGCCTCAGGGCAGAGACGGCCTGTGAAAGACGCAGCCCCCAGCCCAGCGGAGGCCCCGCAGGCGGTGAGCCCCGCTGGAGGGAAGGTCCCCACTTTCTGGAAACACCTGTCTGCGCCAGAGCCCAGCTTTTCCCACACCCCTGCCCCGCCCCCGTCGTCTGGTGCAGAAAATGGTGGTTAGCTTGGGGGCGGGGCGGGACCGAGCGCGGTGCGGAAGGGGCCGGGGGCGGCGCCGGCGCCGAGCCCTCGCCTAGAGCAGCCCCTTGTGTCCCCACCTCGGCTGGCCGTCTGCAGGTCTGCGGACCAAGAGTTGCGGCGGCGCACCTGGCGGGGAGAATCGCGAGCAGCGGGAGGAGACGGCAAGGATAGGCCCAGGTCAGTGCTGGGAGGCGGGGAGGGGGACGGAGGGAGGTGTGCAAAGCCCAGTCTGAAATCCCCAACACCCCTCTGCGTCCCTTTCTCCCCCACCCCCGCCTCTCCCTTCATCTCTGTCCTCCATTTTGGTGCTTGCGGAGGCCAGGAGATGGATCTGCAGGGAAAATGGTGGGCTTTGGGGGAGGGAGGGGTTGGACCCGGCCCCCTAGAGGGCGCAAGGAGCCTGTGGGGGAAAATGAAATTTACAAAAGGCCTTTCAAGTCTAGGCCTCTGCATTTTGAAAAGTGCGTAGTAGGGCCTCTGTCCTCGGTGCTGATCAGTCCACCAAGGATTCGGTTCCTTCTGTGTCTCTTGTCTCCTAGGAGTAATGGAGGCCAAAGAGAAACAAGTGTTAAAAAATCTCAGCGAGGAGAACAACCATCAGGAAAACGAAGAAAAGGGTGAAAAGGAGCAACATGCTAATAAAAGGGAGCCCTTGGCCCTCCCTTTTGAAGCTGGTGAATACTTTGTGCCTAGAGGAAATCGTAGGCGGTTCCGTGTTAGGCAGCCCATCCTGCACTATAGATGGGACCTGATGCACAGGCTTGGAGAGCCACAGGCAAGGATGAGAGAAGAGAATATGGAAAGGTTTGGGGAGGAAGTGAGACAGCTCATGGAAAAGCTAAGGGAAAGGCAGTTGAGTCATAGCCTGCGTGCAGTTAGCACTGATCCCCCTCACCATGACCATCATGATGAGTTTTGCCTTATGCCCTGAATCCCGATGTTTTCCTTGAAGTTAACAGAGAAACCACTGCTTCCTAAACTTACGTTATTTGTGATGAATTTGTTGTGAACCTTTTGATGTTATTTGTATCTTGTGGGTCTCCTGGTACCAGCTTCTAGTTTAATTTTGTGTGTTTGACTCAGTTTGTAAGTTTCTGTCAGCAGGGGAGTTTTACATATTGCATGGAAAGATGCTCATTATTGTGAAGTTAATAAAGCAATTTTAAAAAGCATTCTTTTTATTTAAAATCTTACATATACATAGATACAGTAATATAAAGTAAATAGTGTTGCTTTCTTTGTCTTGGACCTATTAGGGATTTTTATTTTTATCCATATTTTCACATTTTTTGCAAACATTACATTATTCAGTGAATTTAATCACCCTATAAAAGTAGTATGAGCACTTACTAAACACTTGTTATAGAATCTCAATTTTAGCTCACTTTTTGGGATCTGTTATTTACAAATATAAGAGACATCTCCTTAGAGGTATTTATCAGTAATATGGAAATAATAATCATGTCCCATGTCTGCTGTGTGCACTGGATAAAGTAATAAGTTTCTGAGATTTCTCCAAATTTTCATTTAAGAAATTCTGAAAGTAAATGTAATGGTTACTGTGTGAACAAAGAAAGAACTGCAATTTGACAGGGAGGGGACACAGATGGCATAAAGGCTTTATTCCACTTCTACTGTGGGTAGAAGTGGAATAAAGCCTTTATGATTAAACATTTAAAACATGAAGCCACATTTATGCTTCCAATGAAAATGGAGTAATTGAAACTGTAATTACTTCTCTAACTGAAGCATCTAGAACCTGGACAAAATATATGAAACAATAGTTTGCAGGCATTTAACATCAGACAGTGAAGAGCAAATATGAAAGGGGAGTAAATAACATACACCTTATGATTGGTCACAACTTACTGAATATTATAGGATTCATAACGTGCAAATAAATATAAGTCAATAACCAAAGGCCAGAAGAAGGGAAATATATTCATTTGATTTTTAAAGTTTGTAGTCTATACATTTAATACAATTCAGAGGTCCTGATAGGTTAAATTCTTATAATATAACCCCTAAAACAACCACTAAAATGTCAAAGCCAATAAGACACTGTATGAGATAAAATAGAATCCTCAAAATGTTAAGGTAGCTGCAATGAGGAGTGAAATGTGAACTAATAACATAGGGTCACGTGGTTTCTTTGACATTGCCTTTAATGAACAATCAACTTGTAGAACAATAACAGGTATACTAGTTCTGAGAAAAAAAACAAGTGGAAACAAAGGGAGTCCATTAAGAAATACTTAAAGCAATGGGGCTAACTCCTGTAAGGGTCTACTGAGGTCATTGTATAGTTAGGATTTATGGCCTTAGGTTTCTCAATGTATTTCAGAAGGGAAATTTCATTAATGGCACAGGTGCACTAAGATGAAGTCTGTCCAGTTATTGACCCCAGCACCTTCATCAACATAACTGATTTGTAGATAACCCCTCCCCATGGGATGGTCACAATGATAGTTCTGGTGAGGAACAATTAGTGTCAAAAACTCCCCCACTGGACATGAAGGAGGAGATGAAAATCTGATTGGTAAAGAGTGCAGAAGGGGGCTGGGGTTGTGGCTCAGCGGTGGAGCGCTTGCCTCGCACGTGCGCGGCCCGGGTTCGATCCTCAGCACCACGTACAGATAAACGCATTGTGTACAACTAAAGCAAATAAATATTTAAAAAAAAAAAAAAAAGAGTGCAGAAGGTGGAATCCAGTTCTGGTAAACATCAAACAGTAATACATTTGGAAGCAGCATTGTTTCCTTTGACGTTATCTGCTTGGAAACAGCCCACTCTCCCTCTTTAGAGTGCTTTTTGCTTGAGTCTTACTTTATTTTCACTTATAATAAAATGCTCTTCCATGGCTTTTGGTGTCTGACTTTAAATTTTCTTTCATTGGAACACAAGAACTGAGGTTTGGAGCTTCAGCTCCCCACTCTCCTGTCATAAAAATACTCAGTGAAAAATATTACAGGAAAAAGAGAACACAGAATAGATGGGACAAATGGAAACAAATCACAAGTTGGTTAATTTAAACCCAAACATACCAGTTAATTGTGTTAATGTAAATGGTCTAAGCACCTCAATTATAAAGCAGAGACTGTCAAATTCAATATAAAAAGTAACACAATTATATGCTGTCTATAAGAATCTTATTTTAAATTTGGAAGGTAATTTTTAATTGCATGAAAATGAAAACTCAACATATGATAATTGATGGGATATGGTTAAAGAAGCACATAGAAGGAAATTTGTAGAACTTAATGTATATGTTAGAAAAGAAGAAAGCTGCCAGTTGCAGGGGCACACTCCTGTAATCAGTCACAAAGACTCTGGAGGCTGAGGGAGGAAGATCATAATTTCAAGGCCAGCATGGGCAAGTTAGTGAGACTATGTCTAAAAAGAAAGGTCTGAGGATGTAACTCAGTGGTGGAATGTCCCTGGGTTCAATCCCCAGTAGCGCAAGAGAGAGAGGGGGTGGGGGCAGGAGAGAAAGCCCTACAACTGTTAAATAAATGGAATTTTTATTTGAAATACTTCTTGCAAAGAAATTATGTTAAGATGGCTTTACTAGTAATTTTGCCAAATATGTAATGATGACATACACCAATGTAAAATCTTCCAGGAAGTTGAAGAGGAGGGAATATTTCCCAACTTCATCTACGAGGCTAGAATAACCCAGATAATTAAGCCAAACAATTGCATTACAAGGAAAGATAATTACAAACCAATCTTCCTCAGGATCTTATATGCAAAGATCATCTTTTTTTCCTTCTTTCCTTTTTCCAGTGACAGGACTGAAAACAGGGCTTCGTGCATATTAATCAAGTACTCTGCCAATGAGTTCACTCCTAGTCTTATGCAAAAATTATTTTAAAACATTAGTTGCAGGAGCCCTGTTTGGGGATTGGCTTGAATTGCAGTTGACTATGAGCCGTGGAGATTTGGCCATTGTCGCCACCCGTAGTCTCACGGGATTTTGTTGCGGGATCTGGAGTGACTTGGCCGAAATTGCTGATCGGGTCAGCGCCATTTTAGTGGTGTGTTTGGCGTGAGTTAGTTGTTAGAACCAGAGAGAAAAGTCATCAGAATAAAAAGCTGTTTGTCTCCAGTTTGCTTCTGAAGTTCTTCCCGCGGCTCCGGTGCTCCGAGCGCTTCAGGCGGCAACAATTAGTAAATGCATTTATGAATATTAAAAGTTATCCCCAAATAAGGCTCAGTGGTAGAGAGCTTGCCTAGCGTGTGTGAGGCATATATGCACAATATCCAAAGATTGGATATTATACATAATATCCAAAATTTTATGTATACAATGCATTCGCAATTTTTTTTTTTTTTTTTTTTTGGTACTGAGGATTGAACTCAGGGGTACTTGACTACTGGGCCACATCCCCAGCCCTTTTTGTATTTTTATTAGAGACAGGGTCTCACTGAGTTACTAAGTGCCTCGCCATTGCTGAGGCTGCCTCACAAGTGCTGGGATTACAGGTTTGCGCCATCACTCCAGGCTAACAAAAATATTTTTAAAAGACCCCCAAAACAAAAAAGATTTGTAAAGTCAAATTCAACAATAAATAAAAATACAATACATCACAACCAAATAAGTTCTATCACAGGGAGCCAAGGTAGGGTTAACATTTGAAAAAAATGTAATTCACTAGATTACATACTGAAAAATAAAAAGCATGTGATCATCTCAATGGAGAGTAAAAAAACATTTGCTAAAATTCCAAATCCATTAGTGGTTAAAATACTTAACAACCACGTATAAGTAAAATACATGCCCTGACAAAAAATGCATATATAGAAATATACATAATGTGTGTATAAAGACTAAATATTTTTCCCTACTCTGATGAGGCATAAGAAAAAAAAAAATCAGTGAACTTGAAGACAGGCCAGTTGACACTATCTAGTCTCAGGAGAACAAAGAAAAAAAAAAAGAATGTAAAGAAGCAAAGAGTCTTCTAGAATGCCATCAAGTATCTCAATGTAATATGAGTTCCAGAAGAAGAGAAGAGAATGGAACAAAGGAATATTTGAAGAAATAAAAGCTGAAAACTTTCCAAATTTGTTTTTTTAATTAATTTATTTATTTTACAGCAGAATGCATTTTGACATATAGTACACAAATGAAGCACAACTTCTCATTCCTCTGGCTGTACATGGTTCAGAGTCACTCCACTAGTGTAATCATACATGTATATAGGGTGATAATGTCTGTCTGTTTCTACCGTCCTTCCCATCCCCACAACCCCACCCCTCACCTCATTCTCCTCTCCAAATTTGTTAAAACACATGAATCTACATATCCAAAAACTCAATTAACTCCAAGTAGGATAAATGCAGAGATACACACTTGGACATAAAAATCAAACTTTTAAAAGACAAAGAAAGTATCTTGTAAACTTCAACACAGAAGCAACACAACATGTATAAGAGCTAAGGGCTCCTCAATAAAATTAGCAGCCAATTTCTTTTTTTTAAATATTTTTTTTACTTGCAGATGGACACAATATCGTTATTTTTTGTTTATTTAATTTGTTTATGTGGTGCTGGGCCTCACCCATGCTAGGCAAGCGCTCTACCACTGAGCCACAACCCCAGCCTCAAGATTAGCAGCCAATTTCTCAATACAAACTTCAGAAGTCAGAAGGTAGTAGGATGATATATTTGAAGTGCTGAAAGAAAGAAAACCAATAAACTAAGAATTCTGTATCTAGCCAAATTATCATTTAAAATGAGGGAGAAGTCAAGATATTTCAGATAAACAAAATCAAGAGTTCACTAACACTGAATCAACACAACAATAAAATGCTTATGGAAGTATTTCAGGTTGAAATGAAAAGACATAGGCATATATATAAACCAGTGTTATCACAATTCTGGTTTGAAACACCTTTTCTCTATATGAAAGGATAAATATATAAAACAGCAATAAGAAAAATATTCAAGATCTGAACATACCTGCAAACAAGAGAATGAATCAGTAATTACAAATTCAGTAAAATTATATGATACAATGTAACCACACACAAAAGTTATGTTTCTATAAACCAACAATGAGAAAAAAACAAATTAAAATACACATTCATTTACAAAAAATTGAAAAAAATAAAACACTTAAGAATCGGTTTAGTCAAGAAGGTCTATGACTTAGTGAAAACTATGAAAGATTCCTGTGAAAAAGATTAAAATTTTGCTATGATTTTGGTGTGGCTTGTCCCCCAGGTTTTCAGGTGTTGGAAGCTTGTTCCCTGGTATTGTGTTGTGGCAAAATGATGTGGAACCTTTAAGGCATGGGACCAAATAAGATGTTCTTAGGTTGTTGGGGGAGCTGCCCTCAGAAGTAGCTCTCATGGGACACATGAGCTCTTGCAAAATCAAATTATTATAAGAGGAAGCACAGTTCCTGAATTGCTTTTTGGCTTCCTGTTTGGCAATATGATCTCTTACTCCTGTAATATGCTCCTGCCATTGTGATACCATTGGCCATGATGGTTTAACCAGAACTGAGCTGATGCTGGTGCCATGCTTCTGAACTTCCACAACAGTGAAATAAATTAATATCTTTACTTCATAAAGCTAGATATACAGACTAATATAGACCTTAAATAAATGAAATATATTACATATTTGTGAATCAGAAGACTTAATATCATTAAGATTACAAAATCATCCAAATTGTTCTACAAATTCAATGTAATCACTATCAAAATCCAAATGACTTTTTTCATAAATAGTAAATAAATAGAAAACATAAGTAGAAATAGAAAGGAAAAATAGAAATACAGGAGAAACAAAATCAAAATAGAAATGTCAATACTAAAATTCATATGGAACTACAAGGATATGTGTGTGTGTGTGTGTGTGTGTGTGTGTGTGTGTGTGTGTGTGCGTGTGTGTTTGCACCTATAACATATATTCTTAATCTTTAATAATTGGTAAAATGCATCAATTGACAAAGTTTTGTGGACCTAATCAGTACTGGGGTTCAAAGGACAGTTATTTCTGGGGATCTTCCTAAACTTAAACATGGTATTCCCTATAATCTTATGAAAATATCTAAATATAAGATAGTGAAATAGTGAAAATTTAACTACATAGCCTTGTCTAAATTTTTAATAGTAATAGAATCCAGTGCTCTAAACTATCCCATAGTGGGCATAGATACTCTGACACAACAAATAATTTAATTAAATCTTTGGAACTTACAAATTGGTTTGATAAAATGGCATCCACGGACTCCCAGTTAAGAAAGCTAAGATGGTCCAATGTAAATTAAAACAGCGACTTCAAGGATTAAAACCTACAAGACTTAATTAATGAATGGGTAATTATCTCCACTACTTCTCCATTTGCACCCCAGTTTTGCCTCTTCTTAAACCTTAAGAAAAATAAATGAGAACTTCATATAGACACCTGGAGGCCCATTGAGTTTAACTGAGTGAAAAGCAATGGGAATTCATAGAATGCAAGGATGGCACTGCCACCACTGTAAATTATGGAGCTCAGTGGAATGTTTCTGCTTTCCATCTAATAACCAGGATGTGCCTGATAAAGGGTAGGAACCAAGAGTGAGCTCAATTGACCAATCTTTAGGAAGTCATCATAGCACTGAATGCCCTGATCAGCAAGTGGTCTACATGTTTTTTTTTTTTTTTTTTTTTTAATTTTTACAAATTTTCGGGCCATTGTCTAAGACTCTTTTCCTCTAAGGTAAAGAAATTTGGAAATCTCCAGCCTCACAGATAACCAAAATAAAAATTATGATCACATGTCTACATACACTACGGTCATAATACCAGGTCTCATCAGGACACTCCTCATTCTCTTTGGAGTTCTGGAGATTACTAATAGTAACCAAGACACATATTTCACTTCACAAAATGTATAATGCTGGACTCTTGGAAAAAGTATCTAATAGAACTTTTAATTCTCCAGTGGGTCCCAGGTAGCTGAAAGACATAATGGTTTCCTCAAACAACTCCTTTTAACTCTAATCTGGACTTATGAATTGATCTCTGTGTGGCCCTAAGCCTTAATCTCTCTTAATTCAAGGACCTTTATCCAACCCACACATTACATTAATGTTACGAAAAAAAAAACTTTCCCATAACTCTCTCCTATATTCAAAGAGTTGTGTGTTTTACTTCCATGCTTATAAACTACTCATCACACATGAGACCCTTTAATATTGCCTCTTCCTGTCTTTACATATTTTTAAGAATATTGTTCAATCACATAGTTTTAGGGGCAAGATCAAAGGTGCATACTCTCCTAAGATCTGTTATCCATTGATCAGGCACCTGTCCATCTTTTTTGAGACCCATTTGAGACTGAAATTCTACCAGCTCAAAAATCCTTCCTCTACATTTTGTTTATAAGGAGTGAATAATTATTCTGAGTTTTACCTCTGCTCCCCTCTAGAAACTTAAAATTAGTGCTCCAGGGCCACTCCAGAGTCCTTATTATAAACTACCAATAAAAGAGATAGACAATTCCTATTATAAATAAAAGTCACATTTGAAGATGGTAATAAAATCAACAACATATCTCATGATTATGAAACCAGACAACTCCTCTGTATGTAGTCAGGTTTCCATCACTATAAAGAAATAACTGACATAGGCCACATATGAAGTATGAAAGTTTATTTTGGCTCATTGTTCTGGGCATTTAAATTCAATATCAGGGCCCTGCCCCAACTGGTTTGGCCTCTGATGAGGGTGGAATAGGCATTGGCAGAAGTACATGTCAGAGTAAATGGTCACATAATAAGGCAGGAAGTGGGTGGAGGAGGCAGGGGAGGAGGAAAGACAACCTGGAGTTTCATGATCGTTTTGGAGGGCATACCTCCAATGACCATAGGAACTTTCCTCTAAAAGGTCCACACCTCCTCCTAACAGTGCCATCTTGAGGGCCAAGCATCTTTGTATGGATTTTTGGGAGACACTTAACATCCAAACCATAGCACCCTCCTTGAAAATAATACAGGCTGGGGGAAAATCAATTTCAAGAAATAAAAGCCTATCAAGTGTAATTGCACACAATTCTGTTGGGTATTGATTTTGTTACTATTGGCCTGAGTGTTTTCATTGGCTTGCAATCTGGAGGGCAAACCCTTAAAATAAGCGATTGTTTCAACCAAACATGGCAAAGCTGAAGATTAGCCACCAAGATTGGCTAACACATACACTATAGCTACAACACATCATTTGTTTGTCAAAGCTAATCAAACTGACATCTGAGGCAAGGCGTCCATAGTCCCTGGCTAAATTGAAAGGGCTGACTAGAGGTTAATATGAAAGTTCCAACCTTACCCAAGGATATTTTATTTAATTTTTGATACTGGGGATTCAATCCAGGGGCACTTAATCACTGAGTCACATCCCCAGAACATTTTTATTTATTTATTTTTTAAGACAGGGTCTTGCTACATTGCTGAGGCTGGACTCAAAATTTGCCATCCTCCTGCCTCAGCCTCCTGAGTCGCTGGGATTACAGATGTGTGCCACCATGCCCGGCCCCATGGCTATTTTAATTAGTAAAAACATAAAACCACATTAACAACATACCTCCAATATATGAATATGTTATTGAAAATTTATTTACAGCAGAATTTCTCTCAATCATTCTGGGAAAAACCTTAGACTTTTGGGAGCGTTTAGGTTTGGACCCCCTTAATTGGGCTGAGATCACCACCCCATTAGTGCCTGTATCCTACCTTTCCTAAAGCACTGACAAAATTGACATTAGAAATTTATTGCTTTTCTTTCTGATGTTAGACATTCTATTGTTTCCTGAGTTCATTGCTTACTTAGCCCATGATGTTTGTATTTATTCACTTCTATACTCC
Source organism: Tamias sibiricus (assembly GCA_025594165.1). Taxonomy (NCBI): domain Eukaryota; kingdom Metazoa; phylum Chordata; class Mammalia; order Rodentia; family Sciuridae; genus Tamias; species Tamias sibiricus. Next base: position 94,300,883 of record CM046667.1, on the reverse strand, counting down.
TGTGCCTAAAGGGAAATGCAGTAGAGGTTAACGCTGTTGGCATTACTATGAAAATTAATAGAGAATATCACTTATTTTTCCCTCAGGAGACAACTGACTCTTCACTTCTTGACTGCCAGGTGAGAGACTTTCTATTCCCCAGCACTTTGCCCTACTCCCTCCCCTTCAGCTTTCTACCGTTTGCCTCCTGCCTTACATATACAACCAAGACCACCATAACTATTACCATTTGTTTGCTTACAAACAAATACCATAAATTTTGCATCTATTTAACTAAACCATCTGTTCATTCCTTCCAGCAATGTAATGTTTATACCTGTCACCTTCACCCAATAAATCCACCAAGAAATGATCGTCACAAAGTATATACAATTCATATCGATAACACATTTTATAACTCCACCAAAGATATTGTTAGAAATGCTGCAAATTTCAAATATATTTTCTGGCTAATGTTACATAAGTAGGAAACTTGGTTACAACTGGCCTCCAAAGACTCATCATATTTTTACATGCTTTCCTTCAATTTACTCTCATAATAAAATATTTACAATGCTTTTTAGGGCTATTTAATACTCCAAATAATTGGACTTAAAATGGATGTAAATGTATCAAGGGGATAATTGTAATATATTTCTATATTAATTTTGTCTGGGCTGGGGTGGTGGCTCAGCGGTAGAGCGCTCGCCTAGCACGTGCGAGGCCCAGGTTCGATCCCCAGCACCACGTACAAATAAACGAATTGTGTATAACTAAAGCAAATAAATAAATATTAAAAAAGTTAAAGCATAAATATATTTTTTAAAAACTTGTCTTATTGCAATTTTGAGGCCCTGGCTAGAGGCCTGTCAGTTCTTCTAGGGAAGCTGATTAACTCTATACTTCAAACTTCTTCCCTTATCCAGTTTTCACCCTCTTGGCCATTATGTAAAAGCCCTAATTGGCCAGGGCCCAGATACCATACAGCTAGGGACCCTGGAGCCTGAGAAATTATTCAAATTAGTCAATTCATAGAGAGGCAATAAAACCTAGCTAAAGACCCACCACATGCCATACATAAGTTATTCTTTACAACTCCAGCTGTTATTCATATGTAACTCCTGTGGTAGTCCTATCTGGCAGCTTTCTCTAGTTTGAAGCGGTAAGTAACAAAAAGTTCTGAATTTTATTTTTCTACATGAAAGTAGGGTGCGTCCTGCCATCAAGAATCTTAAAATCTTAAAAAAAAAAAAAAAAAAAAAAAAAAAAAAAAAAAAAAAAAAAAAAAAAAAAACCTCACTCCATGGATATTGGGGTTGTAGCTCAGTGTGAGGCATTGGGTTCGATCCTCAGAACCACATAAAATAATAAATAAATAAAATAAAGATATTGTGTCCATCTACACCTAAAAATATATGTTAAAAACACTCCTTGGTCACACTGTATACAAAAACTAATTCAAAATAGGTCAAAGACCTAAATGTAACAGCTAAAATTAGAAAACTCTTAGAAGAAAACAGAGGAGCAAATCTTCAAGACGTTGAGTTTGGTGATAGACTCTTAGAAATGACATAAAAAGCATGGACAAGAGAAAATAGAAACATTAGTCTTCTCAAAAATTAAAAATAAACTTTTGTGTATTGAAGGACATTATCAAGAAAGTGAAAAAACAGTCTACAGAATAGGAAGAAATATTTGCAAATAATATATCTGATCAGGGTTGCATACCCCAAATGTATAAAGAACTTTTACAATTCAACAATGAAAAGGCAAACAACCAATTTTAAAAATGGGCAAAGGACTTGAATAGATATTTTGCCAAGGAAGTTATACAACTACCCAACAAGCACATGAAAAATATGCTCAAAATCATTATTGGTTAGGAAAATGCAAATCAAAACCATTTTTTCACCCAGTAGAATGATAAACATTAAAAATTGGAAATTAAAATTGTAAATATATGGTAAAATCAAAACCAAATATACATTGCTGGTAGGAATGCAAATTATTGAAGCTGCTGTGGAAGAGAGTTTGGTGGTTCCTCAAAAATGTAAGCACTCATAGCTTTATATCCAAGAGAAATAAAATCATATACCCACACAAAATCTAATACATGAATATTTATGGCAGCATTATTCATGACAGTCAAAGTTAGGAACAACCCAAATATCCATTAACATGCGAAGGATAAATAAAATGTGGTATGTATATACAATGAAATATTATTCATGCATAAAAAGGAATTAAGAATTTGTACAGTCTATCATGTGGATGAACCTTGAAAATATTATGTAGAATAAAAGAAGCCAGACACAAAAGATCAACTATTGAATAGATCAATTTATACGAAATATCCAGAATAAGTAAATCCATGGATACAGAAAGCATTTTAGTTATTGCTAGGGACCAAGAGGATCAGGAATTAGAAATGACTGTTTAATGGATATACGGTCTGTTCTGGGGTAGATGGGACTGTTTTGGAAATAAGTAAATGTAATGGTTTCATATCATTTTCAATGCACTACATGCCACTGAATTGAACATTTCAAAATGATTAATTTTATGTTACAGGAATTTCCCATAAAAAGGAGAATAAATATAGCCCTGTTTTTGGAAAATGGTATGTATTTGAAAGTATATTCTCTAGGCCAGAGGTCGTCATCTTTTATATACTATATACCCCTTTGAACATATAATGAGAGCAACAGGCCCTATTTTTAGCAAATATAGACATCAAATAAGATTTACATATACTGTCCTTCCCCTACCATCACTGAACACATAAATTCAAAGATAATTTCAGGGGATTCATAGGCTAATAATGCCTGAACCCAAGGAGTCAGCGAGCTTCTTTTAACAAGTTTCATCTACTGTTTGTCTCTTTCCCTTCTCATCTCTTCCCCAAGTAGCAATTTCTCCTTTCTGTCTTTCTCTTTCTCATAGCTTGTAATTCTTCATTATGTCAACTCTCTTATGTGTCAGCTTTCTTAAGTTCCTAGGGTACAGATCTTCTTCCCGCAAACATGCATATACTCAACTATTTTCTGAACATATGCAAACATTTCACACAATTTTGAGCCAGTCACAGACTTCCTCAGTTGAGAACACTTGGTCTAGGGGAATCAGTATGGTCAGCATGTCAGAATTATTTTTTTTCTTGGAAATTAAACATTTTATTAAACGATTTTTACACAAAAAGGAAAAATGCAAACTCGAGAAAAAAAAACTGAAAAACTTATGCTCCAGAGAGTAAATGAAATAAAACCAAGCAAAAAATTTAAAAGAAAATCAAATCTCTATCTCAACTACTCGCTTCCCTACTCTGTGATCCATCCCGCACCCATTATGTGAAGGTCTGAACCACAGGCAGAATGAACATCTGTGACTGAGTCGAGAAGTATACCTAAGGAGTAGGTGCCTTGGGATAAGAATGACAAGAAATTCTCAAGAGAGGCATTAATGACAGTAGTCCTAAAAGAACATGTAGCCCTTCTCTGATAAGCACAGATGAATAACCACATTTGACCTGTGGGATTAGCAAAAAACAAAATGAATGACGGGACCTCACGCGGTGGGGGTTGGGAGGGAGGGGGCGGGGGCTGGGGTGGTAGTGAAGGGAAGAAATGGGCTGGCTCCTGACGCACTTTCTGCTGGTGGGAGGGAAACTAGGGACCCGAGCCCACTGATGACGTTTTTCTCACGTGATGAGGAGCCGACGTGTGCAGAAGTCCCTCTCTTCCAGGTACCAGCTCCCCATTGCCGTGGAAGAAGGCAGACTTCATACTGAGGGACAGAGGTGGTCAACTGCCCTATAGACCTGCAGGTCGGTACAAACCGAGGGTTGCTGAGGTAGGGGTGGTAACTGACAGAGGCTACAGAGGATCGCTTCTACTTCCATACACTACCCCTTTTCCACCTCCATTCATTTTGGCGCAGAAAATTGTCTGAGTGTTGGGGAATAGATCTGGGTAGCATCTCTTATTTCCCTTGAGAAATCTGGGCTTCTGACAGAAAGAAATGTGAGAAGGAGTCATCTTCCCGGGATAAATAACTACAAATCCATCGCTGCCTTTGGACCCCTGGGGTAGGGATGACAGAAGGCAAAAACCTGCACGGATCCAGGATTGGATTCTCTCTACTCCTTTCCAGATGCTCACCCATTTGGTGCAAGAAATGGAGGGTTTGGTGATGGTGAGCTCCAGAGGGGTCAGGGGTAGAGAATGGGTCCCAGGTGGGATCTCCTAGAAAGCGGGGGATTGATCTACATCTGATGGAGGGCCTTGGAGAAGACTGCAAGGAAATGGCCTAATCCCTGCAGGGCAGTAGGAGGAGGGTGCAGGCTGTCACCCCAGGATGTGGAGAGTAGACCCTGAAGCCCATCCAGTCCTAAGTTCTTTCTGTGTCTTCTCCACTCTCCATCCATTTTGGAGCCAGAAATAGTGGGCCAAAGGGGCCAGGGTCGGGGGTGGGGGGTTGTCAGTGGTGGTGCTGCAGTGGGGAGGAACAGGGGTTTGGTCCAGGATCCAACCCTCTACTGAAGAGGAGCCACTTCTGAACTAGGGAGGGTTGCCAGGAGGTAGTATGGAACAAGAATTCTACTGAGTTTGGAAATAATTTGTCTCTTGCATTGCAGGAAAATGTGGTGTTAATGTGTATATGGGGAGTAAGGGGGTGACTAGAGTGCTCTGGTCATTTCTGCCATGCCCCCCTGCTCTGTCATCTCCATTTTTAGGGAAGTGGTGGGCTTTGTGATGTCTGGGTGCACAGATGGGGAAATGGGGTGCTTGTAATGCAGACACCCAAGTGCAGTAGGATCCTCCTTCTGAACGTCACATCTCAAGCCCCATTCATTTTAGTATAAGTGGTGACAGGATTTTTGGGGGGGATGCGGATTTAGTAACATTGAAATACTTTGGAAATAATCGTTCTTATTGCCAAATAACAGATAAAAGGAGAGTCTTAGGGGAATACTGTAGAAGGGGAATCTGAGAAAGCAAGGGAAAATGTAGAGGGTGATAGGAGTTGGATAAGTGTTGACAAATAGTTTGAAAAAAAAATCTGTGTCCTAGTTGCCATTCATTCTCTCAATCCCTCATTCACCATATGTCTCCTGTCTCTCTACAGGTCTTCAGGTCTGTGGTTGTGGGCATCAACCCAGAACAGAGGAGAAAAGACCTGCAGAAGTACAGGTCAGTAGGAGAAAGTAAATGCCCCAGGACCGCTAGGAATAGGAGTTACTTAAGCCAGAGCAGAAGTTGGGGAGGCCACTGCCTGCCACCCCTCCTGTAATCCTCTCTAGTGCAGTTTCAGGATACATGACCTTTGTCAAGACCCTAAGGGAATATGATACTTCATGGCTATTGAGGATAGAGGGAAGAATAAGGAATTGAGAAGAAGGAGGTTGTGGCCTTTCTAATGTCCTGTGATATCAGAGTAGTCCTGACATCTGATAAATGGCCATTGTTCTGTTCTGTCTGTAGGTGAGAGTGGGGTTGAAGGGGTGGGGAAGAAAACTTCCCAGGATTTCTTTAGGTCTGTGTATGTTGGGAGTCCCCAGTTAAAACTGGCATGGACATAGCCAAGGCCAGAGGAAAGATTACTGTCCAATTTCCCCTATACATTTCTCAGTATACCTCTTCCTGCATTATCTGCAGGGAGACACAGCTGTATAAATTTTTGCAAGGTTGATTCATGTGAACATGTGTGACAGGAAAGGATGGAAAGTAAGGGTGGAAGTACACCTGGAAGGTGGGATAGGTTCAGGAGACCCCTACCTCAAGAAAGGAAAGTACTATCAGGACTGTGTTCCACTCCCTAGGCCCTCAATATTCAGTGTCTCCTTTTTATCACAGGGCAGGGAATAAGAGAGAATATCTCAACATGGAAAAGTTCTACAAAGAAAATGAAGGAAAGCCAGAAAATGAGGGAAAGACCGAAGATGAAGGGAGTACAGAAGATGAAGGAAAGACAGATGAAGAAGAAAAGCCAGACGAGGAGGGGAAGCCAGCAAGGAAGGGAAAGCTAGAGGATGAGGGACAGCCAGATGAGGAGGGACAACCGAAAGATGGGGGCAAGGCAGAAAAGCAGGGCAAGTTGGAAGGTCAGAGCAAGCCAGCAGGGGAGGGCAAGCCAGAATCCCAAGCAAAGCCAGCCAGCGAGCCGCGGGCAGCCGAAAAGCGCCCCGCTGAAGATTATGTGCCCCGGAAAGCAAAAAGAAAAACGGACAGGGGCACCGACGATTCCCCCAAGGACTCTCAGGAGGACTTACAGGACAGGCATTTGAGCAGTGAGGAGATGATGAGAGAATGTGCAGATGTGTCAAGGGCTCAGGAAGAGCTAAGGAAAAAACAACAGAAAATGGGTAGTTTTCACTGGATGCAAAGAGATGCTCAGGATGCCTTTGCCCCAAGGGGCCAAAGGGGTGTCAGGGGAGTGAGGGGTGGAGGTAGGGGCCAGAAGGACTTGGAAGATGTTCCATATGTCTAATTCTTTGGCTTTTAATTATGATTTCTCCGATGAGAATATTGCCAGCCCTGCTTTCCCTGGCAGGCATTTGCCGGGCTATGTGCTTTAACCTTATGCTGATACTTACCTTTAGGTGTCACTCTTGTCACCAGCAGACTTTTGACCTAACTATAGTGCTGTCTTTTAGTAGAGGATATTCACCCATGTGCATGGAAGAGATGTTCATGGTACATTGTAAAACAACAATAAAAACCAGTTTTTCAGAACCATATATGCAGTATCAGCCAATTTTTGAAAGAATATATATTGTTACATAATATATCCATGCACAGGGAAAACTATACAACTGAGTAGACCAGAAAAAGAATGGTTTTCTCTGTTTGGTGGGACTAAAGCAGATAATTCTTTTCCTCATCTATATTTTTTTCCACTAAAAAATACATGTTGCTTTTGTCATAAAGGAAATAATAAAAATAAACAATAGGAATCCAATGTATACTGGACAATTAAAAGAATTTTTGTTGAGTTTATGAAGGTATGAAGACACTCAAATTGTTTTCAGAACACAAATGAGGGGTGACATTGTGGCTCAGTGGTACAGTTCTTGCCTAGCATGTATGAGGCAGTGGGTTCGATTCTCAGCTCTGCACATAAATAAGTGAATAAAATAAAGGTTCATTAATATCTAAAATTTAGAAAAGAACACAAAATGATAGGAAAACTCAAATTACCTCTGTGACTTGATGTTGGAGTAATCCTACCTTCTGCCCTGCACTAGCAACACTGGATTAAACAGTTGAGGGAGGGCTGAGGGAGGTATCACCAATACCCAGCAATAGGTCCTGGAAGCTGAGAGGTAAGTGCATCCTTCCCTGGGTAATGTCCTATGTGCTGGGCATTGTGCCCCTTCTCCAGGACCCTATACCCTCCTAAGGCTCCCACTACTGGTGGTGGGATGGAGTCCTCAAGGTAACAAAGCCCTTTTCCTTTCCCTAGAGATCCTGGTTACTTGAAATCTACTATATTACCTTCTAAACTGGGAATGGCATCCCTCTTTTAACTTTATAGTTAATCTTGACACAAAATGTGGAGAAATGTTTTGTAAAACATTGAATAATATGTGTAAGTGATTATAATTACCCTATTAGACTTGCCTTATTCAAAGCAAAGTATTAATATTACTTATTTTGTACTCTTCATAATGGAAATTTAAATTAATACAAAGGGTTTGGGGTTTAGCTCACTGGTAGTAAGCTCAAGGCTCTTGGTTTGATCCCTAGCACAGAAAAACAAGCAAATAAATAAATACATTAACAATTGAATCAGAAGACCTCAGTTCTTGGCCTAGTTCTGCCCTTGATTGAATATATAACCTTGAGTGTGTAATTTTATTCTTTTAAAATATTTTTTAGTTGTGGACGAACAGAATACTTTTATTTTATTTATTTATTTTTATGTGGTGCTGAGGATCAAACCCAGTGCCTCACATGTGCCAGGCAAGTGCTCTACCACTGAGCCACAACCCCAGCCCTGTAATTTCACTCTTTAGTAATTGCAATTCACCACTTAAAAAGGAACACAGTAGGAAAGCAAGTCTACCATAATTCGTTGTTAAATTATTTAACATTGGATATAGTAGTGGTTTTCAAAATTTGCTAGCTAATAGCCAACTTACCTGCATCAAAATTCTAGCTATCTTGTTAAAAATGCAAAATCCTGACTTCCACATTAGACCTGAAGCATCAGAATCTCTTCTGATTTGTCTCCACAATATGTGTGTATGTGTCTTCCACTTTTAGTTCATTTTGATTCTTATTAAGTGGATACATACACAGAATTTTAAAATCTAATAATACAAAATAATTTATTAAAAATTGCCATCTTGATAGCTGCCATTCTGACTGGAGTGAAATGAAATCTTAGAGTAGTTTTGATTTGCATTTCTCTAATTGCCAGTGATGTTGAGCATTTTTTCCTGTATTTGTTGATTAATTGTGTATCTTCTTCTGAGAAGTGTCTTTTCAATTACTTAGCCCATTTATTGATTGGGTTATTTGTGTTTTTTTTTTTTTGTGTTAAGTTTTTTGAGTTCTTTATATATTCTAGAAATTAGTGCTCTATCTGATGTGTGCATGTAGTAAATATTTGTTCCCAATTAGTTGGCTCTCTATTCACCTCACTGATTGTTTCTTTTGCTGAGAAGAAGCTTTTTAGTTTGAATCTATCCCATTCATTAATTCTTGGTAATAATTCTTGAGCTACAGGATTCTTATTAAGGAACTTGGGGCCTAATCTGACATGTTGGAAATTGGAGCTTACTTTTTCTTCTATTAGGTGTATTGTCTCTGGTCTAATTCCTAGGTCCTTGATCCACTTTGAATTGAATTTTGTGCATGGTGAGAGATAAAGGTTTAATTTCATTTTGTTGCATATGGATTTCCAGTTTTCCCAGCACCATTTGTTGAAGAGGCTATCCTTTCTCCACTATACAGTTTTGGTGCCTTTGTCTAATATAAGATAGCTGTGTCCTTAATTCTGTACCATTGGACCACCAGTCTGTTTTGGTGCCAATACCATGCTGTTTTTGTTACTATTGCTCTATAGTATAATTTAAGGTCCGGTATGGTGATGCCCCCTGCTTCACTTTTCTTGCTCAGGATTGCTTTGGCTATTCTGGGTCTCTTAATTTTCCAGATGAATTTCATGACTGCTTTTTCTATTTCTTTGAAGAATGACATTGGGATTTTGATTGGAATTGCATTAAATGTGTATAATGCTTTTGGTAGTAGGGGCATTTTGACAATATTGATTATACCTATCCAAGAGCAAGGTAGGTCTTTCCATCTTCTGAGTTCTTCTATGATTTCTTTCTTTAGTGTTCTATAATTTTCCTTATAGAGGTCTTTCACTTCTTTCATTAAGTTGATTCCCAGGTATTTTATTTTTAGCCATAAATTTTGGAGAGGATGTGGGGAAAAAGGCACACTCACACATTGCTGGTAGGACTGCAAAATGGTGCAACCGCTATGGAAAGCAGTATGGAGATTGCTTGGCAAACCGGGAATGGAACCACCCTATGACCCAGCTATCCCACTCCTGGGTCTATTCCCAAAGGACTTAAAAACAGCATATTACAGTGACACAGCCACTTCAATGTTTATAGCAGCACAATTCACAATAGCTAGGTTGTGGAACCAACCTAGATGTCCCTCAGTAGATGAGTGGATAAAGAAAATGTGGTATATATACAAAATGGAATTTTACTCAGCAATAAAAGAGAATAAAATAATGGCATTTGCAGGTAAATGGATGAAGTTGGAGAATATAATGCTAAGTGAAATTAGTCAATCTAGAAAATCCAAATACTGAAAATTTTCTCTGATATAAGGAGGCTAGTTCACAGTGTTGTTGGATGGGGGTACATAGGAGGATTAGAGGAACACTAGAATGGTCAAAGGAAACGGAGGGGAAGGGAGGGAGCAAGAGGGGGAGGGAAAGGAAAAAAAATTGGTGGTTGAATGAGATGGATATCATTATCATAAATGCATGATTGAAGATCTGAATGGTACTTATATACTTTGTATACAAACAGTTGTATGTAAAAAGATGCTATATATGTGCATTGTGAATTGTAATAATACTACTATTATAAATAAAAAAATATCACTAGCTATCTCTTGAGAAAAAAAATTGCCATCTGCCTCACAACATTTCTGTTTTTTTTCTTTTGATCTTTACCTCCATATTTCTGAATAATATGAACTTGCTGCTTTTTTAACCTTTATTTTATTTATTTGTCTTTATGTGGTGCTGAGGATCGAACCCAGTTCCTTACACATGCAAGACAAGTGCTCTACTACTGAGCCACAACCCATCCCACATGCTTCTATCTTTAAAAAAATTATCGAAGTGCAATGCACAAGCCATAAAATTTACCCCTTTAAAGTACACATGTTGATGGTTTTTAGTGTGTTGACAGAGTTCTGAAACCATCACATTGTCTAGTTCTAAGACAGATATTTTCATCACCATAAAAAGAAACCCTGCACCCACTAGCACATAATAGTGTGCCCATTACACTATGCCCCTAGCACCTGGAAAACACAAATCTCTTTTCTGTTTCTCTGCATTTGCCCATTCTGGAAATTTCATATAAACAGAATTGTGATATGTGGACTCTTATGTCTGGCCTCTTGGCATTTTTTCTAAGTTCATCCCTGTTGCACATATATCATTACTAAACATACTAAACACTTGTGTACAATATATATATAAGTGGAACTGTTGAATTGTGTGATCATTTGTTGTTACTTGGATTCATCTAAGCTTACACTAAGGTTGCTAACAACTACAAAGCCTCAGTGGCCTAACATGACAAAGGTTTATTTCTCAAACCTTATGAAATTTGGGGATAGAGAAACTCTGGAGCACCTCAGAGATTCAGACTAACTATGATGCCACTGCAGCATAGCAAAAGAATCCCTAGAGATCTCATATCATATTTTACACTGTGGTCTAAGAATGACATAAATCACTACTGTTCACATCCCACTTCTGCATATTTTTAGCTCCTTGAGTTCTAACAAGCAATCTGAGAGAGGGATAATTATGCCCTCTATATAGGTGACTGAATTGAGGCTCAAAGAGGATAAGTGAGTGATTTATACATATGGTAAGGGGAAGAGCCCAGATTGAAATCCAGGTTTATTTGGCTCTAATGTGATAACCCTTAACCAGTTTTCTTTCATAAGTCTAAGAATTTAAATGTTATCTGCAGTCACATTGGTTGCAGTAAAAATGATGAGTTTGAAAAAAATAAATATTTCTATACTTTATTGTCCAATCAGTCCTTTAGGATGTCAGAAAAAGGTACTGTTTCCTCATATAACAAAGAACAATGGCACAATGACACTGCTTCCTCCACCATCTAAAAAAAGGGATTTTCACACCGAATCACAGCTCAACTGCACTGACCCTCAAGTTACGAGCTGTGTCTGCAGTGAGTGTGAATGTTCAGAAAGGTGGTGACACTTCTCTTGAGCTGTAAGACTGCATGTTCCTACAGACAGGCTTCCCTTTCCCTAAGGTCTCATACTTTTGGGCCTGGGATGACTTGAACATCAGAAACACTGCTTGAAGCAGACATAGAACTGAAGTCACCATGAAAACCCCAAAATATACCCATGCAATACTCAGGCCTTTTGGGGAGTCTAAGCAAGGAAGGTTAGGTTTATTTTCTCAACTGCATCTCTACCCTAACTGTTCTGGTGGCTTATTCCCTTGACTCTGAGAGAACAGTTCAACCCTTAACCACATTGTCTGGTCAAACCCAGATTGCAAGTACTTTAAATTTTTATGTGATAAGAGTTTTATTTCCATTCCTACAAAAACCTCCTACCTACCCCAAATGTGACTAATAATGAGGAGAGTTACTGTCCTTGAAGACTGTTGAACCTATCACCCATTCATGTTGAGCCAATAGATGATGGCCAATGTTGGTAAGAAAGACCATATAAACAGGAGATATCAACTTTACTTCTCCCTCATTCCCCTCCCAAACCTAAGAAATCCTTTTGTAATAAAGAGAGATATATTCCTGAGGAGAGGCCTCAACTCCTTATATACTATAATTCACTACAGCGTGAGTCTGTGCTGCTATACCACCAAAACTCAGGTTCCTGGTGCCTTCTTAAAATGAAGACCTGAACAGAACATAAGAGAAAGTTCTTCCTGCTCTCCAACACCATGCTAACAAATATTGAGTAAAAATGCCTGCAGAGGACAGCAAGAGATAAACTTATTTTTTTCTGAGGAGGAGCACAAGGGGAAAACATAAAGCCAAGTGGGAAAAACTAAATGTAAATGTGAACAAAACATCAAATACATCCCAAATTCTGACTATATTAAAGCAAATCTCCACAATTAAAAGTTTAGCAGATTTTTGTTACTATTGCTCTATAGTATAATTTAAAATCTGGTATGGTGATGCCACCTGCTTCACTTTTCTTGCTAAGGATTGCTTTAGCTATTCTGGGTCTCTTATTTTTCCAGATGAATTTCATGACTGCTTTATCTATTTCTTTGAGGAATGTCATTGGGATTTTGATTGGAATTGCATTAAAACTGTATAATGCTTTTGGTAGTATGGACATTTTGACAATATTTATTCTGCCTATCCAGGAACAAGGAAGGTCTTTCCATCTTCTGAGTTCTTCTATAATTTCTTTCTTTAGTGTTCTATAATTTTCTTTAAAGAGGTCCTTCACTTCTTTCATTAAGTTGATTCTTAGGTATTTTTTTATGCTATTGTAAATGGGGTAGTTTTCATCATTTCCCTTTCAGAGAGTTTGTCACTGATGTACAAAAATGCCTTTGAATTATGGGTATTGATTTTGATTCTGCCACTTTGCCTGAATTCATTTACTAGTTGTAAAAGTTTTCTGGTAGAGTTTTTTGGGTCTTCTAGGTATATTATCATGTCATCAGCAAATAGTGCTAATTTGAGCTCTTCTTTTCCTTTGTGGATCCCTTTAATTTCTTTCATCTGTCTAATTGCTCTGGCCAGAGTTTCAAGTACTATGTTAAATAACAGCGGTGAAAGGGGGCATCCCTGTCTTGTTCCAGTTTTTAGAGGGAATGCTTCCAATTTTTCTCCATTTAAGATGTTAGCCTGGGGTTTTGCATAAATAGCTTTTATGATGTTGAGATATGTTCCTATTATTCCTAGTTTTTCTAGTGTTTTGAACATAAAGTGGTGTTGTATTTTGTCAAATGCTTTTTCTGCATCTATTGAGATGATCATATGGTTTTTATCTTTGAGTCTATTGATGTGATGTATTATGTTAATTGATTTCTGTATGTTGAACCAGCCTTGCATCCCTGGGATAAACCCCACTTCATCGTGGTGCACTATCTTTTTGATATGTTTTTGTATTCGATTTGCCAGGATTTTGTTGAGAATTTTTGCATCTATGTTCATTAAAGATTGGCACCAAAACAGACGGGTAGACCAATGGTACAGAATTGAGGACACAGAGACTAATACATATAATTTCAGCTATCATATGGGACAAAGGCGCCAAAAATGTACAGTGGAGAAAGGACAGCCTCTTCAACAAATGGTGCTGGTAAAGCTGGAAATCCATATGCAACAAAATGAAATTTAACCCTTATCTCTCACCATGCACAAAATTCAATTCAAAGTGGATCAAGGACCTAGGAATTAGACCAGACACAATACGACTAATAGAAGAAAAAGTAAGCTCCAATTTCCAACATGTCGGATTAGGCCCCAAGTTCCTTAATAAGAATCCTGTAGCACAAGAATTAGTATCAAGAATTAATGAATGGGATAGATTCAAACTAAAAAGCTTCTTCTCAGCAAAAGAAACAATCAGTGAGGTGAATAGAGAACCAACTGGGAACAAATATTTAGTACATGCACATCAGACAGAGCACTAATTTCTAGAATGTATAAAGAACTCAAAAAACTCAACACCAAAAAAACAAATATCCCAATAAATAAATGGGCCAAAGAAATGAACAGACACTTCTCAGAAGAAGATATACAGTCAATCAACAAATACATGAAAAAATACTCAACATCACTGGCAATTAGAGAGATGCAAATCAAAACTACATTAAGATATCATTTCACACCAGTCAGAATGGCAGCTATTAAGAACACAAACAACAATAAATGTTGGAGAGGATGTGGGGAAAAAGGCACACTCATGCATTGCTCGTGGGACTGCAAAATGGTGCAACCACTATGGAAAGCAGTATGGAGATTTCTTGGAAGACTGGGAATGGAACCACCCTATGACCCAGCCATCCCACTCCTGGGTCTATTCCAAAGGACTTAAAAACTGCATATTAAAGTGACACAGCTATCTCAATGTTTTTAGCTGCACAATTCACAATAGCTAGGTTGTGGAACCAACCTAGATGTCCCTCAGTAGATAAATGGATTAAGAAAATGTGGTATATACACACAATGGAATTTTACTCAGCAATAAAAGAAAATAAAATAATGGCATTCACAGGTAAATGGATGAAGTTGGAGGACATAATGCTAAGTGAAGTTAGTCAGTCTCAAAAATCCAAGTACCAAATGTTTTCTCTGATATAAGGAGTCAGAGTCACAGTGGTGTTGGGTGTCGGGGTACTTCGGAAGAATAGAGGAGCAATAGAGTGTTCAAAGGCGACAGAGGAGAAAGGAGGGAGCTAGGGGGATGTGGGGGGGTGAAAAAAAGGGGGAGGTATAATAAGATGGATATCATTATCCCAAATGCATGATTGAAGACTTGAATAGTGTGAATATACTTTGTATACAAACAGTGTTATGTGAAAAGAGGCTCTATGTGTGTATTATGAACCGTAATCCATTCTACTAGAATGGCCAATGGGTAGGGAGGGGAAGGGAGGGGGCAAAAGGGTGAAGAAAAAAAAAAGATGGTAGAATGAGATGGATATCATTACTCTGGGTGTATGTATGAAGTCACGAATGGTGTGAATATACTTTGCATACAACCAGAGATTTGTATAAAAGTGCTCTATATGTGTAATATGAAATGTAATGCATTCTGCTGTCATCTATAACATCTTAGAATAAAAAATAAAAAAATAAAAAAAAAAGTTTAGCAGAAGGAAAAATGTGAACATACCCGGGAATAAAATCCATTTGTCTCAGTAATTACTGCCTTATACCCATCCATATTTTGAGTAAAAATTATGAGATATACAAAAAGCCAAGAAAATAAATAACATTATGAGGAGACAAAGCAATCACCAGAAGCAGAATCCAATATGGCAGAGAGCTTGGAGCTATCAAACAGATTTAAACTCATGATCATTGTTCCACTCTGGCAAAGCAACATGAGGATATCTGAGAATCTACTCCCCAGTAAAACTGATACACACACACACACACACACACACACACACACACACACACAAATACAACCATTTAAAGTCTTTGGAAGTTGTCCTAAGGGCACACAGCAAATGCGGAAACATTTCTTTAAGAAAATTTATTAAAACTTAATAGGAACAATGAGAATCTGTGGCATTATAAATAAGACTCTCTGACTCTCTCCTTCCCTTTTCCCTCCTGTCTTAGCATGATGAAAACACTCCAGCAGGGTGCTAGAGAGAGTGTTCTCTCTCTCCCCCAACCTCACAATGAAAGATCAATCATAGTATATTTCCAGAAGATAAAACTTTTCATCCTACCTTGAATTATCTGTTACAGAGCCCAGGTTTTGAGTAATTTTGTGGTAAGGACCCTCTTCTGCCAAGTTCCTACTCATTAGAAAGATGCTTTACCTTTAGCACAGAGTGCTGAAAATATAGGGTCCTCCAATTGCCTGGGAGAGACAAGCTGGGAAGATCACCCCCACATCAAGTATAGGAGTATCACACAGAAAATTGTGCCACTGTCCCTATCCTTAGATCCAGCACTTTGGATCAGACATTTTGCTGAGGGAGAAACAGGCTTTCAACAGGAGAGCTCGAAATTTCTTTCCAAAAGAACTGACTTCATTTGCCATACATTGTGGAGAAGTCAAAGGATAAAAGTGCTATTAAAAACAGAATTAGGGCCGGGCGCGGTGGCGCACGCCTGTAATCCCAGCACTTTGGGAGGCTGAGGCAGGAGGATCGCGAGTTCAAAGCCAGCCTCAGCAGTGGCGAGGCACTTAGCAACTCAGTGAGACCCTGTCTCTAAATAAAATACAAAAAAGGGCTGGGGATGTGGCCCAGTGGTCGAGTGCCCCTGAGTTCAATCCCTGGTACCAAAAAAAAAAAAAAAAAAATACGGAATTAGGGAAATACAAATCAAAACTACACTGAGATTTCATCTCACACCAGTCAGAATGGCAATCATTAAGAATAGAAACAATAATAAATGCTGGAGAGAATGTGGAGAGAAAGGAAGAATTTATACTGTTGGTGGGATTGTAATTTAGTACAATCATCATGAAAATCAGTATGGGGGTTCCTTAAAAGACTAAGCATGGAATCACCATATGACTCAGCTATACCACTCCTTGGTATTTATTCTAAAGAATTAAAGTCATCATACTATAATGATACAAGCACACCCACATTTATGGCAGCACAATGCACAATAGCCAAACTTACAGAAACAGTTGATTTGTCCATCAATTGAAGAATGGGAATGGGTTAAGAAAATGTGGTATATATACACAATGGGGTTTTATTCAGGCATAAATAAAAAATGAAATTTTGTCATCTGCAGGAAAATGGATGGATTGCAAGAACATAATGTTAAGCAAAATAAGCCAAACTCAGAAGGCAAAAGGGTGTGTGTTTTTTCTCACATGTGGAAGCTAGAGAGGAAAAAGGAAAAGAAAGTTGTGAGGGGGTGCTGGGATCTAATGAAAATCAAAGGCAGATCAAAAGAGGAAAGTAATCAGGGGGAGGGAGAAGGAGAAGAAGGGGGTAAGTGTTGGGAAGTGATATTGACCAAATTATCTCGTTATATTGTGTATATGTATGAATATCTAACAACAAATCCCATCATTATGTAAAACTGTAATGTACCAATAAAATGTGGAAAAATGGAGGTTGTGGTGAAAAGCAATTAAGAGGTCAGCAGATTTGTTAAAATATGCACTAAATGTTAGGCTGGCTAATTTACCAGAGAGAACCATGGAAAGACAGAGCTACACAGAGTTATCCTGGGGCCAAAACAAATGTCAAACACTAATCTAAAAAACTGTCTCTGAAAAGGAGTCCAAATTTAATTCCACAAATCTGCACATCTGCACAGCATTTGTGGAGCATTTTGTGCCTGAGTGCACTGTTGAATATAATAAAGCAATCAACTGGCAATTAGTGGAGCTTAACAACCAGGTATTTTCAGAGCTATATGGTCAAAGACAGGATTGCAAAACCAAGACTGTGTCCTATGAAGAACAACATAAGAGGCTTCACACTCCAAAGAGGTAGAGGAAACAGACATCACTAAAATAAGTGGAATAATAAGTGAATTTACCAAGGTCACATGGCCAACTTGTCTTTCTATGTACCAAAAAGGAACAATTCAAATTTGAAATTTTCAAAATACCATTTACAATAGCATAAAAAATCGGTCACTTAGATGTAAAACTAACAATATATGCACAGAATCTATTTGCTTAAAACAATAAAACACTGAAAAAAATCAAATAATACATATTAAAAGGGAAACATTTCAGGTTCATAAGTTGGAAGAATCAGCATTTTTAAGAAGTCAGTATGGTGGGCTGGAGATATATCTCAGTTGGTAGAGTGCTTGCCTTGCATATACAAGGCCCTGGTTTTGATCCCCAGCAGCACACACACACACACACACAAAAAAAAAAAAAAAATCACAAGTCAGTTTGGTGTACATAACAATGAAAATAAAAATAAGTATTTATTACAGATACCAACCAGCTAGTTATAAAATTGAAATAAAAAGTCAAAGAAACTAGAACAACCAAACATTCTGAATAAAAAGAACAAAGTTGGAGGACACTACCCAATTTCAAGACTTTCTATAAAGCCACATTAACCAATACAGTGTGGTAACAGAGAAATAGTAGATGTATAGATCAATGTGACAGATTAGAAAGCACAGAAATAAACACACACAAATATAGTCAACTGATATTTGACAAGTGCACAAAGAATTCAGTGGAGAAAGAATTATCTGGTCAAATGAGTAGCACTGGCACAAATGTACATCCATCTGTAAAAACAATGACAACCAAAAAAACTTAAATCATACCTAATATCTTGCAAAAAACTAACCAAATATATCATAGACCTAAATATAAAATCGTAACATTTCTAAAAATTAGGAGAAAATCTGTATCACTTTGGGTATTCTGATGTTTTTAGATACAATATCAAAAACTAGACATTTGAAAAATTCAACATCATAAAAATTAGGTGCTTTCACTCTATAAGAGACATTGTTATGAGGATGAAAATACAAGTAACAGGGTTGAAGAAAATATTTGCAAATCACATACCTGATAAAGGGCTTTAATTCAGGAGACATAAATAACACTTAACATCCCAAAATAGAAAAATAATTCCCAAAAATGAATGGGGGAAGGTAAAACATGAACAGAAATTTCATCAGAGAATATATACAGACAACAAATAAGCACATGAAAAGATATACATCATCATTAGTAATGAGGGAAATACACGTTACAACCAAAATT
This sequence comes from Tamias sibiricus, assembly GCA_025594165.1. Classification (NCBI taxonomy): domain Eukaryota; kingdom Metazoa; phylum Chordata; class Mammalia; order Rodentia; family Sciuridae; genus Tamias; species Tamias sibiricus. The sequence continues at coordinate 94,282,218 of CM046667.1, read as the reverse complement.
AGATACTACTATACACTGAATAAAATGGCACAAAATGAACAGGCAAACCAAAACCCAAAATATAACAACAGTACATGTTGGTGAGGTTGTTGAGCAAAAGGAGTTCTCATTCATGGTTTGTGGAAACGCAAATATTACAGTCAGCTTTGTGGTATATTGGCAATTTCTTATAAAGTTAAGTATATAATTAACATGTGACCCAGCTATCTTACTTATTTACCCAAGTAAATATAAAACTTAAGTTTACACAAAATCTGTACAGAAGTGTTTAGAGCAGTTTTGTTCATAATTTCCCCCAAATGGAAACATTCCAGATGTTCTACAACTGGTAAAAAATATAAACAAACTCTGGTACATCTATAAGAGTGGAATATTACTCAGTAACTAAATGAACAAATGCTGCATCTTGTATGCATCTCAAATGTAATTTTCTAAGTGAAAGAAGTCATACTCAAAAGGATAAGTATTTTATGATTACATTTATATGATGTTATGAAAAGGCTGATCTATAGAAATGTAAAAGAGACTATTGGGAGTAGGAGTGGGGAAGAGCGACAAATGGTTTCTAACAGAAGGATATGTTCACCATGCTTAAACTATTCAAACTATATGTTAAAGAATTAAGTACATAAATTATAGATATGGAGAACCAAGTTTCTCATCATCAGAGGTAGAAGCTAAAATGAGCAAGAGGTAAGAAACTAAATGAATACCTGTGGTGATGGATTTGAGTTAATGTGTCAGTAAGTACTTATGCATATGTATATAAAATAAATTCAGATATTTGTGTATATAAAGTTTAGTATACATACAGGTATGCATCTCCTTGCTGTAGCATTTGAGAACTCTTAGAATCAATGACACTCAGTAACAACCAACATACCCAGCACCCAGATATTAATTACTAAATATAGTTATTTGATAAAAATAACCAGGACTGCCTGGAGAAATGGCTAGTTACAATTTTGGGAAAAGGAAAATATGAGGAAAACATGAAACATTTCGTAGTGCCAGAAAGCAAGGAAACAGAAAAAGGATGGGAATCTGAAAGAACTCTGAATGCTAAAGCTGGAACAATTTGAGAAATAACAACAAATAATGCTAGTGTTAGGTTATAACCCAAAGAATTAAAGATATATGAATCATACTGATAGAAAGAAATAATCATATCAATAAATAAATGAGATAAGGAAAGAACTTTCATAAGGAAAAACCTTCCTTATGAAACAATTTGAATATCAAACGTAGAAGAAACGGGGAATATTAAAAAGCACCATCAAGACACCACAGAAGTAATTGCTGCAGGAAAATCCTCAGGATATTTGCATAGTCTCAAATTTCCTGCTCCCAAATATTTTTTTTTGTATTTATTGTGGTTGTTTTCAATCATATCCATAAATTATTTGCTACTCCTCCTTCTAAGAGTCAGATTTTAATTCTTCTCTGCTTCAGTATGGGTAGAAACTTCCTTCTAACAAATAGAGTATGAACAGGGGAAAATAGTAACTTGAAAAGTAGACAAATGCAACAGACAACATTAACCAAGTGATCAAAGTTAACATCACCACTGATAAGTTGTGTAGCATATCATAGAACTCTGACCTTATGATAAAAAGGACACTTCATCTCTCTGGTGTTTTCCCAATCTAGTCACGAGAAAACATCAGAAAACCTAAATTGAGGGTCAATGTACAAAATACTTCACTCTTAAAATATGTCAAGGGAATAGAAAATAAGAAAAACCTAGGAGTAGAGAAGACTAAAAAGACATGCTAAATAAATGCAACATTTTATCCTGGATTGACTCTTGGAACAGAATAAAATCTTTAGTTAATGGCATTGCACAAATATCAATTTCTTAGTTTTTATGAATATATCATAATTATTAGGCAAAGACAGGCATGGGGTATAATGGAAAGTGTACTGTTCTTTAAAACTAAAATTATTTCAAAACAAACAGTTTAAAAAATAGACCAGACCGGTTTTAAGAACCCAAAATAAAACTCTCTTAATGAATGAAAATGACTAACTAGTTGAGGTAACAAACTGAAATGTCACTAAAGGAATCCATTATTTAATGAGAAAGGGGAGACTTGTCAAAACACAGTTGACAGTCATTACTAGAAAATATAAAAGAAATCTATGTTTATACCAGAAAAATTGAAACTACTTAAACCAGTTGAATGTGTGTGTGGGTGTGGGTGTGTTATATGTGTGTGGAACCACTCTCTAAACAATGTTTTCGCTCAAAAATATAGTTTTAATATAATTCCATTTCACTATATATACATTATTTCATTTTATTTTATTTTTTAAGGTTTTCATCTAGTTCCTTGATTTTTTTGATTCTCTAGTCTTTATTTTTTTAAATAATAGTAGTATGCAATATAATTCATAATAAACATATAGAGCATCTTTTTACATAACACTGTATACAATGTGTATTCGTACCATTCAAATCTTCAGTCATGCATTTAGGATAATGATATCCATCTTATTCATCCACCATTTTTTGGATAATTTATTTAACTATTCCCATATTAATGGAAATTTTAATTATTTCCACCAACTTGACATTCACACATCACAAAGTTGAACCATACATGGTTTTTGTACTTATGACATTTCCAGAGTAGTGAGGGATACAAAGTAGGAAGCCAATAAAATAGAGTGAAGGTGGGGATGGAGTTGGGGCTCAGTGGTAGAGTGCTCGCCTAGTACGTGTGAGGCCCTGGGTTCGATCCTCAGCACCACATAAAAATAAATAAAACAAAGGTATTATGTCCAACTACAACTAAAAATAATTAAAAAAATAGAGTGAAGGTGTTAGGATGTGTAAATATAGGGTCTAAAGATCATGTACCATGGGGAGCTAAAGCAGAATCAAGAGGCTTTATTTCTGATATACACATAATTTTTTAAAAACACTCAATCCAGGGCTGGGGTTGTGGCTCAGTGGTAGAGTGCTCGCCTAGCATGCATGAGGCACTGGGTTCGAATCTCAGTACCACATAAATGTAAAATAAAGATATTGTGTCCATCTAAAACTAAAGATATATATATATATATATATATATATATATATATATATATATATACACTCAATCCACAACAACCATGCTCTTTCTCCCACATCTATGCTTCTGTCACAGGAAAAAGTTGCCTGGCCCAAATCATGGCACAGCTGAGGCATGCTCCTTATTAATCCAGCAAGATTCTGTATGTAGATTAGGACCTCAAACTTTAAACAAAGCAATCTCAAGACTTTTTATTTTATTTTTTAATATTTATTTATTTGCTTTAGTTGTACACAATGCCTTTATTTTTACGTGGTGCTGAGGATCGAACCCAGGCTGTGCACGTTCTAGGCAAGTGCTCTACCGCTGAGCCACAACCCCAGACCCAAGACTTTTTTATTATTAAGTATATAGAATGTGGCTGAGGTGGATCTTGAACATATGATTACATATTAAAAGTCTAAGTAGACCAACTCATGGACATTTGAAACAGCAGTGGTTATGACATAGCACTTGAGGGTCACAGTAATTCTTAAGCATTTATGCCCTGGATTACTAGAAAATCCTTGACACAATTATCCACAATGTGTGCATCATTCAGTCGGGAGTTTATACAGTGGGAAGAAATATATGGAAGAGATAATAAGTATTACAGAAGTGGTGCTTTAAGATCATTCACCTGGGTATGGCCAATGGCTATTCTGAATAGTGCAAACTTACTGTTATGGTTTAGATGTTAGGTGTCCCCCAAAAGCTTATGTGCAAGAAAATGCAAGAAAGTTTAAAGGTGAAACGATTGGATGGTAAGAACCTCAACCTAAGAAATGCATTAATTCACTGATAGGGATTAACTTTAGGAAGGTAGGGTATGGCTGGAGGAGGTGGATCATTCGGGTTATGCTTTTATTAAAAACTCTCCATCAAATAATAGAAACTTTAACTTTCAATTGTGCAATAAATTATTCATGCTTAAATGTAAATTATAAAACACTAAGCCAACAAAATATTTATTTTTTACAACCTTTTAGTTCTCCCTGGAAGGTTGTATTTTTGGCTGAGGTACTCTGCTCTGATCACCCAAGACAAGAGACCACCCCTTCCTCTTGGCTTTCCAGCTGGATCCATCATCAGATTGCCATTTGAGGCACCACCACATCTCCAGGTACCAATGAATTCTGGATTGCAGGGAAATTGATTTCTTCTTTGAACTTTTTTACAGCAATGATGTTATCTCTGCTTTCTGATCATAACAATTATGCATGTTGATAGTTCTTTTTTAAAAAACACAGCACAGTGAATAATATCATAGTATCTCAAGTGATCCATGAATGAATTAATAAAAATTCCACTGGCTTAATAGCCTCAGAATCAATGGTGAGATATAGGGAACTCTCTCCATTCTCAATGTTTCATTATGAGAGTTATTTGCCTACAAACATTTTCTTCTCAACAACAGCATTTTCCCCAACAAACATATTTGAATTCCAAAAAAAGTTCATTCAGTAGAAAGGAGGATAAGATGAGCAGTAAACTTATCTAGTTAACAAAGGCATTGGATCATACAGAGGACAGGAGGAGAGGAGGTCTGTCTGAAGCTTTCATTTGAAACACAAGTGGAAGCTTCCAGAAATCATCAATGGAAAGTTCAGACATTTAACAGTTGAGAACTTGATTTCAGCCAGAAGATAGAAAGTAGTGGATTACCTATACAAAGTTGCTAACAAGATAAAACCAGGTCTCCTTCCACAGATTAATTTGGGAGTCAATTTTAAAAAGATGCTCTTTTAGTAGGATTTTTAAGGGTTCTAAAACATCACTATGTTGTAGATGCTATCATTTAATCTGTAGCCATTAGCAAACTTTTTGTAGTTTTAAAGATTGATTTAAGTAAATTTATTTATTCTCCATATTGTGTTAAATATTGCTTATGAGGTATCATTTTTAAGTATAAATTTTAATATATGCTGATTGCTTACAACTGAACATATCATAAAACTATTCAAAGGGGCTAGTAAAATCCCACACACTCACCCCTAGATTCTTTTCCAGCCTCTCTACCCCTTATCTACCACCTTCACTCATTTTAATGCCGGCTGAAATTCCAGGGGATACAGATTGTAGGGCCTTGGGGGAGGGAAGGTGGGCGTTTAGGGAGCAGGAGAGAGAAAGAGATGATTGCCTGGAGCAGGAGAGAAGGAGAGACGATTTCCTAAAGCAGGAGAAATGGTCAATTAAACCCCTAAAAGGCAGATCTTCCCTGGTAATCCAAGAAAGGCGAATAAGAATAGATACTCCAGCGTGAAGGTACCAGTTTTATTGTCTCCGATTGGGTGAAAGCCTGACTGTATCAAGTAGAGGGAATGTAGGGGGCGGGCTTCAGCGTCAATGGGAGGGGTAACTGAGGACCCGAGCTTATTGATGACGTGACACTCACGTGACAGAGAGTCGACGTGTGCAGAAGTCTTTACTGTCCTGGCCCTGTTTCCCCGAAGCAGCTCGCTTCTGCTGGAGAAGGAGGAAAGTGCCCCGGATCCTTTCAGGTAGTATAAAGCTGGGCTCTGACTTGAGATCCTGGGGTAGAGGAGGCAGAGAGCAGAATGCATGAGGAGCTTTCACTGCTTTCTCTACTCTAGTGTTCCTCCAAAACTCCCATTTGGGGCTGAAAATCTTGGGCTGTTTGGTGGTGGGTGGTAGCTGGGGGTTGGAAAGAGACAAGTGTAGCTAATTGAGACGAGGGGGGAGAGGGAGAGGGAGGGAGGGAGAGAGACAGGGACGGAGGGAGGGAGGGACGAGAGGGAGGAAGAGAGACAGAGACGTAGAAACAATGTAGAAAAACTTGCCTCTTTCATTCCCAGCTGGCTTGCAGGGAAACGGTGGGCACGATGGAGGGCGGGGATGTCATAAAAGGAGGGAGCTGATGAGAGCATTGGAAACTTTTTAGACCAGCAAAGCCTATAATCATAAAAGGGAACCTTTGATCCAGGTACTGGCTTGTTCACCAAGTGCTCCCGTTTGTCTACAGGAGTGTTGGTCTTTTGGACACGACGCAAATCGAGGTGAGAGAAGAGGAAGGAAAATCTCCTGGATCCCTGCAGGTCAGTGGAAGGGTGCAATTGCTTCAGGTCCCTTTGGGTGGGGGTGGAAGTGTGGATGACACCAAAGCACATCCTTGGGGCGCCGCAGCCTCACCCCATCCGGATTAAGCTCTGGAGGCCTGAGCAGAGCCTGCAGCGGAAATGGGGTGGGGGAGTGGGGAAGGCCAAAAGAGGCATGCATGAAGGAGGGGAGGCCAGACACTGGTCTGTCTCAGGTGAGAGGCTGCAGGTTGGGATGAATTGGGAAAGCCTGAAAGGGCGGGAGTGTGGGAGACCAGAGGCAAGGAAAGGGTTAATTGCTTCTGCGCTGCTCCCATTTCAGCGGAGAGGCTTGTAGCAGGGCCTGCTGGGAAAATGGTGGGCTGGAGCTCCTGGAGCATAGATGGAGCTGGAGCCTGAGAAGGAGGGAAGGGAGGTGGAGAAAGAGGTGGAGTCATGGGAGTTGAGCCCCGAAGATTTTGCCCTGTCTAGTTAGAAAACTTTTTTTTTTTTTTTACAATTAGGGACCTGAATGAGAAAAGCCAATCACAATGGGAACACATACTCTTTTGCTTGGCACCTAGTCGCTTTGTTTCCTTTTTTACCTAGGATTAATTTATTCCAAAAGGAAATAATTTTAAAAAATTCAACATGCAAAATTCTTGTGAAGAAAATGAAGGAAAACCACAGAACATGCCAAAGGCAGAAGAAGACCGTCCTTCAGAAGATGTACCACAGGAACCAGAAGGAAATCCTCAACCTTCCCAAGAAGGTGTAAGCCAGGAAGCAGAAGGAAACCTTAGAGGAGGGCCCACACAACCTGGCCAAGGATTTAAAGAGGACACTCCTGTTAGGCATTTGGACCCTGAAGAAATGATTAGAGGAGTAGATGAGTTGGAAAGGCTTAGGGAAGAGATCAGAAGAGTAAGAAACAAGTTCGTGATGATGCATTGGAAGCAAAGACATTCACGCAGCCGTCCTTATCCTGTGTGCTTCAGGCCTTGAATTCCTTTTTGTCTGATATTAAACTCTAGCCCCTGCTTTCTTTCTGTTAGCATTTTCTGATGTATCTTTGACCTTCATTTTACTTTTAATTACATGGCAGTATTGTTTTAGTTAGTTTCTTTGTTATCAGCAATTCATTGGGTTTTTGGATTTTGACCTACTTTCTAGGTTTATTTTTCAATTGGAAAGTTTCACACATATGCATGGAAATATGTTCATTCTGTATGTACAGTAAAATGTATCAGGTTACAAAGCAGCATATTTAGTATCAGCTCACATATGTAGGATACAACTGCAAATGTGTGTGTGTGTGTGTATATCATACATATCTCAAAAACTTAACTGTGCTTTTTTCTATGTGGTGTGAAGTTTTGTTTTTGTTTTGCTTTTTGCTTATGTGTATTTTTTAATGAATACCTTTCACACAAAGAATTGAGGATTTTTAAATAAGTAATAGTCGATCAAAAATAGTTTGCAACTAGCTTGTAAGGGCAATGGGGGCACCTAAACTCTTGGTGAAATAACTATAAAAAAGAAATGTAAACCTCAAGTTACCTCTGGATTTCTTTGCCAGAGGAATAAAACTGGCAATCATTACAGATATACTTGCTTAAGACTCAGTCTTTTCATAGGGAAAATATTTGCCTCACAGGGAGGCTGTGGGGAAGCAATGATCCAGTAACTCTGAACTGTGCTTAATGGGACCTTGTTCTACCTCTGCATACAAAACCCCAATTATTTGAGGGAGGGCTTGACCTGACTCGACCTCTGCTCAGAAACAAGTCCAGGAGGCACATGGTGGGGATTGCATGCTAGTCCTCTGCCATTGAGCCTCACCCCTGTCTTCTCTCCTGGGTCCCACTATGCCTACTGGCCATGGCTGCTGTTTCTGCTGGATCCTTTGCTTTCTGCTGGCCTCCCCACTGCTGGTGCACTGAGGCTTTAAGTGACAAAACCCCATTCACTAAGTTTCCAGGAGTCCTCTGTGTTGAACTCCCACTGTCTTCTTAAGCCTACCTCTGCTTTATAGTGATGCTTAAGATAAATGGGACTGCTCTAGGCTTGCTGAGCTGTAATCAATGTCTTGCACAATCCTCAGCCAAACACCCATTTCTGTTGTCAATCACAAGATCCTTTGTGTCCATAGGTGCCTGATGTGATGTGTTCATTTGGAATTTGGACTGGTATACAAGTTTGAGTGAAAGACACACTGTAGTCAGAGTTGCTTTAAAGTCCAGGAAGTAAGGTTTTGTCCTCTTGTGAGGTGATCTCTCCCTCAGGGTTCTGGACAGTCCTGCCTTACTAGTTCAGGAGATTTGGGGGACATTTGCAAACTGCACAAGTTGATGCTGGGAACAGATCTACCCTCCATCCTATCCCCCTGAAATGGAAAAAATATATATTTAAGAAGAAGTGTGTGTGTGTGTGTGTGTGTGTGTGTGTGTGTGTGTGTAATGGATAGCTCCCCTCCATTCCATCTCTTGTTGAAATGAGGAGGAAAACACAAAAACTTGCAAAGTCACTAAGAATATGATAAATATACTTGAAATAGAAATGGCTACTATATAAATGTTAGTGATTATATTGCCATGATAGAACAGACTGTGTTTTCCTCCTGATATCCCTCATATGCTTGTGGGTGTCTAACTGATACATCATATTTTAATATTTAATTGATTTCAAATTATTATTAAGAGTCAGTACTTCTGTCCAAATTCTGTTGCTGAATTATTTTTTACAGGGCTTTTGATTTCATTTAGAGTTATGACAAACAATTTCAGAAAAACGGCAGAGAGTGGAATGTACTCCTAATGTTTTACCAAAATATCTTGCATCATCTGCATTAGAGTCAGCTGTGGAGCATCTGGAAAATGCTGATTTCTGGGTCCCATTGAAGTCCCACTGATTCATACTCTGGAGAAAGTCTTTTAAAATAACAGCTAACAAACTCCTCCACATTATTATGATACACAATGAAGTATGAGGATATATATAGTTGGTATATATAGTTGCTTTATATTATAAACTTGGACCCTAAAATACAAGAAAATATTGGTGAATATTCACTGAAATTTAGAAAGTAGAAATCCTATACAAACATTTTTAAGTAAAGATTTTTAAAGAAAAAGATCAACAGATAAATACATAAAATTTAACAGATTTCTGTTAACAAAGAAAGACAAGGTAAGAAACCAGGGGAGGAAATGTAATGTAAAATAAATTTTTCTTTACTGAACACCATGTTTAGCCTTGAATTCCTTTCTCCAATATGAGTAAAATGTATCAGAAATAAATTCCAACTTCTCTTATTTTGGTCATCTCACAAAATGGAGCCAACCCTATACCCCTGGTAGTTATTGTGATTTTGTCACCACATGATACCATTTATGGAGCTCTTCATGTCTCCAGACCATTTGTCAAGGTCCTGGCAGACTGATGGATGCTGGAAAGGCTGGAATTTTGTCCAGAATGATGTAAGATTACAGGGGCTTACTGTGCCCGTTTTGTAAGGCAGAAGACATCCAACCCCTGGCACTCGTGGGGAGCAGGGTGCAGGCAGTCTGTGGAAGGGTTCCTCCTAGCCACACTCCTTTCTAGGCTGGGTCTGCCTTTGGTTTCTCTGCTCCAGACTTCAGCAGGAATCAGGCCCTCTGGGGTCAATGGCTGGGCTGTGTGGAACAGACTTACCTGGAGGAGGATAATGGTCCACACTGCAGGTCTGAGCATGCTTCCTCTCCCTCCTTTGCCCTTTCTCCTTGGGGGATATTTTTGTAGAGGAGGGGGCCCAAAAGCTTCCTAGCTAGAAACATGGTTAGGATAGTTTTTGAGCAGGCAGGTTTCTGCACCAGGTAAGATCAAGTAATTTGGGGTTGAAGCAGAGGGGCCTGACCCCTCCCTCAGTGTCCAGTGAAGTCTCCTCCAAAAAAATTGGGCAAAATAAGGTTAGCCAGCAGACAAGACCTCCCCTATCTCTCTCCCACCCACCTTGCCCAGACTCCCAGGAGGGCCTAGGATATGCCCTGGCCTGTTTTGTTGGTTCTGTGTCTGCCTGGCACAAGACATCTGATATCTGAGTCAGCCTAGGTCTAGGAGTACAGGAGACCCCAGGTAAAGGGAGCTCACAAAGGCACGTGGTCCTGCAACTTGGGAGAAGATGGGTGTCACCTCCTGTCTGAAAACACACATGCACTGTAAACATGGTCCTTGACTTGGGGATGAAGGCAGTCAGACTGTGAGCTGGTGTAATGGTGGAGGAAGCAATGTAATAAAGCTTTGCTCCTTAAGTCTGTTATCTGAGGAAATATTACCATATTTCTGACATCCTAAAATATTGAATGGGCAATAAGGTAAAGACAAAATTCAAATCCTTGGGTATAGGAGGGCAAATTGGTTAAGCATATGACTTTAGAGCCATATAAACCTGTGTTGTAGTTTGAGTTCTTCTCTCTAATGGTATGTGACCTTCTACATAATTCAATCATCCTCTTTCTTGGGGGGACACTTCCTCTCTTGGAGACCAGGTCTTTTGCATTGTCCCAAGATATAAAATTAGATCAAACACAAAATTTCTTCTCTACCACCATCATTGCCGTTGTCATCATTATCATCATGGCCAAGGGTTGCTGTTGAATGAACACTCAAAGCCTTCTGTTTGGGCACAGATTACATACACACTGTAAAATTTTGAAATAACCATTTGCCAAGAATTGAAAATAATCCATTATTTAAAAGTGTAGACCCAGTATAATGGGAAAGCATTAGCTAGAATTGGATTTTCTGCCTGTAAGAAGTGTGAAGTGAGATTGGTCCATTAATCTATAAAATTAGTTGTATTCATATATTAAATGAGACTGGATTGTGGAAAGTAAATGCAGTAAACTAAATGAAATATCAGGCATATAATTGACCTCAAAAGAATGTTATATTGGCAATAATCATTATTGTCAGTATCATCACCATCATCATCATCATCAAGTGCTGATGTTGAGATAATACTCTTATAGGAACTCAAAAAGTAAGTGCTTCCTTGACCTATATCACCCTTTTAAAGCAAAAACCAAAGCCAGTTCCTTTGGTTCAACCTTCTTTCTTGTACAAAATAAGCAGTTTCCACACCAGCTAAATACAATAACTTATTCATTTGGAATTTTGAAAGTCATAACTGAATTTTGTACCTATTTATATATTTTTTAAATATTTATTTTTTAGTTGCAGTTGAACACAATACCTTTATTTTATTTATTTATTTATTTATTTTTATGTGGTGCTGAGGATCAAACCCAGGCCTTGCACACGCTAGGCGAGTGCTCTACTGCTGAGTGACAACCCCAGCCTGCATTTACATTTTTTATGCACTCTGGTGCTGTTTCTGTATTGAGAGATGAGAATAAAAAACCTCCACACTTTCTTTTTTCTTAATATTTTTTAGTTGTTGATAGACCTTTATTTTATTTATTTATAATGTGGTACTGAGTGCCTTACACATGCCAGGCAAGCACACTACCACTGAGCCACTACCCCAGCCCCACACTTTCATTTTGTTTAGTTACCTGCCAGAAAAATTGATATCATGAGGACAATCTTGTTGTCATGAGTTATGATATGTATAGATAGATAATTGACACAGAAAGCTGTTCTTGACATACTGTTTCATGAAAATGATAGCTATGACACACACACACACAAGTTAAGAATAAATGGCAAACTGTGAAGTGAATATTTTTAGATTATTATTATTGGAAATGTATAGCTTCATCTTTATCCTTCTCTGTATTTCAGTTTTAATTTTTTTCAGTGAGTATGTAGAGTGTATTAATCAGCTTTCCATCACTGTGACAAAATTGTTGGGGAAATAAACATAGAGGAAGAAAGATTTATTTTGGATCATGGTTTCAGTCCATGGTCAGTTGGCTCCGTTGCTTTTGACCAGAGGCAAGACAGAACATAATAGAGGAGGAGCATGGGGGAAGGAAAACTACTTTCCTCATGACAGGAGAGACAAAGAAAGAGAAGGGGTGGGAGGGAGAGAGAAAGTTGGAGAAAGAAAGGAGTCTAAGGACATGATATAGTCCCCAAAGCATGCCTTCAAAGAACCACTCCCTTCACATAGTTCCCACCTCCTACAGTTTCTCATCACGTCCCAGTACTCCGTTCAGCAAAATCGTTTATACATTCCTTACTTTCTCTCAAGACTCCATATTCAACTACCTTCTGGAAATGAACACTTGGATCCAAATAAATATGAATCCACTGATGGATCAATCCATTTATAAAGTTAGAGTCCTCATGATTTAATAACTTTCCAAAATTCCCCACCTCTGAAAATTGATGAATTGAAGACCAAACCCTTCTAAAAAGCATAACACGGAGCTTTACAAAATATCTTTCTGGGCACGGTGGTGCATGCCTGTAATCCTAGTGGCTCGGGAGGCTGAGGCAAGAGGATGGTGAGTTCAAAGTCAACCTCAGCAAAAGGGAGACACCAAGCAACTCAGTGAGAATCTGTTTCTAAATAAAATACAAAATAGGGCTGGGATGTGGCTCAATGGTCAAGTGCCCCAGAGTTCAATCCCTGGCACCTCCCCCCAAATAACTTCAGGTTGAAAATTGCATAATTCCATTTTCCTTTCTCTTTAGTTGACATAGGGGCTGTTGGCTTTTTCAATGCCTCATTTGTGGAGCTGGGGTTATAGATTAGTGGTAGTCCAGCATGCAGGAGACCCTCGGTTCTACCCCCCATACCAAAAAAAAAAAAAAAAAAAAAAGAGAGAGAGAGAGAGAGAGAAAGGTATCAATTCCTTACTTGTTTCTTTTCTATCTTACTTCTGAGAAGAATCTGCTATAAGTGTTGGACCTCCGTGGGTCCTGAGTAAAAAACTTCCCTTCCTGGCCACACTCTCCCTTGTTACCTTAACTTATGCTGTAGTTCTGTCTTTGGTCACATGATGGCATTTCATTGCTGCTTTATATATATTCTCCAATAAAGTAAATTACTTTCTCAAAATAAAATAGAAATCATTGTGACTTTCAAGAACATTATTTAGTCGATATATATGAACAAATGAACACTGAAATTAATTGTATTTTCTAGACTCCAAAATTCACATTTAATTTGCTTACTCATCCAACAGATATTTACTGGAAGCCAACTATATGTCAGACTGTGCTAGCAAAAATAATTTATACATCACAGACTTTTCCCTCAAGACTCCATGTTCAACTACCTACTGGAAATGACCACTTGGATCCAAATAAATATATTACTGCTAAAAGCATATCAACATAACTCTGCATGGACACAACTCATCACTTTTATCCAATCTATTCTGTAATTGTTTACATTTATGTAAAGTGGAGACAGTATGAAAAAGCAGGGAAAGTTGAGGTCTTAGATTCAGAAAAGTCTGTATTGAAATAGCCATTTTTAAATTTCAGAACTTATAAAATTGGTGTATAGGATTCTTAGAAACATAAGAAGAGGATAAATAACATCAGGTTTCAAATATATGCTATACCTATATTACATAGGGTTGAGCCAATATCTCCAATATGCATTTGGCAATCATTGATAAAGGTCATTTGAAGGCCTGCTTCTTTTTTGTTTGAACATTTATTGAAATCCTATTGACTACCCTGGCCTTAGGATAGGTGCTAAGACAAAGCAGTATACAAAACAAAGTTGTCTTCGTGATGCTCACAGTCTAATTTATGCTCTTTAAAAATTGAGGTAAATTTTACATACAGGGATATGTGTGCATCTTAATTGCACAATTAAAATACAAATGTATTTAAAATACAAATGTAAAAATGAGACATTTTAATTGCTCCAGAAAGTTTTCTGTCCATCTTCTGAACCATTTCTCTCCCAGTAATCACTCAAGTTATTTCTATGAATTTATATTGCCTTTTTCATCTTTAGAACTTGAGATAAATGGAATAGTATGGTAGATATTCTCTTCTGTCTAGTATCATTCATTCATTATAATGCTTTTAACATTCAACTTTATAGCTGAGTATATTGGCAATTTATTCTTTTAAAATTATTGCTGTGTAGTATTCCAAGTATAAATGCAAACCAAATTTTTATCCATTTGGATGTTATTGGATATATGTACTGTGTCTATTTTTTTTACTATTTCACATTTCATATTTTTGTGCACACATGTTTTCTTTTCTCTTGGAAAATACTTAGAAGTGTAATGACTGGGTCATAGGAAAGGGGGGATATTTAATTTTATATGAAATTGCCAAACAGTTTTCCAAAGTGCCCATACTATTTTACACTCATACCAGCATTTGTTTTGAGAATTTCAGTTGTTCCACATTCTCATCAAAATATTAATGCTATGAAAGATAGAAAGCTGGAGAACTGTTCTAGGTTAAAAGAGATTAAAATACATACCAATTAAAAGTATTGTTTGAATAAGGACTGTAGGTCAGGTAATAGTATAAGTGCTAAATTTTCTAAATGTCATCACAACCATTGTATTGTGGTTGTAGGAGAGTGCTCTCTTTAGGAGATAAAATTATGGAATATTAGTAGTTCTGAAATAGTTCAGTGATGAAAAATTTTATATTATATATACATATATATAGAGAGAGAGGGAGAGATACATACAGAGAGAGAGAGAAATAAAGCAATTGGCAAAATATTAATTGGTGAATGTAATATAGATACAGAAATTACTTTCATTATTCTTGAAAAATGTATTCACCATATTATCCTTAAAAGATTTTGTGTGTTTGAATTTTTTTTTCCAAAATAAAACATTGATCAGGGAGGGAGGAAGAGATATCTGCAGCCCTCCAGGAAAATGTAGCTGAATTAGAGTAATCAAAAAGATATAAAAACTTTGCTGATATGTAAACATGAGATGATAGATTACACAAAGCCCTTTATAGAGGAACAAAAAGAGAGGGACAGAAAGCTGATCTCTGCTTCTAGAAATAAATTAAGAAGACAATTCATAGGGCCAGCTTGTTGGGAAAGACCACTATATATCTCCAAGACTTGTTCTTTTGAGAGTTAAGATAGCAATAGCTATACATTGTGAATATGAACAGACTGCAAAGGGAGTAAGAGAGCTGGGGAGATTGAGAACATCTAAGCATCTAATTAATGTGACTTGGAGCAACCTTAGAGAAATGAGACAAAAAGGAGAATATAGTTTAATGAGAAAAAACTAGTATGAAGACACAATTGTGAAAATATATAAAACCAGCAACTTGAAAAATTGTGCTCGTTATATGTAATATGAAACGAGTTGCACTCTACAAACATGTGTAACAAATTACAATAAAAAGAAAAAAATAAAAAGAAAAAACTAATTTGTTGTGGTAAATCAAAACCTCTGATACTAAAAAGCCTTTGAAAATAAAGAATTTATTGAGTGGTACAGATACTAGCTAAAAGTTGGAAGGACTAGTCAGGACAGATTCCCTAAGCCATCAGCAGCATGGCCAGATAGCAGTTGGGAAAAAATGTCCACCAGAACTAACCAGGGTATTTTAATGAAATTCTGGGAGTAAGAAACATAAATTGTTTACACTGAAACTAAATTGGTTATACTAAGGGGACACTGAGCAATGTGAAGTGGGCAAAGTCCTGGGATAGGAGTTTAGTACACAGAGAAAAGTTTTGCTACTCTTATCTCTTTCCTCCCTACATTGATTCTCTGGCCTGTAACCTAATTTTAAGATATCTCAAAATTCTTCTCTTATCAGCTGTGTTAGATCTGAATGTGGAAAGACACTGTGTGAACTGCTTTCTCAGCAATGAGAGTATCAAAAGAAGAAAGACACAAAACCCAAGGTTGCCTCCGTTTCATTCAGCCCTCATTTAGTGTGGGATAAAAACAGTGATCAGTAACTTCAAAGAAGGAATAGAGAGTGAATGAAAGGAAACTTAACAATGGTAGTTACAGATTATCAGATGGCATGAAGATGTGAGAAGGATGGAAAGGAATAAAAAAATCCAAAGTAAGAAAAAAATATCCAAAGTAAGAGTACTGTATTGTGGGGCTGAGGTTGAAGCTCAGTGGTTGAGCATTTGCCTTGCTTATATGAGTCATTGGGTTGGATCCTCAGCACTACATAATAATACATAAATAAAATAAAGTTTTAGATGTCCATCTACAACTAAAAAATAAGTTTTTTAAAAAAGAGTACCATATTCTGTATTTACACAAGGACCAAAGGCGAAACTAGATTCTGATTAGAATTTTGTCAGGGCTCTAACTGAGTATTCTCTTGGAATATAAAGTTGCCCCACCCCAAACTCCATAGGTGGAGTTCATCTCTAACATCAGTTTAAAACTGATTGGAGCCAGGCACAGTGACGTGACACACACCTGTAATCCCAGCAGGCTGAGGCAGGAGGATCACAAGTTTGAGACCAGCCTTGGCAGTTTAGCAAGACCCTAGGTAACGTAGCAAGACCTGTCTTGAAATAGAAAAATTAAACAGGCTGGGGATGTGACTCAATGGTAAAGCTCCTTTGGGTTCAATCCCTATTACCAAAACAAAACAAACTGATATCAAAATGTTCCCAACAAGTCAGTTTTATTTTTGTCTTGGAGAATTGTGCTCTTCCAGACTGAAGATTTCCCAAAGATATGCCAACTTCGCAGGGCTATTTAATGATTGTTGAATATGGCATCTTTCTATATGGTATTCTGGAATCATCTTTTTAAGGGATAGGGGCAATTCTTTAGGTAAGGAGACCAGAAAGAAGGCGGTTGCTCCTGGGTTCAATCCCTAGAACCAAAACAATAACAACAATAACAAAAACCTTGTGGGCACTCAGAGGGAGTCTGGCTTGGGCCACTACTTGAATCCTGGTTATTATTAATTTAGGTAGAATCTCCAGAGAGAGATTTTGGGTGTGATGAGAGAAGAACTGAGAAAGACACTATATATATTTCAAAGTGAGACATTTAGGTGGAAAACTCCAAGATAATTCAGATAAAATACTACAGCACATGGGACTAGGGGGGTGCAGCACAATGATTGAGCTTGTGTTAACATGTGTGAGACCCTGAGTTTAATCCCCATCACACACACATAAAATAGTATGGAACTCAAGAGAGAGATATGTGCTGGAGGGACACATTTGAGAGTCAGTACTTACATGGTAGTGAAAATCACAAGATCATCTGAACATTGTGATAGACTGAATAACCCCCTCACCCAAATACCCAGGTACTAATCCCTGGAACATGTAAATTTTAACTTATGTGCTGAAAGGGATTTTGCAGATGTGATGTTAGGGATCTAGAGATGGGGAGATTATCTAGGTGGACCCTAGATATAATCACAAGCATCCTTGAAAGGAAGGCAGAGGAAAATTTCACAACAGAGGAATAAAAACTACAACAATGTGATAAGAAAAGCAGAAATTGTAGTTATGGAACAAATTGCCAAGAAATGTTACCAGTCAAACAAAGCTGAAAGAATAAAGGAACACATTCTCACCTGGAGCCTTTAGAAGGAAGCAGCCCTGCTAACATCTTCAGTTTAGCCTTATAATACTAAATTCAGAGTTCTGTCTTCCAGAACATAATAATACATTTCAATTGTTCAAACTCGCAAAATTTATGATCAATTGTTACAGCAACAATAGAATGCTAATACAAACACTTAAAGAAGAAAAGTTATAAGCAAAAACCCTGAGGGATACCAACATTTCAGGGGAACTACAAAATAACATTGGCTCTGAATACAATGGGCAGTTGTTAAACAAATTTGGATTCAAATAAAGCTTTACAATTACTAGCTGTGTGACTCTGGGCAAGTAATTTCAACTACATATCTGTGGGGTTTTTTTCTATCTGTAAATTGGGACAATAACAGCATGTGCCTCAAAAGACCTTTTTTGTGGATTAAAGAATAACATCCAATTAAAGCCTAGTACATAGCAATTGCTTCAGAAATGATAGTGTTTGAGTTACACGTGTTAAGATGATTTATAGCTGCTATAATCATGTAGTCAATAAATGTTTTTAATATGAGTATAAATCAACACTGAATGATTTCTTTTAAAGGAGTTGGATTGTCCAGTTCAGTTCAGCAATGTAAAACACCTGTAAGTATGTCTTGGGGCTCAAAATATGATATTCTAAAGTGAAGTCTTCAGAAACAGCTTCAGAAGTAAATTTTCTGACTCTCCCTACCTTTTATTTTTGGCAGTAGTGGGGATTGATCCCAAGTGTTCTACCTCTAAGCTACATCCTCAGACCTTCCTGCATCAATTTCTGCCTCCAAGGCAAACCATGAAAACTAGAATTTCTCTTCCCCAAGGCACATCTTAGAAACTACTCAGATCAAGGCATAAAACCTAAAGAATATTATTCTAATCTTCTCTTGCCTTTTGTCTTGGAGCTGACCATAAAGAAATTTTCCAACCTACCTTGTCTCATAGTACATCATAACGCTCCCCTTTCAAAAAGGGTCCTGCCCCATACCTCAAAGAAAGGAATGCTACACAGAGGGGAAATGAAGAATCTGGACATGACCCGTTAAGTTTCCCCACTCTCTATTTTCATTAGATCTCCATCTCTCTCTCTCTCTCTCTCTCTCTCTCTCTCTCTCTCTCTCTCTCACACACACACACACACACACACACACACACACACGCAAACCAGTCCAGATGCATTGTGTTTGTTCAGCAATGTAAAACACCTGTAAGTATGTCTTGGTGCTCAAAATATGATATTGTAAAGTGAAGGCTTCAGAAGCATCTCCAGAAGTAAATATTCTGACTCTCCTACCTTCCTGCATCCATTCATACCCTCTCCTCCCCCTCACACCAATCCAGATGCATTGTGCGTGTGTGTGTGTGTGTGTGTGTGTGTGTGTGTGTGTGTGTGTTTTCCATATATACTTTGGGGACCAAACAGGCCAAAATGCAGCTTGTTGAGATTTGAGACAGCAAAATCTTTTTTCACTTTAATACTTAATTAATGAATGTGGCAACAATGCTGCATTCCCTAGAAAGATCTTTATCTTTTCTAATCTCTTTAAAATTTTCAGGAAGCATTTATATTCAAGTAGTTACATGATTACAATATTAATGGGAAATAACATCTTTCTAGGAGCACAAACTTGAATTGGTGTTTCAAATCCTTTGCTTCTTTCTAAAGTTTCTGACATAACTATTTAAAGCAATAACCAAGAAATGCAAAAGGAGTAATGCTAAAGTTGAATCTGGAGATAGTAGAATGTTAAATAAAGGCCTTAAAAGCTTTTCTCCTTGCAGGTTCGGTGGCACACACTGGTAATCCCAGCTACTTGGGAAGCTGAAGTAGGCAAGTTCAACGCTTGCCTGGGAAATTTAATGAGACTCTTTATCAAAATAAAAATTTTAAAAGTGCTGGAGATGTAGCTTAGTGGTAGAGTGCTTGCCTAGCATGCTTGAGGCCCTTGGGTTCATACCTGGCACCATGAAACAAACAACAACAACAAAACCTCTTTCTTCTCACAAATGAAAACATTTTAGATATATTTATAGTTTTTAAAGAAACTATGGAAGGAAGCATTGAGAATTAGTAAAATAACAAAAAAAATTAGTAAAATAACAAGAAAAAAACCCACAATATAGATCCCCTCTCCCTTGTATGACAACAAAAGGAAGGTACTTGGTAGGCATTGGGGGCTGGGGCTGGGGTCAGGAGGGACAGGTAAAAAAAATCAAAGCCTGTTGGGAGTGAGGAGGGAGGTAGGTGTATTAGGGAGATGGGAGTGGTGCAAACCTTCCTTACTTACCAAAGAAAGGTAAAATCCAATCATATGGAGGAGATGCCACTTGTGGCTCCTCAGAATTAATGAGTGTGCTGGCTGGAGTTACGTGCAAATAGGGGGATGGAGGTGGTTCTCTCTGTGTGTGGTAGGGGCTCCTACTGCACTGCTTGCCGGCAATAGTTGAAGGTGGGGATACAGATGTGGGTTGAGATGAAGCCCTTATGTGATCACTTGCTCAGGCCTTCATAAGGCTCCTTTCTAGTTCTTTTTCCTTTTGCAACACTTCTCTTTTCTATTGAGGCAGCCTGGGGCTACTTGGGCACTGGAGTCTGGCCCAAAGGGCAAGGTAAAAGAAACCATTGCCCTAGAATGGAGCAACTCAGTGTGAGTAACTGGACCTCTTCCAAGCTGGTGTGGTGTAAACAAGTGGAAGTGGCTAGTCCTGGTCTATTTGCTGGACATCTCCTTGGGATGAAGGGAAGGGCTAGAGAAAGAAGTTCATAAGAGAACACATGGACCTGGGGATTGTAAATAATCTGCTTCCCTTCTATTCTGCCTGCAGGGAAATTGTCAATAAGCACAGGGATGAGGAGCCTTGAGATGAAGTGGGAAGGAGGCAAAAGAAATGATGCTTATGTTGTTAGCCGCCGGAAAGGGATTGTAGCCTGGAACGGCAGCGCCGCGGGAAGGAGTCCGGAGACAGGATGGAGACGAAAAAATTCTTTAATCTTTCTGTCTCTGTCTCTTTTAATTTCTAACACTACATACACACTCTCACAAGAAACCAAGGCACCTACTCTTACAAGAAACTACAATGTATCTATACAATAGCGATAACCCTGTCCTTTCTCTCTCTGGTCTCATCCCATGCGCCCGAGCAGGAATGCTCGGCAGATCTCTCGAGATCCTGGGCCAAGTCCCGTGAGACTACGGAAGGCGACAATGCCCAAAAATGTCGATCTGCTGAGTCACTGCTCAAATCTCTCGAGATCCTGGGCCAAGTCCCGTGAGACTACGGAAGGCGACAATGCCCAAAAATGTCTATGGCCCATAGTCAACCGCAATCTTAGCTATCTCCCCAAACAGGGCTCCTGCATTATGTATTCATAGAAGTGGATAAATAGAGATTAATCCTCTAATACAATATGGTGGGCATTTTACAACTGGAGATGGGGGTGGGGCAGGGGTGGAAAGGGGAAGCCTTGAAACTTGAGGAGATTGGGTAGTTAATTGTGAAAGAGATCTGTTGCAGGTTGGTATGGGTCCCACTCAACACTGGAGTAAGTAGGCTATGGGGTCAGCATGCAAACAACATGCGAAGGGAATGACTTTTGACCCCAGGAGTTCAGTGAGGCAAAGCAGTGGTCGAGCTGTTTGCGCACTCGTTTTATTACGGAAATGCCAGATGGTTATAAATCATTATTAGCCAATCAGTGTTTACATGTTTAGCATAGAATCCAATCACTTGATGCCATGGGGCACAGACACCCAGACCCCCCAATTTCTCCTTGGCAACAGCAAGTTTGCCCGGTGATTGCAATTTGTCCAATTGCTCTGTGCTAGTCTGCAAAAGCGCAGACCCTTTCTCTGCCCAAGTCTGCACCACTGACAGTCCGCCTGCTAGTGGTCACCTTGGCTGCTGGCAGCTTGAGGAAGTGAGTTTTCTCACCTAGCCTGGCCACAAAGCTGAACACAGCACCATCCGTTCAGGTTTTCCTGAAGGCTTGAGCATACATAGGTTTTCCTAATGTATTTGAACTGTTCACAGCTGTTAGGCCAAGGGCCAGGAGTCTATCCCACAAAGATCCTTGTCTATTTTATGGGTAAGTCCACTGAGCACTTCTGTACCTCTGTCTGTAGGTGTTAATGTCTATTAGGCATGTCCCAAGAACAACAACAACAAAAAAAAAAAGGAAAAATAAACTGCTTGGGAATATGTACAGATTGTTTTGTGTAGTGCTCTGGACTGTAACCCTGGTGGTAGAGGGTAAAAGAGTATAGATGGCCCAGGCCTGAACATAGCTAGTAGGAAACACTGCCCCTACTTACCTCTTGTTCAGTCAAAGGAGAGGCTGGTAAAATGGCCTAAAGTAGAAATGGTTAAGAGAGACAAAGGAATCTATACATGCCCTTTGGGTATGGGAGAAAGGCAAGAATCTGGAGGAATACAGGGGTGGAATAGAAGAAAGAAGAAACCTTTTCACCCATTTCCCTGGTTTGAGGAAGCAGAAGGGTGCCAGAATCAACAGCACACACTCAACATTCCCTCTCTCTCTCTCTCTATCTTTTTCTATAATGAGTAATTTAATTCAAAGAAGAAAAAGGGAAAACAAATTTCAATGTGAAAAACACTCAAAGGAAAATGAAGAAAATATTCAGAATGTAGAGGCAGAGCTACCTTTGGAAGAAGTTGAAGGGCAGGAAGCCATAGGAAATAATAATCAACAACAAGTACCATCTATCCAGGAAAATAGGAAGTGACCTTATCCCATTTAGTTCTATTTGTCTTGAATTCTTGCTTTCTTTTCTTGTTTTGATACTGGGGATTGAACCCAGGGGTACTCTACCACTAAATTACATCCCAAGCCCTTTTGATTTTTGAGATAGAATCTTGCTAAATTGCTGAGGCTATCCTTCAACTTGCAATACTCCTGCCTCAGTCTCCCAAATTTCTGGGATTATAGACATGCACACTTGGCTTGTCTTAAATTATTTTTTTTTTGATATAATTAGAGGATCATTTTCATTGTTGATTGCATTTTTTGTCATACATTTGATCATCTTATTTTAACCATTTGACAGTACTGGTTTTACTGATGTTGCTAGGTGTTGTGGTGCACAACTATAATCCCAGCAATTTGGGAGGCTAAGGCAGGAGGATCACCAATTCAAAGTCAACATCACCAATTTAGTGAGGCCCTAAGTAAGTTAGCGAGACCCTGTCTCAAAATAAAATATAAAAAAGGGCTGGGGATGTGTCTCAGTGGTTAAGTGCCCCTGGTTTTAATCCTTGGCGAGAGAGAGAGAGAGAGAGAGAGAGAGAGAGAGAGAGAGAGAGAGAAATAGAGAGAAAGCAATTTAGATTTTCTTGTTGTCACTGGTATCTCATTGCTCATTGGATTTTGTCATTACTCCATATGCAAATCTACACTTTAATTAGGAATTTTTCCAATTTGCATAGAAAAAAGTCATATAGAGATCAAATCATACACACTTATATACATAAACACGCACATGTAATCTCAATCGAAAATATATATTTATATATCACCTATATGCATAACAGATGTAAACAAAAAACTAATAATGCTGGTTTCTCTATAAAAGGCAGATTCATGGGAAGGTTTGTTTTCTTTTGTAGTTTTTGCAAATGTATATTTTCTCATTTTTCCAAAAGAATATGTCTGTGTCATAAAAATTAATAAAGAATTTTTTAAAAATGAGAGTAATGTGTTAGTTGGCTTATAAAGCAGTAAACACTTGATGAAAAATACTTGCAAAAACTCAAGAAGATAATACATTTTAAGTGATATTTGAAAATCTGGGCTAGAAGTATAAACAGGAAATTATTGTATGTTCATTAATTTCACTCTTTATGTGAAATACGGGGAAAATATCACATAGGACTACTGAGTAGATCAGATGAAGTAATGAGTATAAAATAAATATGAGCTTCTTGATTACCTCTTCTTCTCCATTTCCAACATATGCAGAACCTCAGTTTATGTTTCCTTCTGTTACTGGTAGAGATAGTATCTAAGGTATATGCTTCAGAACAGGTTTAGACAGCAGAGATGAGTGTCTACTCTTTTGTTTCTGCTACTACAGTCTCTTCCTTGGACTTACCTGAGGAACTGCTATGTACTGCTTGGCACTGCTGCAATTGTATTTGTTTCTTCAAGCTGACACAAATGTTATTTATTTATCTGGAGTCTGGTGGGCCCAAATCCCTCTAAGTGTAGGTTATGTTCTCCTTTCCACTTTAATATTGTATCTACTCAGATAGGTACCACTACATGTTGTGTGGGACCTGATGCATTATTAAAAAGAAACAAAACAAAACCATCACCACCACCAACAAAGCACAAAAGTAATTTTTTTTATATTTTTATTTATTTGCTTTTAGTTGTACACAATGCATTTTATTCAATGCGTTTTATTTGTACGCGGTGCTGAGGATCGAACCCGGGTCGCCCACGTGCTAGGCGAGCGCTCCACCGCTGAGCCACAATCCCAGCCCCACAAAAGTAATTTTAACTCAAAGGCTCTTCCTTTCCATGATGAGTGCATTGAAATATATTTGGATTACATTATACAGAGAAAGGCAACTGAAGAACACAGAAGCTAATTGTACAAAGTAAGAATTGAACCCAATTTATTTAAATCTAAAGTTGCAGTTCTTAACAACTATGTCTTGTTGCATCCTCAGTGCCACAACATGAGTTATTGGAATGTTCTTTATCTTCTTCTTCTTTTTTTTTTTTTTTTTTTTTTTTTTTGTGGTACCGGGGATTGAACTCAGGGGCACTCGACCACTGGGCCACATCCTCAGCCCTTTTTTGTATTTTATTTAGAGACAGGGTCTCACTGAGTTGCTAAGTGCCTCGCCATTGCTGAGGCTGGCTTTGAACTCGCGATCCTCCTGCCTCAGCCTCCCAAAGTGCTGGGATTATAGGCGTGCGCCACCGCGCCGGGCTTGTTCTTTATTTTCTGAACTATGTTTAGGGAAGCTGTCAATAAAATATTTATAAATTGGAAAAAAGAAAAGGAAAAGATGTTACCACACTGCAGTGTTTGGAAGATTTTTCACTATTTGTGTGCTTATGATTTCTTTTCCTTTTTTTTTTTTTTTTGCTATAAACCATGTGTTATTTTTGCAATCAGAAAATTCTTTACGGAATATTAAAATTGGCTTAAATGAAACAATATCTTAATGCACGTTAAAACATAAAATACAATATTTATAACATTACATATTTGGGTTCATATTCCTGATATTTGAGTAACTCTCACAATTGATAAAATAGATAAGGATTATGAATAGCAAATTCATAGTAAGGGAAACACCAATGAATAAACAAATGGAAACTAGCAATGGAGGAAATATAAAAAACAAAAGAATGGAGGGAAAAAAAAACAAACCCTTCCTTCCTTAACCAAATAGAAAAGGTTAAAAAGACTGAGAAGATTCTGTGCTTATTTGTGTGTCAGTTAACAGAAATATCATATGCCATTGGTGGGAGATTTTCATTCTTAAATTCAAAATATTTCTGGTCCCAAGCATCATGGATAAAGCATACTCAATCTGTACACACACAGACTCTGAAATCCTGTTCCAGTGTGCCATGTACTGCTTCCATGTGAATGCCCTCTTCAATCAGATGGAATTCCAGTTTTCTTCACTTGGCTCTTCCCTACCTGGAAAGCCTTCATTACAATTCTTAGGTGCTGACTGCCTAAAATAAGCCACTTTCCCAGTATGAATGCCTTTCTCACCCTGTGAGGTAAACAGCTCTCTCCCCTCTTTTGATAAAGACATTCACCTTGCCCTTCCCCATCTGCTGATTTTATGACTGAATTGTTGAGGAAGGGTAAGGAAGGGAAGAAAGGGAAGGATGAAAACAAGATCAACAACAGATATTTAATTCTGTTTTATGACTGAACTATTAGACTATATTACCAATCTAAAAAGTACAAAATATGTTGGGTTTAAGTAAAATTCAAAGGTAAATACAACTTATGAAACTGCTCAGAAAAATAGGTGTTGATCACAAATAATCACCAACTTTTTACCCAGTTGAGGATGTCCTGTCCTCCCTTAAAATGGCATTAATGTTGCTTTTGACTACATATAGGCAGAGTAAGCTGCAAAGGAGACAACAAAACCTCTGCTCCTAATATTGTGTTGGAAGAGAAAAGGTATGTCTGTCAACCAATCAGTAAAACTCTTGAGATTTTTGCAGACATACCAGTTAAACCCTGTAGAAGCCACCAAGCCTGAATGAGAGTTGCCACCTGCCTGTTACCCTAGTACCCAACTTTCTGATAAAATAGCCACACCATTTTCTCCCCCAACCCCATTTCCCTCCCTTCCTCCCTCCCTCCCTCCCTCTCTCTCTCTCACACACACACACTTACTGGTAAGGGAAAGGGAAATTCCTGCCTCTGTTAAAGTCCACAAAAGGGTTGAGACTCTGTGCAGGCATCAATGACCAGAACAGGACAGATCCCTTCTAGCTGTCATGGTTTCATATGTTGTGTGATTAGGACTGGACATTCAGGGCTTGGTATTTAGGAATGATCAGTATGAAGGATCTAGGAGGAGTGTGATTAGGACTGGACATTCAGGGCTTGGTCTTTAGGAATGATCAGTATGAAGGATCTAGGAGGAAGAGGAAGCCAAGAAAAGGAAGGAGGAAAATGGAACTCTGATTCATAGCAACCCTACTTTCAACCTTTACTGGGTCTTCCTTATCAGCCAAATCAGCTCTTCTTCCCCTATATGAATAAAGGTGTCCCTGCTTTGTTTGAACATCCTCAACAACCTTCCTGAAAGCACCTTGCAAGTGAGACTAATTATTCTCAGTCCTTCCCAATTACTCTGCAGACACAATCATTTTTTCCAAATTTATAACTAGAATAAATCAAAGCATGAGCATGGGCAGTAGGGGGGGTGGGAAGACTGAAATCAGAAAATCAAATATATAGCAGTTATGGTTTGAATCTTGGAGGCGTCCCCTGAAAAGCTTGTGTTAGGCAATATAGTAACATTCAGAGGTGAACATTGGATTAGTATGGCTGTAACCTTATCAGTGGATTAATCTATTTGCTGGGTTCATAATTTGAATGGGTTACTGGATAGTAATTATATGTGGGTGGGCATGGCTGGAGGAACTATGTCATTGGGTGTGGCCTTGGAATATGTTCATCCCTGGCACCTTTTTCTCTCTCCTTGATGCCATGAACTGAGCAGTTTTCCTCTGCCATGCCCTTCAACCACGATGTTCTTTCTTATCTTAGGCCCAGAACAATGGAAATGGCTGACCATGGACTGAACCTCTGAAACACTGAGCCGAATATAAATTTTTCCTCCTCTAAGTTGGCTGTTGTCAGGTATTTTGGTCACAGCAATGAGAAGCTGACTAACACAACAGCTTACAAGCAGATGAAATGCAAGATTTGTAATATTTATATTATTGTAATGGGAAATAAAACCTTGTCTATTTCAGTCCCATGTTTGGTTAGATCCCAAGACAGTTGGTGTCAATTATACTGCTATCAAATTCCAAAGTGGGGAACAAGATAATAAAAGCAAGTCTCACCAAGGACATGAATTGACACTGATTTTGTTACCTTTTGATAAGCATCCACTTAGAGCTTACAAAATATGTTTAGGAGGCCAAGAAGATTATTAGTAATCAGAAGAGGATTTCTCATGAAAGATGTTGATATTCCATTAATGCCATGTGGGAAAATGGATAGGAGCTCTCATTGTCACCTCAAACCTAGGGAATAAGTTTCAAAAGGATCATTTGGAGGTCCTGGAAATGGGTACCACAGTAGGTATCTGAGTCATCCCTGAGAAATCTAAAAGGTATAAGATTGGCTGGTCAACTACTTCACTGTGACATCGGACTGAAGACAGTTTGTATTTGAGAGTCATATTGGGCAAAGGTTGTGTGAATCACTCCAATATATATGACAGGGGCCACAGGGGAGATAGAACTATTTTGGGATGTCATAAATCTAGATCATAATGGTCTCTGGAAGAGCAAGGAAACATTAATAAAAACAATCTGGAGTTATGCTGCTGGACACTTAAAGGCTAAATGAGTTAAAAGTGACTTGTCCAAGTATATGTATTTATACATTTCAAGAGAAGAGCACGTGAGAGATCCTCAACAATGAGGACTTCGTAAGAAGTCTTTAAAAGATGTCACGTAAAAGGTCAACTTTAAATACCACTTCAGCCTGAAAAATGTCAATATGAGATGAGCATAAAGTATCAGTTATAGAAGACTTTAATTCTTCCCGTTTTCTCTCTGCTCTTTTGAGTGGAAACTGTTTCATGACTAGGATTGACAGGAGGATTTTCACTGTACAAGCAAAATTTTTTACAAGCAAAAAATTCATGGGACATAGCCTAGATTTTACCCAAATGAAAGAACTAGTTCCAAAAATCAAGTGTGGATAGGAAGCAGGAATAAAAAAATTCTTATATACTGCATCATACAAATCCTGCTATTTCAATGTATTTGCTACCCTGGCAATAACCTCAAGAATATGTGTGCGACTAGGAGCATGATTTTAGTTACATTTGTCAGGTATCATTTCAACTCTGAGCCATTGTATTTGTTACCCCCTGCCTGGAAACTCTACCCTCAGATATTTCCTTTGTTTACTCCCACAAATTCTTTAGATATTTTCTCTTGTGCTTCACTTGTCTCTCCAACAAGAATTCAAGTTCCTTAAAGACAGATTTGTTTTATTTTGTTCTGTGCAGTTATTCCCGATACCTAGAACATCAGACACATGGAAGATGGTTAATATAATTTATGAATATTTGTGCATACAGAAGAAATTCTAAATTCAATGCATGATATCATGCAGCTGGATTCTAATGTTTTGCTTAGCTGGTTGACTGAATATGGTGTTCTATGGATCATACTAAGCAAAGTTTCTGAGATTACTTGATGTGATACAGAGGCAAAATCTAAAGAGACATGGAAAAGAGAATGTTGGAGTGTACTTATCGTGCATTATATACTTATGTACTGTTCCTATCTATGTTTGATGATAGAGCCAGAAGATGCTACTTTCAATAAGAAATTGAACAAAGCAGGAAAGCATTATTTAAAAATATTTTAATGGCTTTTCTCTTTAGGCTGAGAATGACTCTTAAACTTGATGTGACCCTTGATTTCACTAGCCATGTCAACATTTCAAGCAGGATAAAATAAAAACTTGTAAGGAATGTCATGTTAGAATAGTCTTGAGTTGGAAGAATTTTTGTTAGTAGTTAACTGATGCTATGATACTATGGCAGACAGTATGTGTTAATCAAATTCCATTTAATTTTTCACAGTTTCACACTTATGGTCTGCTTTTCACAGACTGCATTGCAGTTAGGTGATTGATGTCTGAACACTGGACTCAGAGTAGAAATGACACTTACCAATATTAGGCCTCATGTATATGAAAATTCCAGCATAATCTCTCATAAACTTTCTCTCTTCCTATATCTTCCTGTTGGATATGAACACCAAATGCAATCTTGAATGTTGCTTATTGAAGATGGTAGCACTTCCTGCTACCTTGCTCCCTGAATGATTGTACTAAACATTAGAGTTTACCTCACAACATACGCAAAAATGAATTTGAGCAGGCACAGTGGCACATGCCTATAATCCCAGCAGATCAGGAGGCTGAAACAGGACAATCACAAGTTCAAAGCCAGCCTCAGCAACAGTGAGGTGCTAAGCAACTCATTGAGACCCTATCTCTAAATAAAATACAAAATAGGGCTGGGGATGTGGCTCAGTGGTTGAGTGCCCCCGAGTTCAATCCCTGGTACCACCCCCCAAGTGAAATAATTCATAGACCAAAATGTAAAGCCTTCAAATATGTAACTACTAGAAGAAAACAGGAGAAAATCTTCATAATTTTGGATCAGGCAGCACATTTCTTAAATAGAACAGAACTATAAAAGAAAAAGTAGACAAAATAAACTTCATAAAAATGTAGAACTTTTTGTTCTTTGAAAGAAACTATTAGGTGGGGCTGGGGTTGTGGCTAAGTGGTAGAGCACTTGCCTAGCACATGTGAGGCACTGGGTTTGGTCCTCAGCACTACATAAAATAAATAAATAAAATAAAGGTATTGTGTTCATCTACAACTAAAAAAATTAAAAAGAAACTTAGGTAAATAAAAAGGCAAGCTGGGACTGAGAAATATTAACATATATATCATATAAAAACTTTAATATGAAATTCATAAAGAACTCTTGCAACTCAGTAATAATAGGATAAATTGTCCAGTTAAAAGTGAGCAAAATGTGAGTATAGCTTGGTCACAGAGCATTTGACTAAGCAGGTGCAAGTTCCCAAGTTCAATCTTCAGAACATGAAAAAATGAGCAAATTATTTGAACAGGTATTTCATTAAAAAAGATATGTAAATGGCTGATGAGTACATGAAAAGATGCTGAACATCATTAGTCATCAGATGAAGGAGCCCTAATTAGGAAGGGCTGTTGCAGCTAGCTGGAAGCCATGGGTTCCACCTGATATGTATGTGACGCACCTGTAGGCACCTGCAAACCTGAAGGTATATAACCGGGTGAAAGCGGTCCGAGTTAGGAGAACGGAGAATTCAGTCAGCCGGGCAGTCACTCGGTCGGTCAGAAGAATCAGAG
The DNA here is from genome assembly GCA_025594165.1 of Tamias sibiricus. Lineage (NCBI taxonomy): Eukaryota > Metazoa > Chordata > Mammalia > Rodentia > Sciuridae > Tamias > Tamias sibiricus. Next base: position 94,251,971 of record CM046667.1, on the reverse strand, counting down.
CGGCCAGAACGTAGGCAGAGCGGTTACAGAAGAGAAACCAGATAGAAGAAGTAATGACTGGTCAGAGTTAGGCCGAGGCTCCTGAGGAAGACAGAAGACAGAAGAAGGAAGAGAGAAGAAAGAAGAGAGAAGAAAGAAGCTCTAATCTTTCTCTAAGCTAAGCTCTATCTTTCTTTACTCTAAGCTAAGAAGACAAGAAGAAAAGCTCGCTCTCTAAAAGTAGTAAAAGCTTAACTCTGCCCCCGAGAGTTTTTATCCCGGTTTACGGTACCAGGCAGCTTACAATCAGAGAAATGGAAAATAAAACCACAAGATACCACTATACACCCTTTGGAATAAAATTTAAAATAAAATTATAAAAATAACCTGACCACATTGAGTGTTGGTGAGGATGTAGAGAAATTGAAACTTTCCTCTGCTACTTATTGGACTGTAAAATAGTAAAGTTGCCTAGGAAAACAGTTTGGAATTTTCTTAAAAATTAAATATATAACTTCCATATAATGTAACTGTTCCATTCCTAAGTGTTCCATTCCTTTGCCCAAGAAAAATGAAATATACATCCACATAAAATGATTATGTGCACGTTTGTTTTAGCTATATTTGTGATAGCCAAGTATTGATAAGTACCTAAATATTTAACAGGCAAATGGATATTCACTATATCATGAAATACCACTCGGCAACAGATTAGAGTATTTTATTATTACATGCAAAATCACTGTGTGTAATGAATGAAGCCAGACAAGCAAAGCAGTTTATACCCTATGATTCAATTCATATAAGTGCTAAAAACATACTTCCTAACATCATCACCTTGAGGGTTAGGATTTCATCATATTACTTTTAGGTGGGAAACAAACATTCAGTTCATAGCACTGATCTTTAGACTCCTTCATTGATCTCCATTTTCTATAATTTGAAGGCAGCAAAATATGCTGCTTTGTATTGGTGACTCTCTACTTTTTAGAAGTCTCCTCACTCTTTCCCTCTATAATTATCAGGATTGTATCCCAAGCCTTGCTTCAAAATTTTAAAAATGCACATTTTCTTCAAGAAACTAAAAAAATCTATAAACATGAATACATGAAGGACTGCTAGGAATGAATGTGGTAATCACTTTAGTTGTTCTTGGTTTATTCACTTTTATTGATTTTCATAAAATATTTTCTTTTTTTGTTGGCCTCTAGAGACACTCACTGACCCCTCTGTTATCACCTTAAAAAGACAGAATGTATTACTTACCAAGATCAGGCAAATTCTTCTATAGGAATTATAAATTAATGGAAGCACTTAGCTCAGTTTTCTTTCAAACAATCACCTTCTGTACTAGCCTTCTTTCATTTCTTCCAGAAAATTCTTTCCTCAATCTTCTACCCTTGCAGAAAACAGAGCTTTCTTCAAACATGTTCTGATAACGGTCCCTGGACATTACTTCTTTTAGAAAGTTCTCTACTCATCTGACCTTATTTAAAAAAAAAAAGAAAGAAAGAAAAGAAAGAAAGAAAGAAAGAAAGAGAAAGAAAGAAAGAAAGAAAGAAAGAAAGAAAGAAACTGCCAGGAGAGTAATTTTAATTTGGCTTTAAACCATTTATATTTTGACTCTATTCCCTGACCTTCACTTCTGGAAAGTTCTGTCCTTCTCATTCCACTCTCTCAGAAACACTAAGGGGATGGGACTTATTTCAGTATTAAAAAATATTCTAAGCTATTCATCTTTATTTTTCCCAGAATGTCTGCCCTTATTATTTACCTTCCCTAAGAAGCCCTGGTGAGGGGGCATCAATTTTCCTTCAACTTCAATCAGAACTTTGTGAAGTGCCTGAGTATAATGCTGTCCATTTTTCTGATGAGACCATCATCTCCTTCCTCTACACAGGTAAGAGACCATTCCAGTTTCAAAATAATGAAAAGCATGGTGTTCTCCTTAAATGTGAACATGTATGGATTCTGATGACTAAATAAATAGTGAGCATTAAGAAGACTAGTTGCATAAATTTATATATTCACTGGCTGACAATCAGTATATACTGCCAAAATTTCCAAATGCTTCATGGAAGCCATGGGGTAAGAAAACAAGCATTCTGAACTGGGCATTGAGATATCCATGGTTTTGTCACAGCTTTTCTACTAACTGGTTATGTGACTTTAGGCAAATCACTTTCCTACCCAATTTCCTCATTTGTAAAATCAAGTTTGGGATGATTTTTCTGTGATCTAGTTAAAAAAAAAATTTAAAGGTGACACTTTCTACACGTAAAACTAAAACAAATTTGTCAAAACAATTTTTAACATTACCAATGGGAGATGGACTGACTTTGTGTGTACTGGGGATTGAAACCAGGGTCTTCTGTTTGCTAAGTATGGGCTCTATCACTGAGTTACAGAACCAACCCCAGATCTCTTTGCTTATGACCCACAACTGATTTTGAGAGCCATTATGGGAGTCAATCCTTACTTCAAACACTATACTAGAGGGTGTTTAAGATTTTTTGGGCTCAAATATTCTAAAAATTACTATCTGTATTGGAGATATAAACAATGTAAAGAAAAGTAGCCTCTTTCTTGGTGATTTTTTGACCTTCCTCAACATGTTGTCAGTTAAATATTCTGTATCTCAAGATGACATGGTCTATTACAGAACACGTCCCAGGCCAGATACATCCCCAAAATACAAAGCAGGGAGGAGCTCTAGTACTTATCTCTGAACTCTGGTAACCTCACCTATAAAGAAGTATAAGCAGTAGACTCTACAGGATGTGACTGAGTATAAGAAGGGATCCTAAAAATTAAAGTGCTGACAGGAATGATGATCTTTGGGGCTCAAGCTGAATGTGACCTTCAGCCATACTTTGTCTTGCACAGCAAACACCTTCCTGTTTGCCATTGCCCCTAACAATCTTATAATCAGTCTATTTTAAGGTATTATACTTTTCATTGTTTTGCCAACTAAACTTACATAGTCATCCTCTTTTTATTGTTCATGCTTAACAGACATATGATATACACATATCTATGTATGTAGGTATATATACATTTACATGGTGGCAGTCAGACTTTGCAGTCTGATTGCCTAGGATTACCAAGGATTGCCTAGGATTGTTCCAAGATTACCTAGGAACCTTGTTAAAATGGATATTTTGTAACCCCACCCTGTGGGTATGGAGGGCAGGGGCCAGAGGTTTTACAATCATGAACTTTTTTTTCCACCAAAGTGTTTCTATAAAGATTGTAGACTCACGCTCATTGAAAAACACTAGGGCATAATTCTTAAAATGTTATCAGATGCTGAATTATAGGTATTATTTTCCATATTGATTGGTTGAAGACAAGGAAAATAACTGTCTAAGAAAATTGAGATTTTGAGTCCAAGTAGCTGAAAGAGGAAAGGTACCATTAACAAAAATAATGACTGGGGTAGAAGAGGAAGATGATAGAATATAAATTGCTTCTTAGCTGCTTTATTAATTTCATATTATGAAAAGAATATTTTTTTCTAAAACAGGTGAAATTGCCACACTGACAGAAACTTCTAGAAAGAGACAAAACAATATTCAATCAGAAACTGAAAAGTGGAAACACCAAAAGTTTTAAAGAAAAAGTAAATCACAAAGATACAAGATTTTAAAGCTGTGGCCACATTATGAACCTCGGGGTTTATAAAACCTTAAGATTCAAGGTATGAGGCAAAAGTCATAATGATTGTCAGGTTCAGGGGTTTGGAAGTACATATAATGCCTCATTTGTTGTTCCTTAGTCTTTCTCTTGATTTCCATCATCTGTCCTACAAACCTTTCTACGTCATCTCCCACTTCATTGTGATCAATTTGCCTATTAGGTATGGCCCATCGAAAATTAGGGACAAGCCTCCTAACTCGCCCCCACCTTACATGTCCTCCAGGCTTCTGGCCTTCACCCCCTCCCAAATGGCGGGATTCCTCTTCATTTTGGACAGGAACCTGCTCCCCTCCTTCATTTTCCTGATGGTTGTTCTCCTCGCTGAGATTTTTTAACACTTGTTTCTCTTTGTCCTCCATTACTCCTAGGAGACAAGAGACACAGAAGGAACCGAATCCTTGGTGGACTGATCAGCACCGAGGACAGAGGCCCTACTACGCACTTTTCAAAATGCAGAGGCCTAGACTTGAAAGGCCTTTTGTAAATTTCATTTTCCCCCACAGGCTCCTTGCGCCCTCTAGGGGGCCGGGTCCAACCCCTCCCTCCCCCAAAGCCCACCATTTTCCCTGCAGATCCATCTCCTGGCCTCCGCAAGCACCAAAATGGAGGACAGAGATGAAGGGAGAGGCGGGGGTGGGGGAGAAAGGGACGCAGAGGGGTGTTGGGGATTTCAGACTGGGCTTTGCACACCTCCCTCCGTCCCCCTCCCCGCCTCCCAGCACTGACCTGGGCCTATCCTTGCCGTCTCCTCCCGCTGCTCGCGATTCTCCCCGCCAGGTGCGCCGCCGCAACTCTTGGTCCGCAGACCTGCAGACGGCCAGCCGAGGTGGGGACACAAGGGGCTGCTCTAGGCGAGGGCTCGGCGCCGGCGCCGCCCCCGGCCCCTTCCGCACCGCGCTCGGTCCCGCCCCGCCCCCAAGCTAACCACCATTTTCTGCACCAGACGACGGGGGCGGGGCAGGGGTGTGGGAAAAGCTGGGCTCTGGCGCAGACAGGTGTTTCCAGAAAGTGGGGACCTTCCCTCCAGCGGGGCTCACCGCCTGCGGGGCCTCCGCTGGGCTGGGGGCTGCGTCTTTCACAGGCCGTCTCTGCCCTGAGGCAGCTGGACCGCCAGGAAGGGGTCTGCTCTCCCACTCCAGCCCCAGGGCCCCCCTCCGGGTCCTTACGTGCTCCGCGGGCGCCTCCTACTTTTCTGGGCCGACCCCGGCCGGCTCGCCGAAAGGGCCACCCGCGCTTCTACCGCCTACGGGGAGCGAGCTAAGGCTGGATCTGCCGCTGTAGCTAGGTGCTGGACCGGTCACGTGAGGCTACGTCAACGCCAACGGCTCCACCCGCGTCCCGCGCCCCAGCCCGCCGCCTAGAGGGGGCGTGGCTTGGTGGCAAGGCCCCTGCTTCTCTCAGGGGCCTTTGAACATCAGCATCCTGGGCCCTGTTGCTGGGCTTTTGTGTATTCCTAGGCCTTTCTCTGCCTGTCGGGGAAGGGCAGTATCTTTTCACAGGACCGTTGGCCATTCCTGCTTCTAGAACTGGGGAATTGCCTGGCCCTCTCCTCTGTTCCTAAGATTCCCCTTGCACCCCAACCTTCTGGCACCAGTTCTTGTTTGCAGAATTTAATGGTGTGCCAAAAAAAAAAAACAAAACAAAAAACACACACACACACACACACACACACACAAAAAAAAGTTGTAAAAACAAAAACAAAAAACCTTTAATGCAAGAATTTTTGAAAAAAGAAGTTAATGCAAGGATATCTATGAGCAAGATGTCAAAATTTTAATTTATTTATTTATTGTGGTGCTGGGAATTGAAACCAGGGCCTTGTGTATGCAAGGCAAACACTCTCCCAACTGAGCCCCAAGTGTCAAAATTTTTAATAATGGGTGATCTGTACCACCTGCCCAATTTTCAAGTTGTGGTCCTTCCTATAGCCACTTTCCACTTTTTTTCTCTATACCAGAATGCCTAAGGAGACCGGAAAAAGGTTTTCCTTCCTCCTTCTTTTCCTCCTCCAACCAGGACCTTGTGCATGCTAGGCTAGCAGTCTACCACTGAGATACATCCCCAGTCCCATATAGTTCTTCTTAATAGGTTTCAGTTTTGTTCCTTTTTTGATTGAGAATTGAATTCTCCTTATAATTTATGTTAACGTTATTTTAATTTTCTCCTATGGAGAATTGCAAATATATGCTAAAGTAGAATAATGCAAACCCATGTACTCATCCTCTAGCTCTAGCTTCCACAGTTAATTTATGCTCAATTTCATTTGATCTTTATCTTTACCCACTTCCTACATTTAGAGTTTATTTTTGAAGAAAATTATAGACACAATATCACTTTAGACGTAATATCACTTGCATATTTGAAAGATAAGATCTCTACACACACACACACACACACACACACACACAAATCCAGTAATTATCACACCTAACAATTCACAAGTCCTTAATACCATTATAAGTCTAATCCATGTTTAAATTCCCAATTGTATCTTAGTCTGTTTTAACTTTTTTTTTGAATCAGGTTTCAACTAAGACCCACACATTTTGATTTGTTGCTATATCTCTGAAATTTCTTTTAATGTATAGTTTCTCACTTGTTAATTTCTCCTTCAATTTAATTGTTGTTGAAATGAAGTTGTTTGTCCTATATTCTCCCACAGTCTTGACCTTGGTGGTGTCATTATTAACAGACCTCTTTACTCTTTGTTTCCTATGAAATGGTAGTTAATTCTAGGAAGGTTTGGATTCAGATTAAATTTCAATTCAGTTTTTTTTCAAAAACTGGCTCTTGGCTCTTGATTTGTTGTTTGTTAAAACATAAAACAAATTATGTGGTTTTTAACTGGAATATTGCTATAGAGACACTTCAAGTTTTCAGTCAGGCTTCCTACAAGCAGAGCCTAAAACAGAAACCCTAATGAAAAAGATCTCTTGAGATGATGCTCTCAGGTTGAAGAAAGCCTCCTGAGCAGCTGGAATGAACTTGGGGTCCTTCTGCTTTAGCCTCCTGAGTAGCTGGAATTATGGGTATGTGCCAACACGCCCAGCATGCAACTGAATTTTTTAATGTTGATATTTGTATCCTGAAACTTTGCTGGACTCATTTGTCATTTCTAACAGTTTGTGTGTGCACATGACTATATTCTTTAGGATTTACTGTATATAAGATTGTGTCATTTGTGTGTAAAGATAATTCCCTTTTTCTTTTCAAAAAGATGCCTTTCTATTTGCTTTTTATTGCCTCATTGATCTAGATAAAATTTATAGTAAAATGTTGAATGGATATGATGAAATAGGGATGTCCTTTTCTTGTTTCTGATATATGAGGAATGCTTTCGGGCTTTCACAACCTTAGCTGTGTTTTTTTTTTTTTTTTAATTCAAAATAGCATATTTTTTTATTCACAAATACATGTTTCTTCTACAGGTTATAAATATGACCGAGAAAAATAATTTGGGTATCTGAACAAACATTTCAGGTTGGCAGGGTTTAATTCTTTTTTCCCAAGCAACTCCTCAAAATGTAAGTAAATTAGTAAATATAAGTGCTAATGGGAATACAGTACAAAGATGGGAATAAGGGTCTTGCTTAATTCTGTTTTCTTGGAATATCCATATCTGAGCTTTAGCTCCCATAACCTGATAAGGCAACATACAATGTAACTAGGCTAAGAAAACACAGAAGCACAATAATATTCACACATGACAAAAAGGCATGGAGTCACCACTTCAGAGCCTACTTAAAGCAGCATCATAAATTTCTACATGACCAGAAATAATCATAAAAAGTGCAATGCTTCTTTTTTTCCTCCACTGTTCCTCTGTGAGTCTGACATTGAAGACTGTTAAGGGAGTAGGCACTTGCTTCTCAATGATCTTTTTGTTGTTGAGTGAATTTTTGAAGAACCGTAGGCCATAGGTGGCTAGTTAGGTTGGTGTTTTTTTGATGGAGACCACAAGGCTCTCACAATATATGGGGGTGCTGGGTGGGGGGTCCGTGTTCATACCTCCATGTTTGCGCTAATGGGAATTTCTTTTTAGAAACATCACATCTAAGATGAATTTTTGTAATCTACCTTAATGTATATTTAACAGAACAAATACTTTATTTTATAAAATAGATGTGGTCAGGGAATTTTAAGGTATTTGGTGCATTTATTCTGTAGTTTGTGATTCTATTAGGTGACTTTCTGTTGATGCGGGGACTCAAAAGTCTTATCTGTGCTAATAGCCCATAAATCAGCACAATGCACTTTCTTAGGACCTCTGTGGTTAGCCCCACATGCTTTGCCATTTTTCTTGTTCCTCTTGCTTGATTATCTCCATGGCCATGTGTATCTCAGTCTCACCTTGAGGTGATTTTGGAGTGACCTGGCTGCTTCCTCAGGTTCTAATTAGATAGATTGGCCTAGGATTATGCTTCTGAGAATAAAATAAGATGCTGCACAGTTTGTAATTTTGTTTGGGGCACCAATAGGGAGGAGTTCATAACTTGATCTGAATTAAACCTAGACATGAATTAGCCCATTGAAGGCTTTAGAACTGACTTTTTGAGAAAAAGATGAACCCTGTGTGATGATAAAAAATGGACCGACCCCAGGTGCAGCCTTCTAGAGTGGATACAAGTGAAAAAGCTAGGGACTGAAGAAAGCTCTAGTTCCTCTACTTACAGGTTTTATGATTTGTGCATCTTGCATTCTATCATATTTCAACTCAATAATCCCTTGATTCAAGCATGTTTTTCTAAAACTATACATTGGGTGAAAACATAAACTCAATGGACTGTAACTTCTTTCCTCCACACACAAAAAAAATCTGCCTACATCATTATGGGTGCCTCTGAGTTGTGTTTCTATGTGACATTTCATTCAGAAGTGTCCTGAAAATGAATGGAGACTTTACAGGAACCACAAATCTTCCCTATCTTTACTGGCTAATTGAGTGCAATTATGGTTCTCCTCTGTATTGCCACACACTCAGACTTGCAGTGTGCCCCACTTTAAGAACAGAAATTATTTGTTTCTGATCAAGCATTACTCTTTCTTTCTTTTCTTTTCTTTTTTTTTTTTGAGGAGGCATTTTAAAAATTCTAATTAGTTATATATGACAGCAGAATGCATTTTAAGATATCATACATAAATTGGAGTATAATTTTTATTCTTCTGGTTGTACATGATGTACAATCATACCAGTCATGTAATCATATATAGGGTACATAGGGTAATAATGTAATCAGATTCATTCTACTATCTTTCCTATCCCCATACCTCTCCCCTCCCTTCACTCTCCTCTACCTAATCCAAAGTAACTTTATTCTTCCCTAGAACCCCCCCCCCCTTATTGTGAATTAGCATCTGTATATCAGAGAAAACATTCAGCCTTTGGTTTGGGGATTGGCTTATTTCACTTAGCATGATATTCTCCATTTCCATCCATTTACCAGCAAATGCCATAATTTCATTCTTCTTTGAGGCTGAGTAATATTCCATTGTGTATATATACACATTTTCTTTATCCATTCATCTGTTGAAGGACACTGGAGGTTGTTTCATAATTTAGCTATAAACATTGCTGTGACTGCATCACTGTAGTATTCTAATTTTAAGTCCTTTGGGTAAAAACTGAGGAGTGGGATAGCCGGATCAAATGGTGGTTCCACTACAAGTTAGCCATGCTTTAAAAAATGTTGTTATCATATTTATAAGGTTCCTTTCCATTTCTAACGTTTTTATTATTTTAATCATGAGAAAGTGTTGGATATATTTCAAATGTTTTCTCTGCATCAATTAAATGATCTAGCACCTTTTTTCTTTCATTTCTATTAATGTGGCATATTACATTGGTTGATTTTATATATTGAACCACCCTTCTCTGATTCTTTAGCAAATACCACTTAGTCATGATGTATAATCCTCTTAATATGAGGATTGAGATGAATGAAAAAATACAACATTCAAACACATACTAGATTTGGTTTGCTAGTATTTTTTCAAGATTTCTTCATCACCATTCATAAGGGATATTGCTCCGTAGTTTATTTTTCTTGTGATATCTTTATTTATCTTTGTTATTGTGGTGATGCTGACTTCACAGAATGTGTTCAAAATTATTCCCTTCTCTTCAATTTTTAATGTTTATTCTTTAAATATTTATTAGAATTCTTCAGTGAAGACATCTGCTACAGGACTTTTCTTTCTTGGAAATTTGTTGGTTATATATAGATTCATTCTCTTTACTTATTATAAACCTGCTCAAATTTCCCATTTAATAGTAAATGTTTTGATAATTTTTGTTTTCTAGTAATTTGACTAATTCATTGGTTTATAAATATTTCATAGCATTCTCTTACAATCCATTTTGTTCTGTAAGGGTGTAGTAATGCTCCCACTTTCCTTTCTAGTTTTACTAAATCAAGTCTCCATTTCTTGGTCAGTCCAGCTGAAGTGTTGTAAATTATATTGATCTTTCATAAAACCTGCTTTTGATTTAATTGATTATTTTACTTTTCTGCTCATTATTTATCTTGGCTGTAATCTTTATTATTTCCTCCGTAGGCTGTCATTGCATTTAACTTATTTTTTTCCTTCTAGTTTTGTAGGGTGTAAAGTTAGGTTACTGATTTTGTATACTTCTTTTTTTATGTAGGCATTTGTAGCTTTAAATTTACCAATGAGAACTTTTTTTGTTTGTTTGTTTGTTTTTTTACCTTTTGCTGCATCCTAAATGTTTTGGTATGTTGTATTTTTGTTTTCACTCATCTCAACATATTATCTAATTTCACTTGTAATTTCTTCTTTGATCATTGCTTAAGAGTATGTTGCTTGATTTCTATATATTTCTGAAACTTTCACTTTTTTCTGTTATTTCATTCTATTTTCACTAGACAGGCTGGAGGATATATTTTGTATGATTTCAGTCTTTTAAAAATGTATTAAGACTTGTTTGGTGACCTAACATATGGCATAGCTTGGGTAAAAGTCTATGTGAACTTGAGAAGAATGTATAATCTGCTGTTTGGTGGAGTGTTCTATACCTGTCTGTTATTGTTCACATTCTGTATTTTCTTATGGATATTCTCTCTACTTGGTCTATTCATTACTGATCATAGGGAATTGCCTCTCCAACTATTATGAAGATTATGACTATTTTTCCCTTCAGTTCTGTCAGATTTTGCTTCACTTAGTTTTTTAATCCATTATTAGAAGCATATTTGTCCTTAAGTATTACATATTCTTGATATTTGCCCCTTTTATAAGTATATAATGTCTGTCTTCATCTCTTGTAACAATTTGTAAGTTAAAGACTATTTTGCCTGAAAATTTGACTTTGCTTTTTCTGTAGTATGTGTCTTATTTTCTACTCTTAAAAAGTTATGAATATGGATGTATTTACTAAAAAGTTTGGTTAGGGTATGGTTGCTATATCTGCTTCTATCCTTTATCAGCTGAACACAAATTGTACCTATAGGTCATTCTGCCCCAAATTCCTAAGAGAATAAGAGTGAAAAATAGTAAATGATATTATTACAAAACTAATTGTCATCATACTAGTCCTTAAAAAGCATGGCCTAGTAATTAAAAGTATATCTTTCAGAAACTAACATTTAATAAAGTGATTAAATACACACAAAGCCATTATTTACCTTGGAGTAAATTGCACTAAAAATGCATTAGAGGTGATGTTGTTTTGTTCTTCATACTGAATAATTTAAACAGATCAATAACAATTAATGAGATTAAATTAGTAATAAAATGTCCCCACATGGGCTGGGCTGGTGGTTTGATGGCAGAACACTTGCCTTGTGGATGTGAGGCACTGGATTTGATCCTCAGCACCACATAAAAATAAATAAATAAAATAAAGGTATTGTGTCCATACACAAATAAAAAAAATTTTTTTTGAAGTCTCCACAAAGAAAAATCCAGGACCAGATGGCTTCACTGTTGAATTGTACCAGTCTTTAAAGAAGTATCACTATGTTCCTCAAACTATTTAATAAAGTAGAATAGAAGGAACCCTCCCAAACTTATTATATAAAGCCAGCATCACCATGCTAACAAAACTGACTATGAGACAATAACCACAACAAAAAAGAATAAGAAAATAATAGAATAATATCTTGATGCAAAAATGCTCAACAAAATACCTAGCAAACTGAATCCAACAGCATATTACGAACATCATAAAACATGGGATCTATTGAACAAGAAGTTGATTCTTTGAAAAGATAAACAAGATTGATGATCTATTAGTCAAACTAACCAAAAGAATGAGAAACTCAAAATCAATAAAATTAGAGGTGAAAAAGGAGATGTCACCCCAGACATTGCAGAAATCATTAGAAACTATTTTGAAATTTTATATTTCAAAAAATTGGAAAATAAAGAAGATATTGACAAATTTCTAGACACATATTACTTACCCAAATTGAACCAAGAGGATATAAAAAATCTAAACAGACCAATATCAAGAAATGAGGTTGAAGAGGTAATAAAAGCCTCCCACCAAAGAAAAGCCCAGGGTGAGATGAATTATCAGCCAAGTTTTACCAGACTTTTAGAGAATAATTAATTCCAGTCCTCAAATTATTCCATGAAACAGGAAGGAGGGAACACTCTCAAATTCATTTGACAAAGTCACTATCAACCTGATACCAAAACCAGATAAAGATACATCAAAGAAAGAAAGCTACAGACCAATATCCCTGATGAAAATAGACACAGAAACTCTTAATAAAATATTAGCAACCTATATTCAAAAAACACATTAAAGAGCTGGGCACGGTGGTGCACGCCTGTAATCCCAGCAGCTTGGGAGACTGAGGCAGGAGGATTGTGTGTTTAAAGCCAGCCTAAGCAAAAGTGAGGTACTAAGCAACTTAGTGAGGCCCTGGCTCTAAATAAAATAGAAAATAGGGCTGGGGATGTGGCTCAGTGGTAGAGTGCCCCTGAGTTCTTTCCCCAGTACCAAAACCAAAACCAAAACCGATATACACACATTAAGGAGATTGTACACTATTCAAGAAATGCAACATTAGTTCAATATATGCAAATCAATGTAATTCATCAGATAAATAGAATTAAGGACAAAATTACATGATAACCTCAATAGATGCAGAAAAGCCCTTTCACAAAATCCAGCAGTCATTCATGTCGAAAATACTGGAGAAACTAGGGACAGAAAGAATTTACCTCTACATCATAAAGTCTATATGTGACAAAACCAAAACCAACATTATATTGAGCACAGAAAATTGAAAGAATTTCCTCTAAACTCAGAAAGCAGAAAAAGATTTGTATTCTCACCATTTTTATTAAATATAGTTCTTGGAATTATAACTAGAGCAATTAGGTAAGAGAAATAAATTAAAGTGATACCAATAGGAAAAGAAGAAATCAAATTATCTGTTTGTTGATAAGATGATCGTAGAGCTTCAAAACCCAGAATACTCCACCAGAACACCTCTGGAGATGACAAATTCAGCAAAATAACAAGATACAAAAACAACATAAAAATCAGTAGGTTTTCAATACTCCAGTAATGAATCTGCTGAGAGAGAAATCAGGAAAACAATTTCATTCACAATAACCTCAAAAACACCTAGGGTGGTAAAACCTAGCTAAGGATGAAAATTCCTCTACAATGAATTTTAAAAACACTGAAGAAAGAAATTGAAGAAGACACTAAAATGTGGAAAGACCTCCTGTGTCTGTGGATTAGGAGAATTAATATTCTTAAAATGTCCATACTACCTGAAACAATCTACAGATTCAATGTATTCTCTATCAAATACCAATGACATTATTCACAGTATTAGGAAAAAAAATCCTAAAATATACATGGAAGCACAAAAGACCCCAAATAGTCAAAACAACCTGAGCAAAAACAGCAAAGCTGGAGATATCACAATACCTAATTTCAGGGCATACTACAAAGCCAAGATAACAAAACACCATGGTATTGGCATAAAAATAGACACATAGTCCAAAGGGAACAGAATAGAGGACTAAAAAATAAAACCATGCATCTTCAGAGAACTGATTTTTTTTGACAAAGTTGCCAAAAATATACATTAGCGGAAACACAGCCACTTTAATAACGGTACTGGGAAACCTGGAGCTCTACAGGTAGAAGATTGAAACTTGGTCCTACCTCTTAACATGCACACAAATCAAATGAAAAGCAACCAAATACCTTGATTTAATAGCTGAAACTCTGAAACGACTAGAGGAAAACACTGGGGACACACTTCAAGATGTTGGCCCAGACAATGATTTCCTGGACAGGACTCCAAAAGCACAGGAAACAAAAGCAAAATTTTATAAGTGGGATTTCATCAAATTTAAAAGCTTCCGTGCCGGGCGCGGTGGCACATGCCTGTAATCCCAGCACTTTGGGAGGCTGAGGCAGGAGGATCGCGAGTTCAAAGCCAGCCTCAGCAATGTCGAGGCACTTAGCAACTCAGTCAGACCCTGTCTCTAAATAACATACAAAAAAGGGCTGGGGATGTGGCCCAGTGGTCGAGTGCCCCTGAGTTCAATCCCCGGTACCACACACACACACAAAAAAAAGCTTCTGCATAGTCAAGGAAACAATGAACAGAGTGAAGAGAAAGCCTACAGAGTGTGAGAAAATCAATGCCAGTGATTCATCTGGCAGAGGATTAATATCCTAATATACAAAGAACTCAAAACACGTAACACCAAAAACACAAGCAATACAATTAAAAGTGGGCAAATTTGGGGCTGGGGTTGTGGCTCAGGGCAGTACAGTGCTCACCTAGCACGTGCACTGCCCAGGTTAATCCTCAGCACCACGTAAAAATAAATGCATTTTGTACAACTAAAGCAAATAAATAAATTTTAAAAAGTGGACAAATTTCTTTTTGTCTGAACAGATACTTCTCAAAATAAGAAATGCATAAATGGCCAATACATATATGAAAAATATATCTAGCCATTAGGGAAAAATGCACATCAAAACCATGAGATTCCATCTCACCCCAGTTGGAATGGCTGTCATAAAAAAATAAAAAAATAATAATACATCCTGAAGAAGATGTGGAGAAAAAGCAACCCTTATATACTGTTGGTGGATGTTATGGTTTAGATATTAGGTTTCTCCAAAAAGCTCATGTGTGAGACAATGCAAGGAAATTTAGAGGTGAAATGATTGGGTTATGAGGACCTTAACTCAATGAGTGCATTAATCCATTGATAGGGATTAACTTTAGACAGGTAGGGTGTGGCTGGAGGAGATGGGTCATTGGGGGCATAACTTTGGGGTTTATATTTTGTTGGTGGTGAGGAGAGCGCTCCACCCCCCTCTCTTGCTCTCTCTCTCTCTGCTGCCTGATGCCATGTTCCCAGCTGCTTTTATCTTCCACACACTTCTCCTGTGATGTTCTCCCTCACCTTATGTCCCTAGGAATGGAGTCAGCTATTTATGGACTAAGACCTCTGAAAATGCAAGCCCCCAAATAACCTTTCCTTTTAAAATTGTTCTTGTCAGGTCTTTTGGTTACAGCAGTGAAAAAGCTGACTAAGCCAGTGGGAATATAAATTATTATAACCACTATGGAAAACAATATGGAAGTTCTTAAAAAACTAAATAGATCTACCACATGTTCCAGCTGTCCCACTCCTGGGTATATATCTGAAACAAATGAAGTCAGCATACAAATGGGATGCTGAGACAGGGAACAGGAGAAGTAGGTGCAGATGGACAGTCTTGCTTTATAGTTAGTATGAGCTGGTCTTACTTGACAGGAAACTGTTTAACTGCAGGGATTCTGCTGGCATTAGGCCTCCTGCTTAACTAAAGATATGTGGGACTAGGTGTGTATTATGCTAACATCAGGCATGCATCTCTGTGGCACCAGGCCTCCTGTTCAATCACAGATATCCTGCTGGCCTAGGAATAGACAAGAAACATTGTATCTGACCACAGAGTGGCCCCATCTTTGAGCCAGCTCTGAGTGCTTTATTGTGCAGGCATATCAAGAAGCAACCTGACCTCTATTCTACCTCTTTGCATATTAAGGCTGATTACTATAGGTACTCACATACCCCTTAGCTGAAACTTTAGATGCTAATAAAGCTGAGTGGGATTCTATGAAGGAAACTCCCCAATCCAGGGACCCTCATCCAATAGTCAAGTCCCGCTTAAGAATATTAATTCCTCTAGCCAATATAAAACACAACCCATCTATAAGGCCACTCAGCCTTCAAATATGTCTGCACTTAGCCCTTGAGTGTTTAATTTGGTTTGAAAATAAGCACTTCCACTTGTGCTATAATATGAGATTACATGTGGTCAAGAACCTGTAAAAGTTTGAGTGGAGGTCTTCTCCATTTCTGGTGACCTCCTCAACCCCCTGAATGGTGACAATGCTGCCATATCCATGTTTATGCAGCACTATTCACAGTATTCAAGATATATAATTAGTCTATGTGTTCATCAACATATGAATGGATAAAGAAAATGTGGTATATATACACCATAGAGTTTTATTCAGCCAAAGAATGAAACGATGTCTTTTGTGGGAAAATGGATGAAACTGGAAAATGTCATGTGAAGTGAAATAAACCAGACACAGTATGACAAATATTCTATGTTTTCTCTTATATGTGGAAACTAGAAAAAAAGAAAATGAGACCTGAAAGTAGAAGAGGAAGAGGGAAAGGACTGGGAAGAGGATCGGGGGAGGGGACAAAAAGGGCAGACTGTAGAGAGGGTAGAAGAAGGAAGGATCAATGGTTGATAGCTGAATGGATGGAAATACCACAGAAAACCCTATTAATTTGTTCATTAACTCCTCCTACTACTTCTACTACTAGTACTAAAATAATCAGCAAGATGTCCTCTACCCCCAGACTGGAGCAGTCTGGTGTTGGTAGTGCTATAGGTCTTTTAGGCCAAGTGGTAGCTCTGAAAATATCCTCTGGGATCTGCTCATGGCATCCAGATGCAGCTCACTGGTGGTAGGTGAAACAGATGACAACCTGATGACAGCCCTGTTGTCCTTGGTCATGGCATGCTTGGTGATCTCCCCAGGCAGCAGGAGCTACACTGCTGTCTGCTTTTCTCTGGAGGTGATGGTCACATGCTTGTTCTGGTGGGATAGGTGGCTGGAATGAATCCATGACACTCATGATTATGTAGGCAATGGTGAGGCACGTGTGGCCATGCTTCAGGACTGGAGGAAATTGGTAGCAAAAATAAGCCTGTGAATAGTAGACTCAAGTTACTGAGATTAGAATAGCTTTCTCTCCCTCTGGTGGTTTATTACAGAATTAGTGTCATATTTAATTTCAGTTAAGATGCCTTATAGGTATTCACCAGTGCTAGTATGTGTGGGTATTTTTTAAAGATTAAATATTGTTAAGATTACAATTTAGATGTGGAAAATGCTGAAGGAACTTGTACATATGTAAAGATAGCCTTCTTTTCTTTTTTGTTCACTGTTTGGAAACTGAGGTTTTGTAATTTCTCCTTTTCTCAATTCACTGAGGGTTTGATGGGAACTAGAGGCATTAGAAGGACAGCCAGGAACACTCAGTGTACTTACTTCTTTTTTCCTTTTTGTCATTTGTTTTCTTCTTCATTTGCTTTTTCCCCATTTCCTTTCCTCTTTCTTTCCTTCTCTCCTCTGTTCTTCTCTTTCTCCTTCTTCTCTCTCTCTTTCCTATCTGGGGCACAAACCCAGGGCCCAATTCAGGATAGGCAGGTGCTCTACCACTGAGCTACATCCTCAGTTCCTTTATTTTCTTCCTGTAGCTATTTCTCCACTGTATTTGCTTCCTTGGTTATATACTTAAATTAATTTCATAATAGCGATCATGTTTAAAAAAGGAGAAATGAAGCATCATGGTTCCACGAATAATGTTTTCCCTGATTTGGTAATTCTAATTATTATGTATGGCAGTAAACTATTTCATTATTTTTTTTTTGTTTAATGTTATATGATACCGTATTTTATTGCTGATAGTTCAGAAAGAGTTTTGTATCTTTGTTTAAAAATGAACTGCTCATGGCTGGGGTTGTAGCTCAGTTGGTAGAGTGCTTGCCTAGCACATGTGAGGCACTGGGTTTGATCCTCAGCACCACATAAACATAAAATAAAGGTATTGTGTCCATCTACTATAAAATATAAAAAAAGAACTGCTCAAAATTTTCTTAGCATGCTTCTTTCAACAGGTTTTCTCATCACATTGTATTTCTTGAGGAAAAATATTTTTATCCCTTTATATTCTAAAGTTATTGCTTGATTCTTACAAGTCTGACAGGAAACACTATTGGAATCCTGGCCATTGGGCATTTCATGACTAATCTCTATTTTTAAAGTCTTTTCAATCCTTAAATCTTTCTTTGGTTCAATTCCTATAACTTATGTTTTACTTCCTTATATTTAAAAAGTGTTTTTGAATGTATTATCATAGTTTCTTGAAGGATATCCTTCAATTTAAAACCATTTTCCACTCATTTATTTCCTTTGTCTCCCTAAGGAGGTTTCTTAGAGAGATTAGGTTAACAGTAGTTGCCTAGAACAGCTCTTATTCTCCCATACTAGCATTTAGAATATTTTTAGGATCCAAATTTTGTTAAGAAAACAATTTTACACTTGGTAGATGTTTAAAAAATAAATTTATATATGTATTCTGTGTTTGGAGACTGTGGTTTTGCTATTTCTACTTTTATGATTCTCTGAGGGTTTTGGTCAAATCTGAGACAGAGGTATACAGCCAAGACTCCATTTCCAGGAGCACTGTGGGGGCCATGTCAGGGAATTGCAGCTCAAACCAGGGTGGGTTGTTGTAGGAAAAAAAAATTCTGATTTGAAATTATAATGGACCAAACTGGCTTAAAGTCACTTCACTAGGAAAATGGGCTAGGAATACTAATGACAGACTCTCTCAAGGAGCCAGAACTATAATTCCCATTCTTTAGGAAATTTCCATAATGTCTTTTCAAAATGCTTATGTTGTGCCTTTAGTCACCTGATGTGGTCCAACGACTATTTGCTCTCTGTGACATCTTCCTCACTTGCTGGTAGAGGCAACAGGAAGATTCTAGAATGACAGGCATTCTCTGTGATTGGTCAAGCAGGAGGACCATCTCATCATACTGAACACCCATTCTGGTTGGGGGTCAGGATGCCAAGCAAGAGGACTGTCCAATCACCCTGACGCCTCTTCAGAGCAGTCCCTCAATCCCCAAGAGCTAGCCTGTGACACTTCTTCTGAGGAGTTCTTCAAACCCCAAGAGCCTCAGAAGGCCGGACTGACTGCAGAGCCAAAGGAGAAGCAGCCCAAGCCCCCCGACACTCCAAGAGCGTGAGGCACCGCAGCCACTTCAGGCGTGGGGACAGTTTTGCCATCTATTTCCCCAGGGTTCTGAAGCAGATACATTCGGACCTGAGCTTCTCCAGGTTGACCTTGTGCGTCCTGGACGCCTTCGTCAAGGACATGTTCCAGCACATCGCCAGCGAGGCCACCCACCTGGCCCGCCAGAACCATCGCTGGACCATCACCTCCAGAGACATCCAGATGGCCTTGCGCCTCCTACTGCCCGGGGAGATCGGCGAGATCAGGTCTAGAGGGTGGGCAAGGGGGTGCCCTGCCCATTCTTAAAGCATTTCTTAATAAAACATGGTCACATCTGTTTTACTATATGTCTGTGTTGAAATATGTTCCAAGGAAAATAATAACAAATGTTTATTTATTACATGAGCATTTCTGTCACTTATATTCCTAGATCAAGGCTCACTCAGGTCATAATTATTTTGGCAATAAAGGCATGTACCTTTTTAACTTTGATTCTTCTAGGAATGTGAAGTAAAATTATCATAGAGGTACTTAATGTGTCATATGGAACTAGATAAGGCCCAAAAAGCAGAAAAATAAACATACCTCAATATTAAGTTTTAAAAAATCCTATATTCAGAATTGATTAAATACAGATATATACATAAACAACCAATTTTGGAATAATTCGTGTTTCAAACTCTCTAAAGTCTGAAGCTACTATTCTAATTCTGATTGTTTTGTATATTTAGTGGTACTGGAGTTTTGAACAGAGTGCCCCAAGTATGGTAGGCTCTTCCACTATGCAGTGTTCTTCTGTGGACTTACATGCCAAGTTTTTACATTTACATTTATTTATTTATTTATGGTACCAGGGACTGAGCCCAGGCATGCTTAACCATTGAGCCACATCCATAACCCTTTTTATGTTTTATTTTGAGATAGGGTCTCACTGAATTTCTTAGGGCCTTACTAAGTTGCTGAGGCTGGTTTTAAACTTGCAATTCTCCTGCCTCAGCCTCCTGATTGGCAGGGATTACAGGTTGAGCCATTTTACCAGTCCCATTTTTATGTGTAACCTCCAAACTTTCAATTCTTGCATAATTATGTATGCATGATGTGATAATCCATTGGCAACAGCTCACATCTCAGTCTCAGTTGACTCTGCCAACCACAGACCTGCCGTCTCCAAGTCATGGCCATTGGCCCATAGCACAGGCAGGTTGCTGGGATAAAGCAGTAAGAGTCTGCATGAAATTCAGCCTGGAGGTTGAGGAAAAAGAGGATGTGATTCTTTTCTATTGGTTAATGGCTTGCTTGTTTTTAACTGTGGTAATTTAAAAACATGAATCTAGAGCTGGGAGGGGAACATGTCTCCTGCCCCTTGCATTAAATTAAGAGGATGGGAGCCAGGTGAAGTGGTGCAAGCATGTAATCCCAACTACTTGGGAGGCTGAGGCAGGAGCATCATGAGTTCAAAGCCAGCTTCAGCAACTTAGTGAGGACCTAAGCAACTTAGTGAGAACTTGTCTCTAAATAAAATATTTTTAAAAAGGGGTGGGGATGTGGTTCAGTGGTTAAGCACTCCTGGGTTAAATCTGTGGCACCAAAAAAAGGATGGTCAGAAATTAATATAACTAAGATGACACCTTTTGCCAAGATATTTGAATGTTAATATTTATCTTAACATTTTCTAATTTCCATTAGGTTTTTTCTTTGTGGCCTAATGCTTTTTGGTTTGTTGTTATACAAATGTATTGTTTAAATTTGAAACAACTTAGGATTTTCTATTTTAAAAACTTGGTGCAATTAGTTCAAAAGAAAATAATGGATTTTGCTTAATGAGTCTGAATTTAATCACTTTATTAAATAGTCATTTATTTCAGTTATATTCTTAGGGTCACTTTTTATCAGAACCAATCAGTAAAAAGTGTTTTTGTAATAATATCCTTTAGCATTTTCATTCTCATTCTCCCTAGAGGAGGCAGTGGAATAATCCATAAGGCAATTATATTTTATATGGCAACATATAAAGTGAAGAACTTGATATAAATATTATACCTCTCCAGTCTATTTTTCCAAACATACCTTATACAGAATTATTTTATAGCACCCAATGGAAGTACAAAAATAGCTCAATAAAATTTTCAGAAACAACTCCTTTTCCCTGCTTCAGGACTTTGTAATTACTATTTCCAATTATTGGGATTTATCTAATTCTATTCTTTACTATTAATAATCTGTCAATTTTAAAAACACAAACTTTATATTTTGTATCAGTGATTGAACCCAGGGGTGATTAACCACCGAGCCACATCCCCAGCCCTTTTCTTAATTATGACTTTTAATTTTGAGACAGAGTTTTACCAAGTTGCTTAGGGCCTTGATAAATTGCTAAGGCTGGCTTTGAACTTGCAATCCTCCTGCCTCAGCCTCCTAAGCTGCTGGGATTATAAGTGTGTGCCACCAGGCCCAGCTAAAAACACAAACCTTTATTAAAAGCAATTCTACATCTCTTGGATGAATGAAATTTCCAATAAGAACAGATTAAGCCTTGCACTGGCATAGCCAACAAAGAATATGCAACTAATGATGCACAGTCATTGGCCCAAAGTGTGGGTGAGAGATCAGGGATGAACCAATGACAGCCTTCTTGTAACGTGTGGATTGGAGATTACGGAAAATGAGAGTGATGTTCTTTGTTATTTGTTTTTTCCTTACTTCTTTATGTTCACGGTGTTTTAAAAATATGAGTCCAATTAAGATATACAATTAATACTGTTAACAATGTTTAAAAAATAAACTTTAGAAATTTAAAGTATGCATCTAGTCCTGGAAGTGGGATATTTCCATTGCCCTTTGCATCAAATAAAAGGATTATGGTCTATAATTTATAGAACTCTTTTCCTCAAGTGATTTGAATGTTCATATTAATTTTAATGATCAATTATTTTAACTTCCACTGTATTTTTTTCCTTGGAACAAAGACTTTTTAAAAATTTTCTTTTAACATATACATAAAAATATAAATATTGTACATATTAATGGGGCAAAAATGACTTTTTGTTTCACTTGTCCATGTGTATTGTTGAATTTCAACAAAGTTGGTGATTTTATAACTGCTTTTGTTTGTAAAGTTTATTCTAGACTATTATGGATATGGAGAAAGAGCGTACTGCGAGATTTCAATCCTAAGAAATTTATTATTGTTTTCATTAATGCCCAATATTTGATCATTTTTATTAAAGGTTCCATTTGAATTTCTTAATGAAATCATAAATAACCCTTTTAATGTATGCAAACAGCTTTAAAGAATGTTAAGCCTAGCCAACCAATAAGTCAAAAGCTGGGCACTCTATAAAAATCAAAACTTTTCTTGCGGGCTGGGTGTATAGCTTATTGGTAGAGTGCTTGCCTAATGTGCATGGAGCCCATAGTTTGATCTCCAGCACCGCCAACTACAACAACAACAACAACAAAACCCTTCTCTTGAGCCCCAGAGTAGAGGGATAAGGCCCTTTTGGAAGAAACCTCCACATAGATTATTTCCTTTTGACAGGATTGTACTTGCTTAGGGGGAAAGTGGGGGCAGGGCAGGATACGAGAGTAGTGCAGGTATGAACAGAACAATTTCACATCCAGAGCTTCCCTAAGGATCAACAGGGACAGAATGTAGGATAAATAAGTCCTATCATAAGGATTAGTATATGTTGTTATTCAGGAATATTAGAAAAAAACTTATGAAAATTAGAATATTCTTATGAATGGGCTTGCTGTACAGGAAGCTCAAGAAAAAAAAAAAAAACTACTCTGAAATCAACCTCAAATAAATACTGGTTGGTGATTCAAAATAGTTGTATACATCCAGAACACAACTTGTATACCAAAGGAGCCATGTGTCTTTTCCTGTGGACCATTGGGAAAATACCCACTTCACTAAGCCAATGAATACATCATGTTAGTAGGAGCTATTTGAAAATGTGTGTGTGTGTGTGTGTGTGTGTGTGTGTGTGTGTGTGTAGTCAGGGAGTACTGGGGATTTGACCCAAGGGTGCTCTACCACTATGCTACATCCCTAGTCCTTTTTATTTTATTTTGAAGCAGGGTCTCACTATGTTGCCCAGGCTGCCCACAAACTTGTGATCTTCCTGTCTTAGTCTCCTAAGTAGCAGAGATTACAGGGGTGAACAACTGAACCTAGCTAAAATGCCAAAATTTAAAATATGAAATATTATTCTTTCATACATACTGACTTCATACATATCCCTTCATAACAAGTAATTTTAAGGACCTGCATCCATTAGATTAGTTTTATCATGCTATGATGTTTTGCCTGTGTAAATTCAGAAATTGAATATGAACGTTAGTATGACAATCCAAATAGGGAGTATAATGGGACTGATGCAGATAAATTATTAGGATGAGAGTGGAACAATTAGGTTGAGTACCAGTAGTGAATGTGAATACATGTGATTATCAGTGAATAATCACTAGGGGGCGCCTAGTGAGCAATCATGATCAAATAGTATGGTTTACTAAAAAAGCAAACTAAGGGAAAGAGTTAACACTTAAACAACAAATTATATGCTTGCAAAACAGATGATAGGTTATGTTGAATATATTTTGAAATGATATTTTAGATGTATTTGATAAAGTATTAAAATTAAGAAAAATGAAAAACAAATTATAATGATCTACCTTGGAAAAATAGTATTCATAGGACAAACATACTCTCATAAAACTTCTTTCAACATTACCTATATTATGGAATTCATTTATAAAACAAGTGAGAACTCAAACATGATACAGAAATAACTAAATTAAAAACTATAAGAAGCAGTACCCATTTGTAGGCTGTTTAGAAAACTAAAGTTACTGCTTTAATTCATCCATTTTTACCTGATCATGTTCTTTCCTGGCTATAATAAATTGGAGCCATAGAGCCACAGACATCAGTACAATGTGTAATTAAGTATCCTGGATGAACCAATAAAAGTATTTCTGATATTGAGAGGAGAAACTTGTGACTCAATGGGGTGATTCTTTTGTCAGTTGGTGCATTGCAGGATATGTTGTATGCTTTTAATCATAGTGAAAAGGATATAATTCCAGAGCTATGAGCAGACAAGGACCTCTCCTACTGCCATCAAACAAGAAAATAATGGAAATCAATTGGTAGAATTAAAACAATTTCTCCTTTCCCCACCTTATTTTTTTTTCCTCAAACTATTTGGATGCTTAGGTATTTTATTTTTCTCACCAACAAGTACTGTGTTTGTCAAAATAAAACTTAACACATTCACATTGCAGGAAGTTCCCTTTACAGTGGTCAATACAATGGAATTGACTCTGATTCCTGGCCCCTTTCTGCTTTTCCTTTATCTGATCATGACCCATCACTTGCTTAAAAGGAGAACGAAGGTTGGAGGAGGAGGAAATTAAAAAATGTCACCATTTATTTTTTCTCTTTGAGGGGATTTAACAAGGAAATCTAGGACTATGCTTGGAATTGTCTAGCCCATAAGATGGACTTTCGTAAAGTGTGAGAGCAACAGGCTCCTTTACAGGGTGATTCATCCAGTCCTTTGCTATGTCCGTTTGAGGGTTGTGACAAGCCAATCCTGCCCCTCATGGCCTCTGCTGTTTCCATGAAATCTTGCAGCCTGTTCATGATGTTAGTATTGCTGCTTTCCAGATCCTCCTACACATAAGTGTGAATAATGTCAACCCTTGATATTGGAAGTATGCAAGGCTAATATGGCTTTGGGTGGAACTGATATTTGTCTATCTATTTTACATTCTCCCATAGGAAGTTCATTTTAATGAGGAAACATATGCATAGTTACTGTGCTTGTTATGATACTTTGATTGGCATGGCGAGTGCTATCCTTTCTGTGAACTTAGAGATCTTTCATAAATGGAATCACTACAGACAGGAAAAGGGCCTTACCCAAGGACACATAGCTATTGAATTTGCTCTGACTCTAGGACCTCAGTTGAGTATTTGTTCCATCAAACATGGTATTAGCATTTGAGTATTTTAGTCTATTAGATGTTAATAGTATGAACTTTAAGAAAAGTTGAATCTCCAAGAAGGATCCCAAATGACTAACTTGGCCTACAATTTGGAATGAACCTGATAGCTCTTTGCTGATTATAGGGTCATACATGTACTCTGTGTTCCTGGAAGGCTTGTAAACTGAGCTTTGTGGTCCTTGCCAAGGCATGTTCTTATTTCCACTGCCAAGATAAACAGCCCTGGAAAGTTTCACTTTGCTGCCAAGACCTGACTAGTGAACTACCACCTACAGTCATATTTAAAATCAAGCAATCAGTGATGGGCATGGTAGCATCACTCATTCACATAAGACTGGCCAATCAGGATTGCACATTTTTTAATCCTTCGTTTACAGAAGTGGACTGGAATGGGAACAATGGTGGGGACGTTTTCTATATATGGGAGCCTCTCCCTTTGTTCCTTGGTGTACACTTTCCTTTTTACCTAGAGTTGATGTCTCATAGGTTTGCAAACTTTCCTTCCTTCCTCCATTCCTGCATCCCTCCAACTTTCGATTGCTTCCTTCCCTGTAAATTTAGTTGACAATAGAAACTATGCTTCTCTGTCGCGAGCCATCCATGGGCTGTGTGGGTGAACTATGCGCATTTGAGGGGACTGGACAGCTCTGACTGGGCTGTGAGACCTAGTATCCTTCTCGCTTCCCACACAGCACCTGAGATGGATGTGGCCTTCCAAGATGTCAAACTGCTGACCACAAGACATCACCAAACAAAACTCCACCCTCCAAAACCCGACCCCTTGTTCTCTTGTAATATTACCCCTCTACCTTATTTGGATGGAATGTTCTATTGAACAGCTTTCCCCTATAAAAAACAGGGTTTGGGGCACTCTGGCTCTCTCTTGCCTGCCTCTGTTGCCTTTCTCTTGCCTCCCTTTTGGGAGCTAAGAACAAGGAGCCATAATTGCACCCACAAAAAAGGTATTTTTTGTGTCTGTGTGGTTTTTAGTCACAAGCCCGATTCATCTGGAGTGACCTGATCCTGTCACATGTCACAACACTTCTCTTAACAGAGATTGCCTTCGTATACAAGGAAAGGGCATCACTGATTTTCAAAAGTTAAATCAACATCCACTTGGTAATTTAAATGGAATTGCATAAACAAGTGCTTTCTTTAACAAAACTCCAACAATGTGAAATGCAGACATCAAGGGCTACTTCTGCTTTTCCCTTTTCCTAAGTTATTTCTGTATCTTACAAATGAGCAAGTGTAACACTATTTCTATGTACTTTTTTGGGCACAATGTAGAGGGGTGGGCTGTGATTGAATTGTGAAGTATTAGAAGACTCCTGAAATAAGAGGTCAGTGAGAAATATGGGAAAATAGGTAGCCCTAAAATTAGGATAATCAGGTGTTTTACCAGGTTCTTGTCCACTTCTTTTCAGCAAATCCTCACTTCATCTAATATCATGTTTTTAGCATCTGTGTTTGGAAACTGGGAGAAATTAATAGAAATATGAGACTATAGGATAGTTCTAAAAGTGGCCTTGGACTGACCCAGGTCTCACCCCCTCCTCCCTTTTAGTTCTCAAGAATAACTGTAGAATGTTCTGGGAATGCAACATCCTGAGATAAGAAGGAACATCCAGAACCACCAAGGCTTTGTTCCAGGCTCTAGAATCAGGATACACTCCAAAACTCAGCTGAGTATGTCTCCTCTGGGCAGATTTTCTTGTATAGGGGGCACAAGTCGTGATGTATCCTACTAAGCTTTTGTTCTCCCTTGCTGCTCATCAGTGGACACAAAATGTACTTCATGCAACTTGTCGCATATGTGGGTGTTCTTTCTCACTGGACTTTGGCAATATGGTAAATTGTACACTGTGAACCTGCTTTTCAGGGACCTTTGTATGTACCTGAAGTTGTACATTGCCACATTTCTGTGAGTAGGTCACTTTTTCCTACTGGGAAAGGGAGATGCTGAGAAAAACTCTTATCAGGAGATGCTGAGAAAAACTCTTATCAGTTCTTCACTCTTGGCTGGGGAAAAAAGTATTCTTGTATATTTTTAATCACAAGACTTCCAGGGTCTTTTGGGTTCAAATTTCAAATATCAGCATTGTACAGTTAATTTCTACAGGCAAACACAATGAGATGCAAAAGCAAATATGATTCTTTCTGGGGTAAGGGGTGGGAAACTTAACTGAAGGTTTACAAGGATTCTTACAGTCTTTGTAGACAAGCAGGTATCCATAAGGAAGTCATCATGAACAGAAACAATTCATAAACCGATTATGAGATTTAAAAAATCTGATTATGATAGTCATGGTAATAAAATATGCCTAACATATTTAAATAAATGACAAAATATTTAAAACACAAGATACACCGATTTATCAAAGTAAGAGATAGAAGTTTCATAGAAATGAACATAGTGACAACTGGATGAAATGATTAAATAATTTTTAAAGAGCAGTTTTGACTCAGCTAGACAGAATTTTTTGTGAACTAAAAGATAGATAAAAGAAATTATACAAAATTCTTCATACAGCAAAAAATAAGAGCACAGAGGTTTTGTGAACTAAAAGATGAAAGAAATTATACAAAATACTTCATATATCAATAGGATCAATATATCAAATAGGATCAAATAGAAGCAATATTACTTAGGTAATTTACTAAAAAAGGTAAATTTTGGAAAAAAATAATATTCAAATGAAAAGACTGATAATTTTCCAAAAAGAGGAAAGATATGATGTGTTAAATTCAGAAATACACCTGTGTATATCATACTAAAGCTGGTTAATATCTAGAATATATAAAAAGCTCCTACAACTCAACAACAGAAAAATAATTTTGTAAATTGGGCAAAGGATCTCTTTTTCCAAAGAAGATGTACAAATGGGCAACACAGAACTTTATTAATCACCGTGAAAATGCAAATCAAAACCACAATGATGTAGTGCCTTAAAACTGTTAGAATGACTACTATAAAGAACAAAACAGAAAACAAGTGCTGGCAAGGATGTGAAGAAACCAGAGCCTTTTGCACTGTTAATAAGATTGTAAACTGATACAGTAACCATATGTAAAGCAGTATGAAGTTTCTGCAAATTAAAAATAGAATTATCATATGATTCAGCTATTTCATTTCTGAGTATATATACAAAGGATTTCAAAACATGATTTTTTTGTACTGAAGATTGAACCCAGGGGTGCTCAACCACTGACCCACATCCCCAGTCCTTTTTAAAATGTTTTATTTAGAGAAAGGGTCTTGCTGAGTTTGCTAAGTGCCTAGCTTTTGCTGAGACTGACTTTGAACTCATGATCCTCCTGCCTCAGCCTCATGAGCCGCTGGGATTACAGGCATGTGCAGCCACTGAAAATATAATCTCAAAGAGATATTTGCTGATCCATGCTCACTGTAGCATTATTCACAATAGCCAAGGAGTGGAAGCATCTTAAATGAACATTAGTAGAAGAACATGTAAAGAAAACGTAACATACACATATACTGAAATGTTATTTAGCCTTAAAAAAGGATATCTTATCATATGCTATAACATGGACAAAATTTAAGAACATTATGCTAAGTAAAATAAATCTGTCACAGAAAGATAAATACTGCATTATCCCACAAATATGATATGCCTAAAGTAGGTAAACTGTTAGAAACATAAAGAATGTTGGTTGCCAGGGAATTAGGAGAAGGAAAAAAGGGAAATTGTTTTTCACTGGGTATTGAGTTTCAGTTTTGTATGATGATAAATTTCTAGAGATCCATCGTGTGATAAGGCAATATAGTTATCATTATTGCTCTGTACAGTTTAAAATGGTTAAGAATGTAAATTTTAAGGGTTTAATCACAATAAAAATAAAAAAGAAGAGTTGCTATTATACATAAATGGGCAAAAGTTTTGAAAAGACACTATAAAAAAGAAGATATGCAGGGATTCGGGGGAAGATGGCCGACAGGAGGGAGGTGCTCTCTGGACGCAGTTGCTGAAGGACGCGGAGTGGGAAGTTTGAGCGCTTTGCTGGCGGTTCTATTGCAACTGAAAGGGAGCCGAGACATTCCTGCACCTCTGGACAGCGAAATACAAAGTTCTCAGGACCACAACAACCAGGGACAGAGTCGCAGCAATCCACAGCCCGAAACAACGCTGTCGGTGCTGCAGGCGCAGGGGCCAATACCATCTC
This sequence comes from Tamias sibiricus, assembly GCA_025594165.1. NCBI lineage: Eukaryota > Metazoa > Chordata > Mammalia > Rodentia > Sciuridae > Tamias > Tamias sibiricus. The sequence goes on along the minus strand of CM046667.1, from coordinate 94,222,766 downwards.
GGCAAGGAGACGATCCACCCAGCGGCTTTGAAACCAATCGGGGAGGAGGGATAAAAAGAGGCCTAGAGGCGTGGGCGGTGTCCACGTGGAGCTCTTTTGCACTGCTTGCCAAGCTGACCCCGCACGATCTGGATTGACACAAGGGTCTGCGGAGCAGCTGCTGAATGGGAGGAGAACGCCACCATCTTTGAGAAGTGCAGTGGCTGACCCAGACAAAGGGGAAAAGACGGAGGAGACAACAGCTGCAGACATCCAGGGAGCCCCATCGCTCTGAAGGCAGCGCACACCTGGGTGAGACTCGGGTAACCAGCAGGGGAGGGCATGTCTGAGGCCAGCCCAGCGGCCACAAGAAGCTACAACTGTGGGTGGGCGTGGGGAAAGGGTGCCTCCTGGAGGGTCCCCTTCCCGGTGCCATTCATCTGTTGACACACAACCGCCCTGAGCCAATCTTCCTCCTGAGCCATTCGGCCGCTGGCATAGGGTGCAGACTTGACTCGCAGACTATCTGGATGTGATCCAATGCAGTTGGCTTAAACTGGAAAGGGAAAAGAGAGGGGGGCTTCCCAGGGCCCGTTTTGTTTGAGACTTGGGGTTCGACGTTTTTTTTTTTTTTGCTTTGTTTATTTTTTTTAATTTTTTTTGGTTGGTTGGTCTGCTTGTGTTACTGGTTTTTGTTAGATTGTTTATTGTTCTTTCTCTTTTTTTGGCTTTGTTCTGTTTTGCTTTTTTTTGCATTGATTGTCAGTGTGTTTGATTGTTTGCTTCTGCTCCTTTTCTCATTCCTTCTTCTCTTACTTCTCACTTTGGCATCTCTTCTTCCTCCTTCATCTTTCATATTTGCACCCTGCCAGTGCATACTAAACAGAGGCAAAAACAAGCTGTACGCAGAATTTGGGATTTCTAGAAACGGCGCAATTGAACTGGATAGCAAAGAGGTGCTATATATAGTTTACTCTCCATTTTCTTGATTCTCTATCTCCTCTCTCTTACACCAATTTCTACTCTTTTATCATTTTTTTTCTTCTTTTCCATCTTACTTTACATATAAATTGGTCTCTCCACCTAAGTGTCTACTCCATTCTCTATCTTCTCTCTTCTACTGATACTAAACCACTTCCAGTAAACCACGTCAATAGAACTCTCCTTTCATACTTTCCAAGAAAGAACAATTCAAGACACTTCCTTCTTCTTAAACATAATACCTCTGTATCCAATACTTGAAGCTATAAAACCCCATCAGAAGCATACAGAGTAAATTGGAAATAATATCTGGGTTAACAAAATCTGTACATTGTGATCAAAATTGAATTTTCTGAATAGAAAGTGTTAGGTTTTAAAGTGTAAAGGAATTATAAGGGGAGCTGATAGCTTCGTACTACAGGAACAACATAAGGAATTAAGGTAAAATCGAAACAGTCAAGGCCCACAGTGCAGGAAGAAAAGACACACAAGCAACATGAAAAAACAAGGGAAGAAAGTGACACAATCAAATCAAGATTCCTCATCAGTAGATTTCATGGCAAACACAGTTGGTCAAATGCCAGAGATGGAATTTAGAAATTACATATGCCAAATGTTTAGGGAACTTAAGAATGAACTCAAAAATGAGATGAGCGAGCAAGTACAGGAGGCAAAAGATCATTTTGACAAAGAACTCCAAAAACAAATACAGGAAGTAAAAGATTACTTCAATAGGGAAATAGAGGCTCTAAAGAGAAACCAAATAGAAATTCCAGAAATGAAAGAAGAAATAAAACAAAATAAAAGTTCAATTGAAAGCATCTCAAACAGAGTAGACCACTTGGAGGAAAGAACCTCAGACAATGAAGACAAAATATATGTCCTAGAGAAGAATTTAGACCATACAGCAAAACTTGTTGGAAATCAAGAACATAACATCCAAGAATTATGGGACAGCATAAAAAGACCAAACTTAAGAGTGATTGGCATAGAGGAAGGGGCAGAGTTTCAAGCCAAAGGAATGAGTAATCTATTTAAAGAAATAATTACAGAAAATTTTCCAAACTTGTGGAATGAATGGGAAAACCAAGTTCAAGAGGCATGCCGAACACCAAACAAACAAAATCTCAACAGATCCACACCAAGACACATTATAATGAAAATGCCTAATATTATGAGCAAGGAGAGAATACTAAAAGCCACAAGAGAAAGGAAGCAGATCACATATAGGGGGAAACCAATCAGACTATGTTCAGATTTTTCAACCCAGACCTTAAAAGCAAGAAGATCCTGGAATAGCATATTTCAAGCTCTGAAAGAAAAGGGATGTCAACTAAGAATCTTATATCCAGCAAAATTGAGCTTTAGATTCGAAGATGAAATAAAAACCTTCCACGACAAGCAAAAGTTAAAAGATTTCACAGCTCGAAAGCCAGCACTTCTGAACATCCTGGGCAACATTTTTCATGAAGAAGAAGAGAAAAATATGATAATGAAAATCAACAAAGGGATATATTAAACTAAAGGAAATACCAACCAGAAGAGAAACCAAATCAAGCTAAAGACCATAATTCAAATAAAAATGGATGGGAATAAAAATCACATCTCAATAATAACCCTGAATGTTAATGGCCTAAACTCGCCAATCAAAAGACACAGATTATCAGAATTGATTAAAAGAAACAACCCAGCAATTTGCTGTCTCCAAGAAACACACCTCATAGAAAAAGACATCAACAGACTGAAAGTGAAAGGCTGGGAAAAGTCTTATCACTCACATGGCCGGCGGAAGCAAGCAGGGGTTTCCATTCTCATATCAAATAAGGTAGACTTCAAACCAAAACTAATCAAGAGGGACAAAGATGGATATTTCTTATTATTTAAGGGAACCATTCATCAACAGGATATAACAATCATAAATCTATATGCCCCAAATAATGGAGCACCTACATTCATCAAACAAACGCTTCTCAAGTTCAAGAGTAAAATAGACCACAACACAGTTATTCTAGGGGACTTCAACACACCTCTCTCACCAATGGATAGATCATCCAAACAAAGGCTAAACAAAGAAACTTTAAGCCTCCTTAAAACAATTAACAATTTAGACCTAACGGACATATATAGAATATTTCATCCCTCAGTAAACGAATACACATTTTTCTCAGCAGCACATGGCTCCTTCTCCAAAATAGACCATATATTATGTCACAAGGCAACTCTCAGCAAATATAAAAAAATAGAGATACTACCCTGCATGCTATCGGACCATAAAGGGATGAAATTGGAAATCAACGACAAAACAAGGAATAGGAAAAACTACTCCATCAACTGGAAGCTAAACAACATGCTACTGAATGAACAAGGGGTTGAAGAAGACATCAAAGAGAAGATCAAAAAATTCCTAGAGGTAAATGAGAACACAGATACTTCATATAGAAATCTCTGGGACACTATGAAGGCAGTAGTAAGAGGAAAATTCATTGCACTGAGTTCATTCCTTAAGAGGAAAAAAAAACCAACAAATAAATGACTTAACGTCACACCTCAAAGCATTAGAAAAAGAAGAACAGACCAATACCAAGAGCAGTAGAAGACAGGAAATAATTAAAATCAGAGCAGAAATTAATGAAATCGAGACTAAGGAAACCATTCAAAGAACTGAAAAAAACTAAAAGTTGGTTCTTTGAAAAAATAAACAAAATTGAAGACCCTTAGCGATGCTAACGAAAAGAAGAAGAGAAAAAACTCAAATTACTAACATTCGTGATGAAAAAGGGAATATCACAACAAACACCTCAGATATACAGAATATAATTAGAAATTACTTTGAAAACTTGTACTCTAATAAAATAGAAAATACTGAATGCATTGACAGATTTCTAGAGTCATATGATTTGCCTAAACTGGATGTGGAGGCTATACACAATTTAAACAGATCAATTACAAGCGAAGAAATAGAAGATGTCATCAAAAAGCTACCAACAAGGAAAAGTCCAGGACCTGATGGGTTTACAGCCGAGTTCTATAAGACTTTCAAAGAAGAACTAATACCAATGCTCTTCAAACTATTCCAAGAAATAGAAAAAGAGGGAGCTCTTCCAGATTCTTTCTATGAGGCCAATATCACATTAATTCCAAAGTCAGGCAAAGACACATCCAAAAAAGAAAACTTCAGGCCCATATCTTTAATGAACATAGATGCAAAAATCCTCAAAAAAATCCTGGCAAATCGGATACAAAAACATATCAAAAAGATAGTGCACCATGATCAAATGGGGTTTATCCCAGGGATGCAAGGCTGGTTCAACATTCGGAAATCAATAAACATAATACACCACATCAATAGACTTAAAGACAAAAATCATATGATCATCTCAATAGACGCAGAAAAAGCATTTGACAAAATACAGCACCCCTTTATGTTCAAAACACTGGAAAAACTAGGAATATCAGGAACATATCTCAACATTATAAAAGCTATATATGCAAGGCCTCGAGCTAACATTATCTTAAATGGAGAAAAATTGAAAGCATTCCCTCTAAAAACTGGAACAAGACAGGGATGCCCCCTTTCACCACTGCTATTTAACATAGTACTGGAAACTCTGGCCAGAGCAATCAGACAGACGAAAGAAATTAAAGGGATCCAGATAGGAAAAGAAGAGCTCAAATTAGCACTATTTGCTGATGACATGATAATCTTCCTAGAAGACCCAAAAAACTCTACCAGAAAATTTTACAACTAGTAAATGAATTTGGCAAAGTTGCAGGATACAAAATCAACACACATAAGTCAAAGGCATTTTTGTACATCAGCAACAAAGACTCTGAAAGGGAAATGATGAAAACTACCCCATTTACAATAGCATCAAAAAAAATAAAATACCTGGGAATCAACCTAACAAAAGAGGTGAAAGACCTCTATAACGAAAATTATAGAACACTAAAGAAAGAAATTATAGATAAACTCAGAAGATGGAAAGACCTACCTTGCTCTTGGATAGGTAGAATTAATATTGTCAAAATGTCCATACTACCAAAAGCACTATACAGATTTAATGCAATTCCAATCAAAATCCCAATGTCATTCTTCAAAGAAATAGAAATAGCAGTCATGAAATTCATCTGGAAAAATAAGAGACCCAGAATAGCCAAAGCAATCCTGAGCAAGAAAAGTGAAGCAGGGGGCATCACCATACCAGACCTTAAATTATACTATAGAGCAATAGTAACAAAAACAGCATGGTATTGGCACCAAAACAGACTGGTGGACCAATGGTACAGAATTGAGGACACAGAAACTAATACATATAATTTCAGCTATCTCATATTAGACAAAGGTGCCAAAAATGTACAGTGGAGAAAGGATAGCCTCTTCAACAAATGGTGCTGGGAAAACTGGAAATCCATATGCACCAAATTGAAATTAAATCCTTTTCTCTCACCATGCACAAAACTCAATTCAAAGTGGATCAAGGACCTAGTAATTAGACCAGAGACAATACGCCTAATAGAAGAAAAAGTAAGCTCCAATTTCCAACATGTCGGATTAGGCCCCAAGTTTCTTAATAAGAATCCTGTAGCGCAAGAATTACTACCAAGAATTAATGAATGGGATAGATTTAAACTAAAAAGTTTCTTCTCAGCAAAAGAAACAATCAGTGAGGTGAATAGAGAGCCAACTAATTGGGAACAAATATTTAGTACATGCACATCAGACAGAGCACTAATTTCTAGAATATATAAAGAACTCAAAAAACTTTACACCAAAAAAACAAATAACCCAATCAATAAATGGGCTAAGGAATTGAGAAGACACCTCTCAGAAGAAGATACACGATTAATTGACAAATACATGAAAAAATGTTCAACATCGCTGGCAATTAGAGAAATGCAAATCAAAACTACTCTAAGATTTCACTTCACTCCAGTCAGAATGGCAGCTGTCAAGAACACAAGCAACAATAAATGTTGGAGAGGATGTGGGGAAAAAGGCACAATCATACATTGCTGGTGGGACTGCAAAATGGTGCAACCATTATGGAAAGCAGTATGGAGATTTCTTGGAAAACTGGGAATGGAGCCACCCTATGACCCAGCCCTCCCACTCCTGGGTCTATTCCCAAAGGACTTAAAAACAGCATATTACAGTGACACAGCTATCTCAATGTTTGTAGCTGCGCAATTCACAATAGCTAGGCTGTGGAACCAACCTAGATGTCCCTCAGTAAATGAGTGGATTAAGAAAATGTGGTATATACGCACAATGGAATTTTACTCAGCAATAAAAGAAAATAAATTAATGGCATTTGCAGGTAAATGTATGAAGTTGGAAGACATAATGCTAAGTGAAGTTAGTCAGTCTCAAAAATCCAAGTACCAAATGTTTTCTCTGATATAAGGAGGCTAGTTCATAGAATTGTTGGATGGGAGGGTACATACGAGGACTAGAAGAACACTAGAATGGTCAAAGGGAAGGGAGAGTAAGGGAGGGAGCAAGGGGGGAGGGAGAGGGAGAAAAGGAAAAAGAAAAGAAAAGGTGTTTGAATGAGATGGATATCTTTTTCCTAAATGCATGATTGAAGACCTGAATTGTACGAATATACTCTGTATACAAACAATTGTATGTAAAAAGATGCTAAATACATGCACTATGAGTTGTACATATTAAAAATTATAAAAATAAAAAAAGAAGATATGTAAATGAAAAATAAGCACATGAAAAGAAGCTCAACACCATTAGACATCAGGGAAATTAATTAAAAAGTGAAATGAGATGTGCCTACATTATTTTGAGAATGGCCAAAATTAAAAAGACTGACCATACCAAATGTGGGCAACACTGTAGAGATAAAACTCTCATACATTGTTGGCAGGCAAGAAAAAATGGTAAAGCTTTTTGGCAGTTTCTTACAATGTTTATTTTATATCTACCATATGATGATGATACTGCACTCCTAAGTATTTACCATATGTTGGTGGAAAGACTTGTATACAAACAATCATAGCAGCTCTGTTTACAGGCACTCACTATGGATTGAAAACAAGGCAAATTCCCCTTAACAACTGAATGGACAAAACTAATTACAGTAGAGTTGAAAGTCCGTACCCACAGGTTCCATACTTGCGAATTCAAAAAACTGAATAAAAAGTTTTTGACAAACAATTATGTCCATATTGATCATGTGTAGGCTTTTTTCCCTATGCCATTATTTCTTAGACAACACAGTATAACAATTATTTACATAGCATTTACATCGTATCAGGTATTATAAGTAATCTAGAGATGATTTAAAGTATACTGGAAGATTTTCATGCGTTCAAAGTAAACACTATAGAATTTTATAGAAGGGACTTGGGCATGCACAGATTTTGCTAGTCACAGGAGTCCTAGAACCCAGCTTCCTCAGACATTGAGGAACAACTGTATATTCATATACTATAATGCAATTCAGCCATTTAAAAATGAACTTTTGAAACATGTAACAATATGACTAAAATTTAATAGGCTGAGTGAAAGAAGCCAGACCAATTAAAAATTATAATCTGCGTGTTTATTTTTAAATAAAATTGCAGGAAATGCAAAATAATCTATAGTAATAGAAGATCAGTAATAGACTGGTGACAAGATGGGGAGAATAGCAATGGTGTGGCCTATGAATACAGAACTGAATATGTTATATATGGAAAAGTCATCATTGTGCTATTTAAGATGTCTGGTTGTTTTGGGGGACATGGTTTAGTATTATTAAGATGATGAAAACTATGGTAATTATTAGTTTTTAAAATGCTAAATTTTTGCATCTGATATTTTAAAATAATACTTGCAATATTTCTGGTATTAAAATGTTATTATAGAATGAATAAAAATGAACACACATTACATTCTCAAATTGCTAGGGAGATCTTCTAACTAACTGCTTATTTCTGTATCCATCTGAGAGAAACATGGGAACTGCAGATTGATATTTATGCAATGAGAATAAGTGAGGTATATTATTTGCAAAGGCATATTAAAGATTAAGTTCCTCCCTTAATCTGGATAGTTCATTGCTTTCATCAAAAGAGAATATCTCAAAGATGCGCCTCAAGGGCTGGCATAAAGCATGTAGTTGCCAGTGGAATTAAATTCCACTTTAAACATCCTCTCTAATGAGGAGATAAAAGTAGCTTCTCTACTTTTGTACTATCTCATGAACTTCACAGACACTATTCCAAAATGTGTCTCTTTGCCTAGATCTATGAACATAGTGGAGTAGGTATCTTACCAGGGTAAAAGTGGTGGAGGGCTCCTGAGAACTGCTACGTTCAAATCTGTACTAGAAGCTTCAGCAACCATCACCACCCAGAACCTCAGAAACCACCTCCTTCAAACACCTGATATGAGCCCAGTCACCCGATAAAGACTTGGCCAGGGAAAGACAGAATCCAGAAATTACTGTTTTATGGAGTAAGCATTTCCCTGATACCATGCTAGGCATTGGGTCAGTGACCTCTGACAGTGATATAATTGAATACCAACAAGAAGATACAATGGGTTTCTCACCAGAGCCTTTTTCTTTTCCTTGGCATAACTATTTCCTAGCCTCCCCCCCCCCAAAAAAAAAACCTAAAAAAAATCTTTTTGAAAAGGACTAAGAAGTGGCCTAAATTCATACAGGCATTAATGATCCAACAATAAACAACAGGGCTTTGATTGTGTATGTGAGTGGGCCTGTGGGTGAGCATTCTTACCACCATTTTACAGAGGAGAAGCTGGGCTCACAGAGGTCCATTGCTCCCAAGCACCACCTTTACATGGAAAGTAGGTCCAGGACACCCTGGAGCAGGACATTACGATGCATGGGGCCGATAGGGTCCCATGCCTCTCTCCCTCTGCAGTCAGCGGGGCACCGAGTCTCAGAGCAGGAACGAGGCGACTTGGGTCTGGGATCCCTTCGTCTTCACACACCCCAAGGAGGCTCAGCCCCCACCGCGGAGCACCCACACCTTCTGCTGAGTCAAAACACCTGGAGGCGGGGCCTTGCTTTTATTGCCAGACCACATCGGTTTCCATTAAAAATTCGTCACGCTCCCCATGGTCACCAAATTGACGCCAGATTTCTATGGCAACCGGAAAGCATAGGCTTATCTGTACACAGGCAATGCCTATATACCGCCCTCCCCTCTGTCTCCTTGCCTTTCTCGGAAAACAAAACACTCTCAACATTATTGCTTTTGAGATGACCACCCGAGAAAGCATAATAATTATAGTGACTGGAATGCAGGCTAATGGCAGTACTCTGTCCAGGTTGTTGAAACAAAGCACGACCGTGTACGTCAGGAATTCTGTTGGCTTTAAAAGCAAAAGAGTAGGAGTGATAACGGTACAGAGAGACAGTGGGTACAGTGAGACAGGGAGATATCCAAGAGCTCTTGTAGATAAGCTCACTCTTTGACAAGGAACCTATGTTTCCTAGAGTGTTCCATCAGGAGGCTTGTTATGTCTCACTTTCTCTCCTCTTGAGACGTTAAGATTCATCATCATCAGTGGGTTCAGTTCTCAGACTCATTGATCCATTATAAAATTTCCCATGTGAATTGCATTTCATGTTTTATGCATTCACTGTAGATTGTTGCCAGAACTGTATTTCATTCAAGTTTGCAAAAAGGTGATGTTCTAATTTCTTCTTTATTCATTATCTGGAATTATTATATGAAAGAAACTTTCATTAGCTATTAGGTTACTCTGAGAATGATATACAAGGAAGGGTACAATGGAATGATAAATTACTTTGCAGTATTTCCACTTTTTAAAATAATGAGTTCTTCTCCTAAGAGCCGCAAAGGGAGTTTAGTGATCTTGTGATGTTTTTCTTTTAGAATGTCATCAGGAGTTCATAGGTATTTATATATGTGATGTGTTTTAATCCATTGCAGTCATTATTTTATTTGATGCTGGTATTTTTTTGTTTGGATAGTGGGAGTTTCTACAGCTTGCTGTCTCCATCTTTTTTTTTTTTAACATAATCTTTATTTTATTCTTTAAATTTATTTTAATCTACACATAAAAAATATTGTACATATTAGTGGGGTTGTATCATTTTGATATGCTTTCTGGCATGATTGTTTGGTCTAGACTCATCTGTAATAAATACAGTCCTAGCCCTTTAAGCCTGCATTTCACCAAGGAAGTTTGGCTTCTTTTCATGGGAAAGGATTTTAGAGGAATTGATTTGGGTTACTAGGGTTTCTCATTGCTGTTAGTTTGATTATTATTTCGGACTTATACATGGAGCCAGTAAATAGGTATCTTATTTTAAGCGTTTATACATTACCAATTCCATCCTCACTGCTTCTCCATCCCTGGAGGGACTGAATTTTTTAAAGTTTATTAAATTAAAAAATGTAAGTTTAAATAACCATGTGTGGATAATGGTTCCTGTATTACAAAACAACAGCTCTACACCCTTTTCTGTACCTTGCTTTTTTCAGTTAACAGATTGTCTGTGTTAGTCAACTTTTCATTGCTGTGACCAAAATACACAACAGAACAACTTAGAGGAGCAGGGGGTTCACGATTTCAAAGGCTCAGCTGATGATTGGCTGAGTCCATTTCTCTAGGCCTGAGGGTGAGGTAGCACATTATGGTGGAAGATGTAATGGATGAAAGCTTATCAGCTCATGGCAGCTAGGAAGCACAAAAAGAGAGGAGTCAGGGGCAAAATATATAATCCCCAAGGGAATGCCCCAGTAACCTATTTCCTCTAGCCACACTCCACTTGCCTACAGTTACAACCAGTAGTCCATTTCAAAATATTAATCCATCAAGTAGATTGGTGTACCAATTAGGTCATAGTTCTCATAATCTAATCATTTTGCCTCTGAACATTCCTGCATTGTCCATCACATGAACTTAGTGGGGTCACCTTATATCCAAACCACAACAATATCCTAACTCTTACTCCATACCATTTTAGAAAATGAAAAGCTTTATATATATTGAAGATTGAACCCAGGGCCTCAAGTGTAGTAAACTCATGTTCTACCCCTGAGCTATAACCTCATCTTGAGAATGTATTGCATTATACAATTGCATGGTACTCTCTACTCTCTGATGTAACTGTACCTGAAACTGTTCAACCATCCTTCTATTGGTGAGCATGTTTGTTTTTTCTAGTTTTCTGCTGTTAGGAAATGTTCTGCCAGAAAAGGCTTGTTTTATGCTTTTTGTTTGTCTTTTTGCCTTGATTTTTTTCTTTCCTTCCCCCTCCTCCTCCTCCTCCTCCCCCTCCTCTTCTTTTTCTCCTCTGCCTCTTCATCTTCCTCTTCTTTATCTCTTCCTCCTCCTCCTTCTTTCTTTCTTTCATCTTCTTCTGTACTAGAGAATGAACCTATAGGCCCCAGCCCTTTTTATGTTTTGGTACCATGGATTGAACCCAGGGATGTTTAACCACCAAGCCACATCCCCCGATCTTTTTATATTTTATTTTGAGACAGGGTCTTGCTAAGTTGCTTAGGGCCTTGCTAAGTTGCTAAGGCTTGTCTTGAAATTGCAATCCTCCTGCCTCAGGTTCCTGAGTTGCTGTTATTACGGTCATGCACCACGGTACCCTGTTGCCTTTTTTCTTGAGAATAGATTCATAGAAGGGCCACTGCTGGTTCCAAGTGTAAATGACTATGCAATTTTACTAGATAGCATCAAATCTTCTTTCTAGGAATTATTGGCCTACCATGGGATGGTGGTAGAGAACATGGTAAGACCAGTAAACCTCATTAGCATAGTTCCTTTGACATACTTCTTTTGCTGTGAAGTCAGCTTCTTGCGTGGAATCAATGTGTTATGAAAAACCACGACAGTGGATAAGGCATTCAACATGTTCATAGATAGTAGTTTTGGCAGAAGCATTGTGTGTTGTAAACTCAAATCCATACTTGAGTATTCTATTAAGAACATACTCCAGTAAGAATAAAGTGTTGCCCTTTCCATGAAGCAATTGAATCAATGTAATAAATCTTTCACTAGGTTGCTCCCTGTTCATCTCAGGGGAATGGTACCATATTGCAGACTCAGGATTGGTCTCTGAGGCTGACAGATTGGTCACTCAGAAGTAGCTATAGCCAAGTTGTCCTTGGTTAGTAGAACTCCATGCTGCTGAGATAAGTATTATCCATCCCTGCCATCAAGGACACTTTTTTCATGAGCTCACTGGATGAGGACAGGAGTAGCTAGAAAGAATATGGGTGTTATCAACAGAACCAGTTATCCTATCTAATGGATCATCCAAACACTTTCCTATTGTTCCATTTTATGAGCATTCATTGAGCAAAAAAATATTTTCATGTTTTTTTTTTTTTTTTCCCAAATCAGAGAGGTCCATCTACATATTTCTTCCACATATTTCCTTATGACCAATTTCCAATTATGTTCCTTTCTGGTGCTTGACTATTCATCCAAACCATTGTTCACAGCCCATGACTTCCACTCACTAGACATGGGCAGATGTTTTTCTTTCATCACTTGAAAATCGGTCACTTTCTTCCACCCTATGTGGTTTCTGATGATAAATCAAATGTACCTCATGTTATTTTCGCCTATAGATAATGTGTTGTTTCTCCCTGATTTCAAGATTTTTCTCTGTCCTTAGTTTTCCTCCTCTCTATTAGGTTGCTTTTCAGAGTCCCAGAAGTCTATGGGGCTTTTGTTCTACTGATTTTTTTCTATTTTTCTTCATTCTTTTCATGTGATTTCTATTGTCCTACATTCAGTCTCACTGTGTCTTTTTTCTTTTCTCTCCATTTCCTGTTGAGAACATTCATTCAGTTTTTCAGTTATAGTGTGTTTCATGGGATGGTAAATCTTTTTTTTTTTTTTTTCTTTTTTACTGGGGATTGAATCCAGGGGTGTTTTACCACTCAGCCATATCCTTAGTCTGTTTTTTTTTAAACTTTGAGACAGGATCTTGCTCAGTTACTGAGGCTAGCCTTGAACTTGTGAGCTTTTTGCCTCAGTGCCTGGCATGATGATTAATCTTATGCATTAAACTACCTGGGCCATGGTGACAAGATATTTGATTACACAGTATTCTGAAAATTTCTGTGAAGTTTATTTTTATAAGACTAATATCTAAAAAGGTAGATTTCAGTAAATTAAATTACCTTATAGAATGTTAGTGAGCCTCATTAGACCATTTGAAAGCATTGATACAACAAAGATTTCCCTTCTATGAGCAAGAAAGAATACTGCCTTTGGACTTGAACTGCAACCTTCCAGAAGATCCCTTTGGACTTGAACTGCAACCTTCCAGAAGATCCCTGATTTCTGGCCTGCTCTGCAAATCTTGGACTAACCAGATGTTTACAATCATGTATGACAATGTCTTAAAATAATTTTGTTCATATTTGCTCTGTTTTCTTGAGATCCCTAATACATTTCACTTCTAAAATTACCACTCGATTCTCCTTTATTTATTCTATCCATTTGTGAAATTTTATTTTTTCACATTTTTCTTTTTTGTTAGTGCATTTTAATGACACAAAATAATGGGTTTCATTGTGGCTTATTTGCACATGCAAATAGCAGACTTTGATCATACCCACCCTTTTTCTTCCCTTTCTATCTCTTCCCCATCCAGATGAACTCTTTTCTTTAATAGTCTCCCTGCTACTTTCATGTCTTTTCCCCCTCTAGATTACACATATTATGGAAAACATGTGGAACTTGTCTTTCTGAGTCTGGCTGATTTCACTTAACATGATGCTCCTCAGTTAAATCCATTTTCCTGCAAATGAAATTATTTCATTTTTTATGGCTGAATATTACACACGCGTGCATGCACACGCACGCACACACACACACACACACACACACACTGAATTTTCCTTATTTATTCATCCATTGATGAACATCTAGGCTGATTCCATGACTTGCTTATTGTGAATACTACTGTGGTAAGCACAGATGTAGAGGTATATTTTTTGATGCTTTGTTTCTATTAAAGAAAACTCTCAGACTGTGTTGTTAAGCTTGTAGACCTGTTGCCTCCATCAATCCTAAGGCAAAAAATGTTATTATCATCTGAAATTTATAGGAAATGTTTCCCTGCTTTGCTATAGCCCACTTACTCAATGCCACAATAATGTATACAACGAGTGGATTGGTTTATGATGTTCCTTGTTCTTTGGCTAGGAAAGTTCATATAATCTCTACAATGTCAGAACACAACATTTAAGGTGAGTTTAATCCATGCTCCTGGGCCATGGTTACTCTTATTTGGCTCAGAAAAAAACACTATTTTTTAATATTTATTTATTTGTTTTAGTTGTACACAATGCCCTTATTTTTATGTGGTGCTGAGGATTGAACCCAGGCAGCGCACATGCTAGGTGAGCCTTCTACCACTGAACCACAACCCCAGCCCCAGAATAAACTATTTTTAAAGTAGAGTTCTTTTATGTTGACACCTCTTAATAAATAAACATGTAAACAAACTATGGTATTTCTATAAAATGAAATTTATTCAATGAGAAAAAGAAACGAGTTATCAGCCATGAAAAGAGAGTGAGGAGCCTAAGAAACCTATTGTTAAGTGAAGAAGCCAATCTGGAAAGGCTGTGTGATTCCAATTGTATAGTTTTCTAGAAAAAGCAAAACTACAGAAACTGTAGAAAGATCAATAATTGCCAGTGTAGGGGAAATTTATTTTCCCTCTGTCTTATTTTTCTGACTGGAATATCTGAATTTAATTTACAAAAGACAAATTAACAGGAAAAAAAGCACAGTAATTTTATTGACATTAAAATTTTATATGCATGAGGAATTCACAGAAAAGAAGTAAAAATTAGAGAAGCGGTTAAATTGGGGGTTATGTGTCATTTTAACAAAAGATGAAAAATTGAGCAGAAATGAGTAGACAAAGGAAATTGGGATTTGTGTGATAAATAGGAACTATATGGGAATTAAGGGCTATTTAGTAAGATTTGTTATGCATACTCAATTCATTTCCAGTGATAAGTGCTCTCTTTAGTCATTCTCCATTCCCTAATATGGAAGAGGAAGATGCCTTTACAATTAGATATGTTGTCAATGTTACAAAAGCTAATTTATGCACATTTTAAGGAGGGAGGGGAAAGGCTGAGAGCTCCTATGTATGCTGTCAGTTGTCTTTAGCTCACAATGTTCTTTATGCCAATGTGATATATTTTGGGACAGAATATTCTAATCACTTTTTTTAAAAATATATTTTTAGTTGTCAATGGACTTTATTTTGTTTATTTATATGCAGTGCTGAGAATTGAAGTCAGTGCTTCACTCATGGTAGGCAAGCACTCTACCACTGAGCCACAATCCAAGCCCTCTAAATAACTTTTACCATAAGTTCAAGGTCAGGGAAGAATGAATGGGTGGAGCACACGAGATTTTCAAGGAGGTAAATCTATTCTGCATGATGCAGTAATGATTGCTACATACCATAATACAATTTCCAATACCTAAATAATGTACAACACAAAAAATGAACCCTACTGCAAATTATGGATCTTTGTAAATAGTAATTTATCAGCATTGATTAAACAATTGTCAAATTGTACTACAATAATACATGATGTAAATGTTACAGAAAATTGTGTGAATGGGAATGGGAATGCATGGGAACTCTGCATAATTTTTCTTTAAACCTAAAGTGCTCCAAAAATAAGGTCTACTATAATTAGGTATAAAATAAAATTTAAAAGGTACATAAAACAAGACAGACTTCTGTGACCCATATTTAGAAGTGAAAATTACATATGCAGTTGAAACTCAGTTTGATTTCTCCTCTAATTGCAAGAGTCTCTTTCTTCCCCCAAACTAACCACTATTTAGAATTAAGATTTTTCATTCTTTAAAGCTTATTTATAGTTTCATTATCTATGTATATCATTTCCTTAAAATGAAATGTGGTATTGTTATGTGGATACCTGATGAAAAGGAAGAAGTAAGAAACACAGGAAGAATATACTTTAACACCTCAACATTGTGACCTACCGTATATGTCTGCTTTGCTCTATGTATTCTCTTCTAGAGCTTCTAAAATGGACTCACTCATTTTCTCAGTATATGTCTAAGGAATATTAACAGAATCACCAGATACCATTTTAGTTGTGTTTTCCTGATGTTTTCAAAATCTTAGCATTTTCTGATGTCAGCTAACTTAAAACAATGTATCATAGCATCTTGAACATGAAATATCTGTTTGGCCCAGTTTTTTATCTTTTATTCAAACTGTTATTCCTCTAGACCAGCTTGTACATTGGGAACCTAATTTTGGCCATGTTGGCAAAAGAAAACAGCATTTTCCAGGAGTTAGTTGTCAAGTGTCCAGAGTACTGCACAAATTCCTTGGATGTTTTAGGGATGCATCCCATTTTGAACTTAATCTGGCCTGGTACTACAAGTGCAGTGCTGGGGATGTGTTTACTTCCTTTCCTTTTATTATTTTTACTTGAATAAAGAAGGTCCTTAAAAGGTGTTTTAATTCTTTTATGTTGATTGCTTCTGGGGTCCTAGACTGAATAAGACTCTGACTGAACTTTTACCCTGAATTCCACTGCATGGGGATCTCCCCCTCTGGAAGCTGTGGTGCGGAGCACTGGATGATTTGTTGTCTCTCACTTTTCCTGTTCCCTGGGGCAGTTATTGCTTTACTTAACTAAGTGGGTGAACAGAGGAGCCTGCTTTCCACTCAAAAGGATTTATTTGGCAGGCAAGGTACAGAGAAAATTATGTTGGGAAGCTACATTCATCTCCTAATCTTCATTGAAATTCTGCAAAGTAGACCGTGGTTTAACTGTTGAATTCATGGTTCATTTGAGACACATGCCTGCCTTTCCCCCAACCATCTATAAATTTCCTGAAGCTGCCCAACTGTGGCTGTCACATGCACATTTATGTATTAGTTTTTGAATTACATTATTACAGAGTTCCATTACCCTATGGGAATGGATGGTAATATTTTTCTTCTGATTTTTTTCCAATTCCAAAACCAAGATACTTATAAATGAAAAATTCATATAATAGGAAGAAGATCATTAGAAATGCTTAAAAGTTTACTAATCATAGATAAGTTATATTAACAACTGAATTGTATTTTTTCAGAAATTTTTACTCTGCAAATATAACCATGCATGGTTATGAATATCAATGAGATGGTATTCTGATTATAGTTTTGTAAACTGTTTTGTTTCCCAAGAAACGTATTATAAAGGTCAATCCATATGATTCAAATTATTGCACATAATCACACTGTCAATTCAGATATGAAAATAATGAAAAAATGGCTATTAATTATTGTGACTTCTTCAGCACTGATACCATTGTCAGTGCTAAGCCTATCCTTGCTCACTTAATGCTCACCATAACTTATGAGGAAGAGCTACTTTTGTCCACTTTACCATAAGTGAAATGAAGCCCAGCAAAGGCCAAGGCTAGCAGTGGGGGAAGCTTAGATTTCAACACAGGCCTTGTGGCTCCCAGGTAAATACATTATGTACTACTGCTTCTCGTATGATAAGATCAGTGCACAGCAAATTAATTAAACCAATGTAACATGGTTTTCCCCAGTTAATTAGGTATTGAAATATTGGAAAAAATTATCATTATTTGGAACTGGGAGAAATATATCGTGTAATATTGTGGCAGCAGATTCCTAGCATCTCGTTTCCCTTCCTGTCTTAGGGATATTCTTATTCAAGTGAGTGGATTTTTTGTGGGTAGAGCAGAGAATTCTTGTGTTTCTTCATGAATTTATTAATTTGTATGTTTACAAGATCAATACATGTTTATTACTGGTAAAATATAAAACATAGGAAAGGAAATAACAATATCCCAAAGCACAGGGACAAAAGATAAGCTGTGCTAACGTTTTCAACTGCATTAGATTCTTAACAGAAGTCCTATATAGGTATTTTTGCATTTATGGATGCATTTATATATTTATCTTCTAAAGCATCTTTAGATAAACATATTTATATGTTTATACTTCTAAAGTTACTTTTTTAACCTACTTATATCATTGTAGTGTGTTGAATTATATCCCTCAATAAGATATGGCCAAACCTTAGCTCCCTGTATCTGTGAATACAAACTCATTTGAAAATAAGGTCTGTACAAATGTAATCAATGATATTAAATGAGATCATCCTAGATTTAGCATGGACCCTAAATCCAATGGTTTGTGTCCTTATAAGAAAAATGACAGGGAGATTTGTCACACACAGAAAATTGAGCCATGTAAAGGTGGAGGTAGAGATCAGAGTTGTATTACTATAAACCAAATAAAGTAGGGGCTGCCAGAATCTGAAGGTGCAAAAATGTTTACTCTCTTCAGCCATAGGTAGAAATGTGGCCCTACTGAAACCTTGTTTTTGGATTTCTGGTCTGAAGAATTGTGAGATAAATTTCTCCTGCTTTAAGACACCAAGTGCATGGTAATATATTATGGTCACTGTAGTAAACTAATATGCTTGCTAACAAATATAACTCAAAGTCATTTGTTCTAAATTTGTCTATATAATCTTTCCACTCCATACTCCCAAATAGTAGGAACTACAGGCATAAACTGCCACAACTGGCTCCAGACACCCAGATGTTTACAATTGTGAGGATGAACTCATTCTTCCATTATATATCTGGACAAATTCCAAATGGTTCATAATAAAGCATAAAAATGAAGCCATGTGAGTATTAGGGGAAAAAAAACATGAGAAAATTCCTCTGTACTCTGGAAGTGGAGAAAACTTTTCTAAATATTATTAAAAATCCAGGAGCATTAGGTGACAGGACACAGAATGATCCCCAGGACTGAGTGCTCTCCTAGCCTGTGGTTTTTCCTTTATAGAACATTCAAGAGTGTAGGCAAGGAAATTGGTGTTGTGCTCCTATTTCTAACCACTGGCCCCATTGTCTCCACTCAATGATTCATCTTCCTTCTCTGTTTCCCATTCATCAACAAGTAGGTGTCAATAAAGTATATATCATGCTCCACCCCCAGGGGTTTTGTGCTGTGAAAGATATAGGTAAATGCCTGCCCAGCCTTGCAAGCTATAATGGAACTCTGTAGGCTAATTTGATACATATGAAACAATTGCAAAAAAGAAATCCAGGCAGGGCCCTTGGCAATACATAACACCTTTCTGCATTAGTTCCCTTATGCCTTGCTAGAACATGGGGTGTTTTCTCCTATGATTTTCCCTGTGATTATTCAGATATTTCTCTCAGGAGCCCGTTAAAACTGTAAGGAGCACCCTCTGCAAAGTAAAAACTACTGCTCAATAAGCATAGACTTCTATCCTCAGGAGGCCAGGTATAAATGACACAAGAGGTAAGGGTTCTCACTGTCTCTTATACTCCAGGGGCTCTATGTTGGTTTAACAGGGACTTGGATGAAGGCTGGTTAATATAATGCTGGTCTGAGACTCATATGTGATACAAGAATGGCTAGTGTTTTCAGAGTAAAGACCATTATATGTTTTCATATACAGTTGGTAAAATATAAACTGGAACCCAGTTCTGCTGACACCCAAGTCCTGTGCTATTCCTCCCACACTGTGACCTCCATATTAAGTAAGATATCAGTCTACTCCTCCTCACTTCCATATCAGAGTCAGTTTATTCATTTTGTGTTCCAATGTTAGGAGGGCCACGTTCCTCCTCTTTGTCTCAGAACTGTACACAGTTATCTTAATCTGAGTTCATGGAATAGCAATTGCCAAATATTTTTGATTGTCAGCAAACATAGAAAAAATATGAAATAGAGTACCTCTTTTGAGCCTGCAATTACTCTTTTAGTAATGCATCCTGTTGAAGTGGTTAAGCACATGCGAATGGACTTAGATACAGGATGTCTGTCCTTACAAATTGTTTGCTTCAGTTTTCTGGCATGGAATGACTTTAGAGGGAGAAGGACAGATTTCAGTGGGGAAAGGAATCAGGTAGGATGAGAGACACAGAGGGACCAAGGTTCACACACTCATGTTCTCTGTTTTCACAACTCTAGAATTCTACCTAAGGATTTGGTCATGGATAAACAGGAGATACACACATCAATTCCACTGAATGTTTCTCACAGTCCTTGAAACAATATCTAATCAGAGGAAGGCTCACACTTTATGTATCCCTCATACTTCGTTTTCCGCATCAGAGGCAGTGGTTCTACTTCTTTGAACCAAGCCCTAGTGCTTTCTGTCAATGGTTTCCTTTAAGGATGAAAGCATTTTAAAGGGATTATCTGTTGGAGCTCTGGTATAAGTCTATAGGTTTCCAATATATCCCAGCCTTTTGGAAACCCATTCATTTCTGTTTTGACAGCTATTTCCTACAGCTGCCAGAGTTCCAAATGGGAGTAGGAGGCAGAAAAAAATAAGAAATGTGCCACTCACAATATTTAAAAATATTCCAACAACTTTATAATTTTAAACTATTATAGCTTTCTATAAAAATAGCAATGGTCTGGGAAGACTCAAACAAATATCAGTACAAAAAAAAAAAAAAAAAAAAAGATGAGGGCACCCCTGATGGCTTGAGGATGCAATAGTAAAACCTGTAGAATAGCCTGGCATTGTAGTTCATGCCTGTAATCCTAGCAGCTTGGGAGACTGAGGCAGGAGGATCACGAGTTCAAAGCCAGCCTCAGCAAAAGTGAAGTGCTAAGCACTCAGTGAGACATCGTCTCTAAATAAAACACAAAATAAGGCTGGGGATGTGGCTCAGTGGTCAAGTTCCCCTGAGTTCAATCCCTGGTACCCTCCCCTGCAAAAAGCTGTAGAGCAATTGTATGTTTTGCTGTTGGACAAACATTCTAAGTGCTTTCCCTGATTTCCTTGACCCCTCCTAATTCTTATTTGCTGAAGTAAACTATGAATTTAATAATAGGTTACCTGAATAAAAGTTAAAATTAAAGAATATGCAATTTAGAGTAGCATTTGCTTACATTAGCTTTGGCAACATTAATTTCCTATCCTTCTGATTCCAGAGGAAACGTGGTATTCTGTCTGCCACCTTAAAAAAACAGTCAGAGCCACCAGCTAGCCTGGTGGCAGGCTCATGCAGTCATTGCCTCCGGGGCTGGGAATAGCAGCTCCCTGCTGTAGACAGGGCCCGATCAGAGGAAGGGCCCTGTCCATTCCCTGGGGAACTGAGACCTGCCCAGCTGTGATTGGAACAAGAGGTAGGCACCCTCCAGAAGGAGCGACCCAGCCACCAGCTCCCCTGGCCACTGGCTCACGCAGTCATCGCCTCCGGGATTGGGAATAGCATCTCCCTGCTGCAGACAGGGCCCAACCAGAGGAAGGGCCCCATCCATTCTTTGGGGAATGTGACATGCCCAGCTGCGACCAGAACAAGCAGTAGGCACCCGATGGAAAGAGCGACCCAGCCACCAGCTCGCGTGGATGCTGACTCACGCAATCACCAGGACGAGGAACTGCAGGCTTCACCCTGTGGAAGGGCCCTGCTGCCCACTTGCCAAACCCATACTGAAACAACTAGACTGGGAGGAGACCCAGGAGGAGGAGAGTGGGGAGAAGAAAGCCAGACTGCCTGTTCCACCACACTGCTGCCAGGAGGTGATCTACAGAGAGAGGCTCGCTCCATGCCCGCAAATCGCAGAGGCAACTTGCATCTGCCCAGAGAGACACACGGAACTGGGATCCCGTAGCTACTCAACACAACACCAATATAATTATAGGCCTGAGGCTACCACTGCCACAAAACTGAGTTAGCTACGCTACTACCAAGGAACAACAAAAAGGTAAGACATCACTAAGGTCCCTAGAGACCAGGATGCACCAAAAGGTGCAACCAGTTATGATGTTGTGAACTAACAGGGAATCTTACATGGGGTTTTCTATCTCTTGCTTCTTCTACTAACAGCCAAATTCTAATGATTATACTCTCACTAGTCAAATAATCTAATACCTCTATTTTCTCACATCTTACTTCATAAACATTTAAGCCAACCTCTAAGTCCCCCCTTCTTTCATTAGATACCGTAAACCACCACGCAAACATAGAGACCATATGGAATAAGATAACTGATCTCATCATTTATGTTTATAGCGACAAAACTGTAAATACAAAAATAGAGACTAACTGATACATGAACACACAGTGGGTACATTGAAAGATCTAATATTGATATTTCCCTAAAAAGTGAGGTTCTGGGTAACCTGGAGGGACCTTATAAGACAAAAGGTCAGAAGTTGTAATACCTCAGGCTTACCGTGCAAGAGAGGAAAACACATAGACATCATGAGGAAACAAGGGAGAAAAATGCCCCAAACAAACCAAGATACCACAACAATAGAAACCATAGAAAGCATAGTAGGTGAAATGTCAGAGAAAGAGTTCCAGATATACATAATTAAAATGATAAGGGATTTTAAAAATGACCTGAGTGAACAGATACAGGCAAAAATTGATCTCTCCAACAAAGAGATAAGTGATCAAATACAGGCAATCATCGATCACACCAACAGAGAGATAAGAGAACAAATCCAGGTAGCAAAAGATTACTTCAAGAAAGAGAGATTTTGAGAAAAAACCAAACAGAAATCCTTGAAATGAAAGAAACAGTAAGCAACTTAAAAATTCAATACAAAGCATCACCAACAGATTGGACCACTTGGAAGGTTGGACCACTTGGAAGATAGGACCTCAGACAGTGAGGACAAAATATATAATCTTGAAAATCAAGTTGACCTCATAGTGAAGATGGTAAGAAACCATGAACAGAATATCCAAGAACTATGGGATACCATCAAAAGACCAAATTTAAGATTTATTGGAATAGAGGAAGTTGCAGAGATTTAAACCAAAGGAATGCACAATCTCTTCAATGAAATAATATCAGAAAATTTCCCAAGCAGAAAGAATGAATTTGAAAATCAAATACTAGAAGCCTATAGGACACCAAATGTACAAAATTATAACAGGTCCACACAAAGGCATATTGCAATGAAAATACCTAGGATACAAAATAAAGATAGAATTTTAAAGGCTGCAAGAGAGTAAAGTCAGATTACCTATAAGGGAAAACCAATTTGCATCTCAGCGGATGTTTCAATCCAGACCCTCAAATCCAGGAGAGCCTGGAACAACATATACCAGGCTCTAAAGGATAAGGGATGCAAACCAAGAATTTTATATCCAGCAAAATTAAGCTTTAGATTTGAGGATGAAATAAAAACCTTCCATGATAAACAAAAGCTAAAAGAATTTACAACAAGAAAGCCTACTCTACAGAACATTCTTGGTAAAATATTCTATGAGGAGGAAATGAAAAACAATAATGAAAATCTGCAAAGGGAAGAACTACAATAAAGGGAAAAGCCAACCAAAGGAAAAACCAAGTCAAATTAAATACCAAAAATAATAAAAAAATAAAAATGACTGGTAATACAAATTATGTCTCAATAATAACCTTGAATGTTAATGGCCTAAACTCACCAATTAAAAGACATAGGCTAATAGATTGGATTAAAAAAACAGACCCAACAATTTGTTGCCTTCAAGAGACACATCTCATAGGAAAAGATGCCCATAGACTAAAGGTGAAAGGATGGGATATAATATATCACTCACATGGTCTACGTAAGCAAGCAGGGGTCTTCATCCTCATATCCAATAAAGTAGACTTCAAGACAAAGTTAGTCAAAAGAGATAAAGATGGACATTTCATACTGCTTAAGGGAATCATAGATCAACAAGATATAACTGTTATAAATATATATGCCCCAAATAATGGAGCATCTACATTCATCAATCAAACTCTTCTCAAGTTCAAGAATCAAATAGACCACAACACAATAATTCTAGGTGACTTTAACAAACCTCTTTCACCACTGGATAGATATTCCAAACAAAAGTTAAGCAAAGAAACTATAGAACTCAATAATACAATTAATAATTTTGACTTAACTGACATATATAGAGTATATCACCCATCAATGAGCCAATACACTTTCTTCTCAGCAGCACATGGATCCTTCTCAAAAATAGACCATCTATTATGCCATAAAGCAACTCTAAGCAAATATAAAAATGTAGGGATACTACCTTGCATTCTATCAGATCATAATGGAATGAAATTATAAATCAATAATAAAAAAAGAAAGAAAAGTTATACTAACACCTGAAGACTAAATAATATGCTATTGAATGATTAATGGGTTACAGAAGACATCAAGAAGAATATTAAGAAATTCTTAGAGATAAATGAGAAAAACGATACAACATACCAAAATCTCTGGGACACCCTAAAGGCAGTATTAAGAGGAAAATTCATTGCATGGAGCTCATTCCTTCAAAAAAGACAAAGTCAACAAATAAATGAGCTAACATTACATCTCAAAACCATAGAAAAAGAAGAAAAAATCAACCCCAAAAGAAGTAGAAGACATGAAATAATTAAAATCAGAGCTGAAATTAATGAAATTGAAACTAAAAAGAACAATTGAAAAAATTGACAGAACGAAAAGTTGGTTCTTTAAAAAAATAAATAAAATTGTTAGACCTTTAGCTATGCTAACAAAGAAAAGAAGAGAGAAAACACAAATTACCAATATCTATGATGAAAAAGGAAATATCACGACAGACACTACAGAAATACAGAATATAATTAGAAATTATTTTGAAAATTTATACTCCAATAAAATAGAAAATAATGAAGGCATCAACAAATTTTTAGAGACATATGATTTCCCCAAACTAAATCAAGATGATATACAGAATTTAAATAGGTCAATTTCAAGCAAAGAAATAGAGGATGCCATCAAAAACTTACCAACCAAGAAAAGCCCAGGAACAGATGGATACACAGCTGAGTTCTACGAGACCTTTAAAGAAAAATTAACACCAATACTTCTCAAACTATTTCATAAAATAGAAAAAGAGGGAACATTCCCAGACTCATTCGATGAGGCAATATCACCCTGTTTCTAAAACCAGACAGAGACAAATCAAAGAAAGAAAACTTTAGACCAATATCTCTAATGAATACAGATGCAAAGTTTCTAAATAAAATTTTGGCAAATTGAATACAAAAACACATCAAGAAGATAGTGCATCACGATCAAGTGGGCTTCATTCAAGGGATGCAAGTTTGGTTCAATATAAGGAAATCAATAAATGTAATTCATCACATCAACAGGCTCAAAGATAAAAATCATATGATCATCTCAATAGATGCAGAGAAAGCATTTGACAAAATACAACATCCCTTCATGTTCAAAATGCCATAAAAAATAGGGATAACAGGAACATACCTCAACATCGTAAAGGCCACCTATGCTAAGCCCCAGGCCACCATCTTCCTAAATGGAGAAAAATTGAAAGCATTCCCTCTAAAAACTGGAACAAGACAGGGATGCCCTCTTTCACCACTCCTATTTAACATAGTTCTTGAAGCCCTAGCCACAGCAATTAGATGAAAGCAATAAAAGGGATACAGATAGGAAAAGAAGAACTCAAATTATCACTATTTGCAGATGATATGATTCTATACACAGAAGATCCAAAACATTCCACCAGAAATCTTCTAAATCTAATAAATGAATTCAGCAACGTAGCTGGATATAAAATCAATACCCATAAATCAAATGCATTTCTATACATCAGCAACAAATCCTCAGAAAGAGAAACTAGGAAAACCACCCCATTTACTATAGCCTCAAAAAAATAGAATATTTGGGAATCAACTTAACAAAAGAAGTGAAAGACCTCTACAATGAAAACAATCTTAGAAAATGGAAAGATCTACCTTGTTCATGGATAGGTAGAACTGATATTGTCAAAATGACCATTCTCCCAAAAGCACTATACAGATTCAATGCAATACCAGTCAAAATCCCTGTATCATTCCTCATAGAAATAGAAAAAGCAATCATTAAATTCATCTGGAAAAATAAGAGTCCCAGAATAGCCAAAATGATTCTTAGCAAGAAGAATGAAGCGGGTGTGCATTACTATTTCAGACCTTAAATTGTACTACAAAGCAATAGTAACAAAAACAGCATGGTATTGGCATCAAAATAGACCAGTTGACCAATGGTACAGAATAGAAGACTCAGAAATGAACCCACACACGTACAGTTATCTTATATTAGACAAAGGTGCCAAAAAATGTTCACTGGAGAAAAGACAGCCTCTTCAACAAATGGTGTTGGGAAAACTGGAAATCCTTATGTAATAAAATGAAATTAAATCTCTTTCTCTCACCACGCACAAAACTCAAAGTGGATCAAGGACCTAGGAATTAAACCAGAGACCTTGCACCTAGTAGAAGAAAAAGTAGGCCCAAATCTCCATCATGTTTGTTTAGGCTCCAACTTCCTCAATAAGACCCCTATAGCACAAGAACTAAAAACAAGAATTAATAAATGGGATGGATTCAAACTAAAAAGCTTCTTCTCAGCAAAAGAAACAATCAGTGAGGTGAATAGAGGACTTACAGAATGGGAGCAAATCTTTACCACAAGCATATCAGAAAGAACACTAACCTCAAGGATTTATAAAGCTCTTAAAAGCCTTAACACCAAAGAAACAAATAACATAATCAACAAATGGGCCACGGAGCTAAACAGACACTTCTCAGAAGATGATATACAAACAATCAACAAATATATGAAAAAATGTTCAACATCTCTAGCAATTAGAGAAATGCAAATCAAAACAAGTCTAAGATTTCATCTTACTCCAGTCAGATTGGCAGCTATCAAAAAAAAAACAAACAACAATAAATGCTGGCGAGGATGTGGGGGAAAAGGCACACTCTTACATTGCTGGTGGAAATGCAAATTGGTGAAGCCCATCTGGAAAGTAGTATGGAGATTCCTCAGAAAACTGGGAATGGAACCACCATTTGACCCAGCTATCCCACTCCTTGGCCTATTCCCAAAGGACTTAAAAACAGCTTCCTACAGGGACACAGCCACATCAATGTTTATAGCAGCACAATTCACAATAGCTAGATTGTGGAACCAACCCTGATGCCCATCAGCAGATGAATGGATAGGGAAACTTGGTATATATACACAATGGAACACTACTCAGCACTAAAAGAGAATAAAATCATGGCATTTTCAGGCAAATGGATGGAGCTGGAGAAAATAATGCTAAGTGAAGTTAGCCAATTCCTAAAAACCAAAGGTCGAATGATCTCTTTGATATGAAGATACTAACTTACAAAGGCAAGAGAGAAGGAACGAGAGAAATGAAAGAGCTTTAAATAGAACAAAGAGGGGGGGGGAGGGCAAGGGGATAGGAATAATAGCAGACTGAGTTATCCATGATTACCCTAAATACATGTATGAAGACACAATTGTTGTAAAAATACTTTATATTAAACCAGCAACTTGAAAAATCGTGCTCTTTATATGTAATATGAAAAGAAATTACTCTGCAAACATTTATAACAAATTAGAATAATAAAAAATAAAAAACAGTCAATTTGTATAGTCTTCATATTTTTGTCTCTTGGTCCCAAGAGGATTCCACACTTTCACGTCTACCACCACCACTACTACCACCACCACCAGCAGCAGCACAAAAGGGGTTGTTGAGTGAGCATTCATGAGGGAGTGTAAAATTATCAGTCATTAAGACTTGGTGGTCAATCATTTATAGAAGAGGTCTCTGGGTATATAAACATTCCTCAAACTTAATTCATAATCATCCCAGTGAGGAGGCATATTAGACATCTTTTTCTTTATAAACTCCTTTATGCCTAGATCGTGAAATTTTAGATGAAGTTTTCCTTTCCTCAAGAACTAATTTTCAGACCTTTGAGGGCAATATTGTTCCTGCTGAGATTGCATGATACATTGTGATGAATGCAAAAACTGGAACCTCATTTCTTCCCCATATTTGGTGCATAACACTAGAATACTTTCTTAGCCTCTATTAGGCTGGCCTTGGTCATCTCTAAAAGAGGTCTCATAATGGTTCCCTTACAGAACTGTAGAGAGGGGTAAATGAGAAATCTTGTACAGAGTAGATGGCACATAGTAGGATTTCAACAAATGCCCAGGATATCCTGGTCCACTTTTATCCCTCCCAGAGAAGTGATGAATGCTTCTTATACCAGTTTAACTGCCACAGAGGCCACCTGGAAATGAAGTAATAAGAAGTAGCACATACTCAAATTATGAGTAAAGGACTGGAACCATTTTGTGTTACAGGGTGAATTTGCTGGGTGATTTTTAGGAGTAAGAAGATCATCATCATTAATTTAATTTAATTTAATTCTTCATCATTTTCTGTCCCCTTATTTGATCTTCTAGAATTATGTTGGAAAAACAGTTTCCCACTGAGCTCCAAATCAAGAGAGAGTGAAAACAAGAGGAGAAAGGAATCACCAGTCCTTTACCTTTATGCCAGACACATTACCTTTCATAAAACCCAGCACCAGGATTTCATCTGCTCTATCAGCTTCTTCAAGGAGAGAAGGGTGAGTACTCATATGGGAATGATGTTAGAAACATGGAAAGCTATCAGGTTTTAAGTCCCAGAAAGCCTCACCTAAAATACTGTTGGATGTCCTTGGGGGAAATAGTTATAATTCTGTTTCTTATGTTTTTGAATGAATGAATGGGCACTTTATTGCACAGTGGCATTGAATGCTATGTGGAGGTCAAGTCTAAATTTAAAGGATACTATAAGGCCACAAACTCAGTTTCAATCATCCCTGCAACTCCATATGGAAGTAGATGAGCAGGATTGATATTAAGTTTCTCCATAAGTCCAGCACAACCATATTTCCTCCATAATACTTGCCTCCCAGCTTTCAGAAAACCCTCTGCCCCAACTTATGACAGACAGGTGCTTGCTCAGGGAAGAGTCTTATTTCTGATTCTTACTAGATGACTCTGAGAAAATGATTTTCTATCAGTGAGTTTAACCTTGACATCTGTAAAATGGGAATAATGATACCTTCCACACAGTGTTATTTGAATTATAGAAAAATGTAATCACATTTTTAAGCTATGGATATATGTGATATCAAAAAGTAGGTGAACACTTGTACCTTTTTTCCCCTTTGAAAATAGTGTTTCTGAAATTTCTCTAATAAGGTAACTTGGGAATGTTTTGATATTACAAACCCTTGAATATTCTTGTACATGGTTCCCAGACTGACAAGCTCTTTTCCTGGCTCTAGTAGTGGGCCTTGTGAGAAACCTCATTCATGTAGTTCTGTGGTTAGGAGCATGTGCTTTATAATTACACACACCCATGAAGAGAGGATATTGATATCTCACTAGCAGGGTTGTTAGGAGATAAAATCTTGCTAATAATGTGAGGAACCTGGAACTGACTCCCTCTAAACAATCAGCTCCATAAATAGTAGCTGTCTTTTCTTCCTGAAGCAGCAAACTCATGTAGCAACTTGACCTGCCCCTTTAGTCTGGGCTTCTTAACCACAACGAACATGAGAATCACATTGGGATTCTTTTCTAAACCCTCACTTGACAATCCCTTGTTGTTGGAAATTGGACTTCTTTTTTTTTTTTTTTTTTTTTTTTTTTGGTACCGGGGATTGAACTCAGGGGCACTCGACCACTGGGCCACATCCCCAGCCCTTTTTTGTATTTTATTAGAGACAGGGTCTCACTGAGTTGCTAAGTGCCTCGCCATTGCTGAGGCTGGCTTTGAACTTGCAATCCTCCTGCCTCAGCCTCCCAAGTGCTGGGATTACAGGTGTGCGCCATCGCGCCTGGCTGGAAATAGGACTTCTATATGAAGTGACATCAAGTTATTAAGCTGTACTAATTATATGAGCCTCAGAAAATTGATATGCTCTTTGGCACTTACAGTGTAAACTCTTCTTTCCACCAGCCGTAGATATTACAAGCTTTTGCCTTTATTGAAAATCTGCTTGCTTATTTTCTACAGACCTGCCCCATTGGAATATTGCACTCAGAGGATCATTAATCTTACAAACTCACAGCTTGTATTCCTCTATAGTAGCTTGTATTTTAACAGCTCAAATAGGAAAATACTTTTATGATTAATATGAGTAGCTTGCATTTTAACAGCTCAAAGTGGAAAATACTTTCACGATTAATATGAAGAAAATTTGAAGGGAATCAAAATAATTTATTAAATGAAATTGGGCTGTTGATTCTTTTTGTTCCAGATGCAAAATCACATGAATTGAGTGATGAGAGGGCAAATGAATGATGATGCCTTATACTTAATAAGACACCATCCAACTGGATATGGCAGCCCCAGTGTGGGCTTGTGGAGATACCTCTACGTCACTCCCTGAATCATTTTCTGCGGACTTAGATATGCTCCATCTGTAGCTCTGAGGGTGTGTGTGACTTCTGGGAATTAGTTATGGGGAGAAATGCTAGGAAAGTGCTATCATACACAGAAACCATGAAAGGAGGGGAACTTGATGCAAAAAATGAGTGAAAACCATGGCTCTAAATCAGATCAATGAATTATAGATGTGATGACCAATAACAAAGGTGGCACATTTACTTTCCTGAAAGTCATCTGGAATCCCTGTCAGAGGCTGACACTGCTATGTCTGTGTGCCTTGGAAACTGGTTTCTGATATTATGAGCAATGACAGCATTATTGTTACCTTCATATGGCTGAATCAGGGGAGATCATGAGGGAAGACGGACTCCTTTGGAGGGCACAGGTGCTCAGGGTTACTTTTAAGACCTCACTAATGGAAAAGAACAGTGTCCTCTAGCTGAGAAGAGGACAAGAGAGACAGTTAGGGGGGCAGCATGTGTTTCTTAAAGCAAGAACCACACACTGGTTCTGGGCCTGGACCATCAACACTGGCTGTGTCATGCTGGCCTGGGACTTTAGAGCACTTTTAAATACTTCCAATAAACTAGAACTAGAACCTGACTGGGTCTTCTGAATCCCAATTCTGTGGTCTCCTCAAGAATTTTCCCAACCTACTTTTTGAGGAAAAAGAGATTGATGCCACTCCCTTACAGGGGTGATTTTGAAAATGGACTACGTCTCTATGTGTGTAGAAAATAAGCCCCAGGCAAATAGAACCCCATCAAGTTAATGAGACCCTTGGATACTTGGAAAATGGAGGGATCAGTCAATGGAGCAATTTGTCCAGAGCACAAAATGTTTGGTACATAGGCTGGGTTCATGGGGGTGGGGAGTCTTGGTGGGAAGAGGAGGTGGGCTACTTTTGAGGGTGTTCAGTGAAAGGCAGGTGACCAAATCAAGAGACTGAGAGCCAACCAAGAGATTTATTGGGGAGCAATGGTGGTCGGCGGGAGAGCTGGGGACAGCTGCAGGAAAGCAGAAGGGCTGAGTGCATGCAAGCTTCAGCTTATATCTGTAGTTAGGGATATTCGTCATATACTGATTGGGCCGTGGGGTCTGGAGGTTGTTTGTCACATACTGATAGGGTTATTAGGGTCTGGAGGTAATGGGGTCACCAGCATGATTGTCTTATTGGTTGATTTAAATTTGGGCGCCAACAGTTTGGGCATGAATAGGTTTGGCACGCTCAGCTCTGACTGGCCTGAGGGGGAATGTCGTTGGAGAAGAAGGTGGGGCAGCGCCATCTTTGAGTGGAAACTGATTTAGGCCGTTTTGAGAAATGGGAAATTGCTGATATTTCTAACATACAGGAGGTATGGTTTTTATTCACTTTTCTAAATAGCTCCAGCATTACCTGAAGCCTCTCTTCTAGGGGCTATATTTGGCTCTAAGCCTCTGTTGCTATGCAACAGCCTACCTCTGAGCTCAGAGCATGATTCAGGGAAACTGGTCTAGGCAGCCATGTCCATGGAGTCCTAGAGAGGAGATTAACTGTGGGGGAGGTGGGGGAATTATGGGCAGCCATTGCAGGAGTGAGGTCTTGGAATCTAGATGGCCTGCTTTTAGGGAGGAGCCATCTATACAGTGTGGACATGTCCATCAACACTAGTAAGGAAAGAATATAAATAAAGGAAATGGTCAATGAACAAAATATAAACAGGGAGTCAGCATCAAATAAGTTTATGTTTCATCTTTTAATGTAAATATGACATTTCCAAATAGAATTAGCACACTTTCCAAACTGTTTCATGAATTACTCTAAAGTATAATATCCCTTTTCTCATTTAAAAAATTAGGGGTTTTTCCAGCAGCTTCAGAGACTGAGGCAGGAGATCATGAGTTCAAAGCCAGCCTCAGCAACTTAGTGAGTCCCTAAGCAACTCAGCAAGACCCTGTCTCTAAATAAAATATTAAAAAGGGCTGGGGATGTGGCTCAGTGGTTAAGTGCACCTGGGTTCAATCCCCAATATCCACCCCCAAAATTAGCTGTTTTAATTCTTTTTAATTCTTTTTTAATTCTTTTAATTCATTTTAAAGAATAAAGGAGGCTGACCTCCGCCCCAAAGCAGGAGACAGCAAGGACTGACCCGCCAACTCTGCTTGATTTCAGGCGGGCCGAGGACAGTCCTGGGGACTTGCATCAGAGTGCCACTAGGCCCAGGTCAGTCCCCCTGACCTTCATCCCAGTGCAGCCAGCACCAAGTCAGTCCCACTGACATCCCCTTGAGTGTGGCCAGGTTCAGAGAATTTTTGCCAACCTCTGCCCAAGCACAGGTGGGCCCAGGTCAGCCCAGCCCACACATGCAGAGTGCAGGCGAGTCTAGGACAGCTTCACTGACCTCGGCTCAGAGGACTGCCTCTTCCAACCAGCAGACCACCACAGGAGCTCAGACTCAACCAGTTTGACCCACACCAACCTGCGTGGACCCAGCCCCAGGTAGAATACTTTGAGGGACAACAGCAGGTTCTGATAGCCCAACACTAAGGGGAGGCACAGACAACCTGCGAGGATATTGTAAGACTATAGGGAAGAAAATGTAATATCTCAGATCCTACACTGCAAGAAAGTAAGGCAAATGGACAACATGAAAAAACAAGGGAGGAAAGTACTCCAAACAAGCCAGGATTCTACAATAATAGAACCTATGCTCAGTGAAGTTGATGAAATGTCAGAGAAGGAGTTCAGAAGGTTCATAATTAAAATGATCTGTGAATCAAACAATGACCTAAATGAGCAAATACAGGCAAAAACTGACCACTGCAATAAAGATATAAGAGAGAAAATACAGGTAGCAAAAGATTACTTCAAAAAAGAGATAGAAACTCTGAAAAAAAAGTCAGAATTCCTTGAAATGAAGGAAACAATTAACCAAATAAAAACCACAATTGAAGGCATCACCAAGAGACTAGATCAACTGGAAGAAAGAACTTCAGACAATGAAGACTATGTATATAATCTTGAAAATAAAGTTGACCACACAATGAAGATAGTAAGAAACCATGAACAGAACATCCAAGAAGTATGGGACAGCATCAAAAGACAAATCTAAGAGTAATTGGGATAGAGGAAGGCACAGAGTTTCAAACCAAAGGAATGCACAATCTCTTCAATGAAATAATATCAGAAAATTTCCCAAGCATGAAGAATGAATTGGAAAACCAAATACAAGAGGCTCATAGGACACCAAATGTACAAAATTACAACAGATCTACACTAAGACACATTATAATGAAAATGCCTAACATACAGAATAAGGATAGAATCTTAAAGGCAGCAAGAGAGAGGAATCAGATCACATACAGGAGGAGACCAATTCATATCACAGCAGATTTTACAACTTAGACACTCAAAGCTAGGAGATCATGGAACAACATATTCCAAGCTCTGAAAGAAAAGGGATGCCAACCAAGAATCTTATACCCAGCCAAATTAAACTTTAGATTTGAGGACGAAATAAAAACCTTCCATGATAAACAAAAGTTAAAAGAATTTACAAGTAGAAAGCCAGCACTACAGAACATCCTCAGTAAAATATTCCATGAAGAGGAAAAGAAAAACAACGATGAAAATCAATAGAGGGAGGTATTACACTAAAGGAAAAAACAATCAGAAGAGAAACCATGTCAAGTTAAATACCAAAAATAAACAAAAATGGCTGGGAATACAAAACACATCTCATTAATAACTCTGAATGTTAATGGCTTAAACTCACCAATCAAAAGACATAGACTAGCAGATTGAATCAAAAAAAATAGATCCAACAATATGCTGCCTCCAAGAGACTCATCTCATAGGAAAAGACATCCATAGGCTGAGGGTGAAAGGTTGGGAGAAATCCCACCACTCACATGGACTGAGGAAACAAGCAGGGGTTTCCATCCTCATTTCAAATAAAGTAGACTTCAAGCTAAAGTCAATCAAAAAGGATAAAGAAGGACACTACATACTGCTCAAGGGAACCATACACCAACAAGACTTAACAATTATAAATATATATGCCCCAAACAATGGAGCATCCATGTTCATCAAACAAAATATCCTCAAGTTTAAGAGTCAAATTAACCACAACACAATAATTCTGGGTGACTTTAACACACTCCTTTCACCACTGGATAGATCTTCCAAACAAAAGCTGAACAAAGAAACTATAGAACTCAAAAATACAATAAACAACTTAGACTTAACTGACTTATATAGAATATTTCATCCTTCAACAAGCAAATACACTTTCTTCTCAGCAGCACATGGATCCTTCTCTAAAATAGACCATATACTATGCCACAAAACAACTCTTAGCAAATATAAAAAAAATAGGGATACTACCCTGCATTCTATCAGACCATAATAGAAATCAAGATAAAATAAGAAATAAAAGCTACTTTAACACCTAGAGACTAAATAATATGCTACTGAATGAACAATGGGTTGCAGATGACATCAAAGAGGAGATTAAAAAAATTCTTACAGGTGAATGAGAACACAGACACAACATATCGAAATCTCTGGGACACTATGAAGGCAGTTCTAAGATTGAGTTCATTCCTCAAAGGAAGAAAAAGTCAACAAATAAATGACTTAAAATTACATCTCAAAGCTCAAGAAAAAGAATAACAATCCAACACCAAAAGTGGTAGAAGACAGGAAATAATTAAAATCAGAGCTGAAATCAATGAAATTGAAATAAAAAAAATAATTGAAAAAATTGACAAAACAAAAAGTTGGTTCTTTGAAAAAATAAATAAAATTGACAGACCCTTAGCCAGGCTAACAAAGAGAAGGAGAGAGAAATCTCAAATTACTAACATATGCAATGAAAAAGGAAATATCACAACAAACACTACGGAAACACAGGAAATAATTTGAAATTGTTTTGAAAAATTGTACTCAAACAAAATACAAAACACCGAAGGCATTGGCAAATTTCTAGAGTTGTATGATATGCCCATATTAAAGCAGGATGATATACACAATTTGAACAGACCAATTTCAAGTGATGAAATAGGATGCCATCAGAAGCCTACCAACCAAGAAAAGCCCAGGACCAGATGGATACACAGCCGAGTTCTACAAGACCTTTAAAGAAGAACTGATACCAATACTCTTCAATTTATTTCAGGAAATAGAAAAATAGGGAGCACTTCCAAATTCATTCTATGAGGCCAATATCACCCTGACCCCAAACCAGGCAAAGACACATCCAAAAAAGAAAACTTCAGACCCATATCTTTAATGAACATAGATGCAAAAATTCTCAATAAGATTATGGCAAAATGGATACAAAAACATATCAAAAATATAATACACCACAATCAAGTGGGGCTCATTCCAGGGATGCAAGAATGGTTCAACATATGGAAATCAATAAATGTAATTCATCACGTCAATAGACTTAAAGATAAGAACCATATGATTATCTCAATAGATGCAGAAAAAGCATTTGACAACATAGAACACCCCTTCATGTTCAAAACACTAGAAAAACTAGGAATAACAAGAACATATCTCAACATCATAACAGCTATCTATGCTAAGCCCCAGGCCAACATAATTCTAAATGGAGAAAAATTGAAAGCATTCCCTGTAAAAACTGGAACAAGACAGGGATGCCCTCTTTCACCACTTCTATTTAACATAATAATTGAAATGCTGGCCAGAGCAATAAGACAGATGAAAGAAATTAAAGGGATACAGATAGGTAAAGTAGAACTCAAATTATCATTATTTGCTGATGATATGATTTTATACCTAGAAGACCCAAAAAATTCCACCAGAAAACTTCTAGTACTCATAAATGAATTCAGCAAAGTAGCAGGATACAAAATCAACATCCATAAATCTAAGGCATTTCTATATATCAGTGACAAATCCTCTGAAAGGGAAATGAGGAAAACTATCCTGTTTACAATAGCAAAAAAAAAAAAAAAAAAAACTTGGGAATCAACTTAACCAAAGACATGAAAGACCTCTATAATGAAAACTACAGAACACTAAAGAAAGAAATTATGGAAGACCTTAGAAGATGGAAAGATCTACCCTGTTCTTGGATAGGCAGAACTAATATTGTCAAAATGACCATACTACCAAAAGCACTATACGGATTTAATGCAATGCCAATCAAAATCCCAATGACATTCCTCCTAGAAATAGAAAAGGCAGTCATGAAATTCATCTGGAAAAATAAGAGACCGAGAATAGCTAAAGCAATCCTTAGCAAGAGGAGTGAATCAGGTGGCATCACTATACCAGACATTAAATTATACTACAGAGCAATAGTAACAAAAACAGCATGGTATTGGCACCAAAATAGGCTGGTAGACCAATGGTATAGAATAGAGGACACAGAGACTAAATCATATAATTCCAGCTATCTTATAGTAGACAAAGGCGCCAAAAATGTACATTGGAGAAAAGATAGCCTCTTCAACAAATGGTGCTGGGAAAACTGGAAATCCATATGCAACAAAATGAAATTAAACCTCTATCTCTCACCATGCATAAAATTCAATTCAATGTGGATCAAGGACCTAGGAATCAGACCAGAGACACTACACCTAATAAAAGAAAAAGTAAGCTCTAATCTCCAACATGTTGGATTAGGGCCCAAGTTCCTTAATAAGAATCCTGTAGCACAAGAATTAATGTCAAGAATCAATAAATGGGATAGTTTCAAATTACAAAGCTTCTTCTCAACAAAAGAAACAATCAGTGAGGTGAATAGAGAGCCTACTAATTGGGCTCTCTATTTTTACCACACGCAGGGCAGATAGAGCACTAATCTCTAAAATATATAAAGAACTCAAAAATATTAACACCAAAAAAAACCCCAATCAATAAATGGGGCAAGGAACTGAACAGACACTTCTCAGAAGATATACAATCAATCAACAAATACTTGAAAAAATGTTCAACATCTCTGGCAATTAGAGAAATGCAAATCAAAACCACTCTAAGATTTCATCTCACACCAGTCAGAATGGCAGCTGTTAAGAACACAAACAACAATAAATGTTGGTGAGGATGTGGAGAGAAAAAGGTATGCTCATACATTGTTGGTGGGTCTGCAAAATGGTGCAGCCAATATGGAAAGCAGTATGGCGATTCCTTGGAAAACTTGGAATGAAACCACCTTATGACCCAGCTATCCCACTCCTCGGTCTATACCCTAAGGACTTAAAAACAGCATACTACATGGACATAGCCACATCAATGTTTATAGCAGCACAATTCACAATAGCTAAACTGTGGAACCAACCTAGATGCCCTTCAGTAGATCAATGGATAAAGAAAATGTGGTATATATACACAATGGAGTATTACTCAGCAATAAAAGAGAATAAAATCATGGCATTCTCAAGTAAATGGATGAAGTTAGAGAATATAATGCTAAGTGAAGTAAGCCAATCCCAAAAAGCCAAATGCTGAATGTTTTCTCTGCTATAAGGAGGCCAATTTACAATGGGGTTGGGATGGGGAGCATAGGAAGATTAGAGGAACACTAGAATGTCCAATGGGGAGGGAGGGGAAGGGGGGGGCAAAAGGGTGAAGAAAAAAAGATGGTAGAATGAGATGGATATCATTACCCTAAGTGCATGTATGAAGTCACGAATGGTGTGAATATACTTTGTATACAACCAGAGATATGTAAAATGTGCTCTATAAGTATAATATGAAATGTAATACATCCTGCTGTCATTCCTAACAACTTACAACAAAAAATAAATTTGAAAAAAAAGAAAAAAGGAATATATTCAGTGTCCTAATTATGAAGGTGTCCCTCCCACTGTCCTAATACGAAGGTGGCTTCTGTCGGTAGATTTGCACATATTCTCCAAATACTTGGTTAGAAGTCCTCCTGTCATTACATGATGAGCTACTTTGATGTATATTAAGGTGCTGAAAACACAAATACCACTTCCCTCAACTTTTGTTTTGTTTTGTTTTGTTTTTGGTACCAGGGATTAAATCCAGGGGCACTTGGCCACAGAGCCACATCCCCAGCCTTTTCAATTTTTTTTTTTTTTTTTAAATTTTAAGACAGGTCCTTAGTAAGCTACTTAGAACCTCACTAAATTTCTGAGGCTGACTTTACACTTGTGATCCTCCTGCCTCAGTCTCCCAAGTTGCTTGGATTACAGGCTTGTCCACCGCACCCAGCTTCTCTTCACCTTTATACAAATATTAACTTGTATTTATATATACACAAGTATGTATTCACATTCA
Source organism: Tamias sibiricus (assembly GCA_025594165.1). Lineage (NCBI taxonomy): Eukaryota > Metazoa > Chordata > Mammalia > Rodentia > Sciuridae > Tamias > Tamias sibiricus. Next base: position 94,184,262 of record CM046667.1, on the reverse strand, counting down.
CAAATTCTTCAAAAATTATAATATCATACATACTCATGTTTAGCTTGCTTTCTTGCTTAATATTGCCTGGCTCAATCATTATTTACACTTTGTTATGTCTTATGGGTTTGCTATATTGAATTTTGTTTTTGTGGATGTATATTTTATGTGAATTTCTTTTTGCTGTCATTTATCCATCTTTTTGTTGGTTAAAAATGTGCTTCATATTTTGAGCATTTCAGCCTAATGTGTTAAAAAGTATTTGGGAATAATTTAGCCCAAGGTTTCATACAACTTTTACCTTTTTTTTTTTTTCAAATAGAAAGTGTCTTTAGCTAGATGTGGTGGCTCCAGCCTGTAATCTGAGTGATTCAGGGGGCTGAGGCAGGAGGATCACAAATTGAAGGCCAGCCTCTATAATTTAGTGAGGTCCTGAGCAACTTAGTGAGAACCTGTCTCAAAATTTAAAAAATGAAATTAAAATAAAAGTGCTTGGGGATGAAGTTCAGTAGTAAAGCACCCCTGGGTACAAGACCCAGTACCAAAAGACAAAAAAAAATGTATTCAAATTCCAATAACTTTTTAAAAATATTTTTTATTTGTAGGTGGACACAATAGCTTTATTTATTTATTTATATGTGGTGCTGAGGATTGAACCCAGTGCCTCACATGTGCTAGGCCTACCACTGAGCCAAAACCCCAGCCCATCCAATAATATTTTTATTTAAAGAATACAGTTTACTATAATGGAAATTGAGCAATACCCTGAGGAGCATCAAGTGCCAAGACCCAGGAGATTAGAACATTCAGAGTCCTAAGCATGAAGAGATTATATGGTGATGGATGGAAAAGAGGAGACAGGGAGCCTAACAGTCAAAAAGGGAGCAGATAGGGCTCTGAGATAATGAACTGGACATTCAAGGGTCTGGGAAATCAATCTGTGGCCTCAAGCTCTGATTGAAGCATTATTTGTTTGCTTTTATTTGTGATTCTACAGAAGTTGCAGGAAGTCTGTGTGAGATCAAATCCTTGCCTGACTGAAGAGATTCTTGGTTGAAAGTAAGTCATCCTACCATTACATAATCAGCTATTTTGATGTAGATTAAGGTGCAAATAACAGAGATACTTCTTTTATCCAATTTTATTTTATTTTGTTGGGAGTGGGAGACAATGTCAAACCTTGCATGATCTAGGTTTGAAGTCTGCCCTTGAATATAGTCCCTGAAGGGCCCACATGTAATCATTAGTTTTTCCTGCTCAGAGTTTAAAGGATGGTGATAGCATAAAGGACTGTGTATGTTGAGAAATTTTATGGTCATTAAGGTAATGAAGCCATTTAAGCCTTATTAACAGACAAACAGGATCAATGGAATCCATAATAACAATCATAAGTAGCAGTTAAGCATTGGGTGAGGGTGGGAGTTACAGGCAGGGATCCAGGGTATATGGATAGTTGATCAGTTCAGAGATAAGTTCTGGGGAATATTGTTGGGAGGGGAGATTAGTATACAGAATCCAGAGGTATTCTGAGGAAAGACACAAAAGTTGTTTGGAAATGGGGGTTGGAAAAGGACATCATTGAGACCATTCCCCCTGCAGTTCCTTCTCCATAAAACCTCCTTCCCCACAGAGGCTCTTGGGCTCTTGTGGGACATGGGGAGTGGTCAACCACCTACCTCATTTATAACCAATATAAGAAATACACCTTGTTGGATGTGTCTATGAACTTGATGTCTTTGTATGTGATATAAAAGAAAGTAAGTGAGCTATGGGAAATAATGTCTCCTTTTGGAGCTAAGTTCATATGAATTTTACGTTTCCATTCTCCCTCTAACCCTATCCCAAGCAGAATGCACCAGGGCCGATAAAATGAACAGAGAAGTGAAGGGCAAAAATCACACCAGCCAAGAGATTTATTCACCAGCCTCTACGGCTGGTTGGAGGCAGAAGAAGTACAGGGAGGAAGGAGTCAGGGAGAGGGAAGCGAGCAAGCTCTGAACAGAGGGTTGGTGCCTAGTGGTGCCAGCCACGGTCTCCGGAGCTGCCGGCTGGAGCAGCGCAGTCAGGCTGCAGACAGTGAGTCTGGAGCTGCTGCAGCAGCTACTTCCTCTCCACAAAGACGAGCTGTTGTGTTGGAGCTCCAGGCAGGCAGGGACTTAAGTAGGGATTTCTGGGGGGGGGGGGGAATGCCTGAGTGACCTTTAACGCCATTGGCTCTTTTCCCAGTAAACAGGGTGACCTTTAAGCCGATTGGCTCCTGCCTGGGGAACAGAGCAACTTTTAGGCTGATTGGCTCCTGCCTGGGGAAATTGAAACCAGGTTGCTCCTAATGGAATTTTCCATGGGGGAAGTGGCGTGTCAGCTGAAGCCTATCTATCAGGAAGCTGTACATGAACCATCCTTTCTGGGATTGACATTTGCTGTCTTCCATCTTGATCAGCCCTCCCACTCCACACTCTGTACCATGCCATAATGCAGGCACTCACTGCTGGCTCAAGGGTGTAAAAGTGAAAACTCACTTGAAAAGAGACTATAGGGGCACTCTGATTTCACAGTGGTGCCTGGGAAGTTGTTTCCCTAGGATTCATTTAACTGCACTCAGCTTTTTGGGCACTCAGAGGCTGCTATAGCCGTGGTCCAAGGGGAACCGGCTTTAACTGGTGGCATAGTCTATGAGGTGCTGGTACTGCAGGAATTTTAGGATGCTGGAGTTAGTGGCTCATGTAGGCTTCCATTGACATTATTGATATTTCAAAGGAAGGCATGGGAGACCCAGCAAAGTATAGTGGGTTAGAATCCCTGTGGACACCCCCTGAGAGGGTGATGTGTGAAGCTTTGAGTGTGAATCCAAAGATGTAGTGGAGATTCCATGAATTAAGAAAATGCCAGAAACACAGATTATCTGCCAAGGAAAACTTCAGGGAGTTAGCAAAGTCAGTCCAAGAGAGATGGACATGTGGGTTGCAACTGGCAGAGCCCATAGGGGTGGGACTGGTTAAACTCTTTGGGGCTCACATCTCACCATCATGTGTCCTGGATGCCAGCCTACCATGAACTGAAACCTCTGAATCCATGATCCAAAATAAATCTTTCCATCTCCAAGTTGATTTTCCCAGGTATTTTGTCACAGCAACAAAATGTTGACTAATACCGAAAGAAAAGTGAGAAATTGGGAGACGGGTGAGCGAGAAATGAAAGATGGAGACCAGACAGAGATACACATGAGAGTTTACTTGTCAGAGCTGACAAATAAAGACAGATCCCTCCATAGTCAGAGGGAGGCAAGATAGGCTTGGTTTGGGGGCTTTTATGGGCCATGCTCAGGGATCAGAGCCCAGCAGGTCCTAATGCAGGCGGTTTAAGGGTGGGGTTAGTATGAGGGACCCAACCAGCACAACTACAGAGGAGTAAAGGTTTGTTTGAGGGCTCATGGTTTCAGGGGTCTTAATCCATAGAAGGCCAGCTCCATTCCTTGTGGCTTGAGGTGAGGCTGAAAATCTCGGTGGATTGTGTAGCTGAGGGAAGCAGCTCACACAAGATCAGGAAGCAGAGAGAGTTCACTTGCCAGATACAAATATATATATATATATATATATATATATATATGTATATATATATATATATACCCAAATCCATGCCCAAATTCCCACCTCCTCCAGCCACATCCTACCACTTCAGTTACCACTCAGTTAATACCTATCTGGAGATTAAATCATTGATTGGGTTAAGACTCTTACAACCCAATCATTTCTCCTCTGAACATTCTTGCATTGTCTCACAAATGAGCTTTTGCAGGACACCTCACATCCAAAATATAACAATTTCCTCCATCCCAAATGCTTACACATTCTCATATGCAGATTTATTTTCAGCTCACTCAGGGGTTGGACTTCCTCTCTCAGGACATAGAGACCCAACAAAGGGTGTAAAATTCCAGAAAGAAATGGTTGATGCACTTAAGTCCAGGCCCTCCCTGTTTCACCCTCCCTCTTGCAAAGCCCTCTGGCCTGAGACTTCCAGAACTATAGAACAGTTAATTCCAGCCATGTAACTATTTTCAGAACATTCTGTTACTTTACTCTAATTCAAGAGAGCCTCACATATTATATGACTTTAATAAAGCTGTTTATCGAGGGGTCACCCCCATTATATGGGTCTCAGTTACACTCTGTTTCTACAGGTAGCATCTGAATGACTCCAAACAAGCTCCTGAATCTTGTTAAGAGTCACCAACTTTAGAAAGCTGTAAATTTTGAAATCAGAGCCCCATTGTGAGGAATATGTGGAAAAAAATAATGTAATTAGCAAGTGCAGTGCCAGGCCTACAGTGGGTACTCAGAGTTCTCTGGGTGCAGAATGAAGGAATTACAATGTAATGTAACCAACACAGAGACTGGAATGCAGAGTGCCCTGTATTTGTAGCAACACATACCTGGGCCCCAAGCCTTCTATTGGTTTCCTCTGCAGGGGTGGCTCAATTGAAAACAGCTCCCTGGGTGTTAGGCTGGTAGTAAACTCAGGAGGCAGTAAGAACAGGAAGTTAAGTCTCCTCTGGCCTCGAGGCTCTCCTCTCTATGCCCTCAGGGATGGAACTTCCTGTAAAGACTCCATCTTGTTAGTCTAGCTCTGACAAAGTGAGTTGGAGTTTGCTCTCAGCTTGCTCAGCAGCCTTCCTCAATCTTTTAGAAACTCAAGTTTCCAGACAACGTAGATTCTCTTCACAAGAACCTCGTGAGGATTTTGGTGGTGAGACACATAATGGGTGAGTTGGTGAGCATGAGGCCTTGGTCTCAGGCCCCCACAGGCCAGGGGGTATTCTGAGCCCCTCCCCCATCCATAAGAAGCCTTACTAACTATTAAGATACAAAGAGGGGTTGAGGCAAGGTCCCTGGTTGACCATTTTTCATTCTCCAGAAGACAAGTGTCAACTGAGGCCTGAGATAATTTTTCTTCCCACATGGAAAACCTTTATTTGGCTTGGCTGAAGTTAATTTTTTTCTCCCATTTGAGGGGGAAGTCTTGAGTTAAATGGTCTCCTAAAGTCCAAGGTTTGAGGAATGGAGAGTGTCACCTGAAACAGGGGATTCCAGCTAGTGGTTGAAGAGGGGCAGGGAAGTTACTAGTACCCTTGAATCTTCATACCAACCATTCAGGGTAGATTGTATTATTCCCATAGAAGTTTCCCAAGCCTTATCTTATGTACTACCAGATGACCTATCTGGAATGTTCTATGTGTAGTTTTTATACATACTCTTCCATATCAATTAAGTAGATTTGTTACCCAGATTTTAAAAATAATTTAAGATGAGATTTAGCTATATTACCCAAGTTGGCTTTGAATTCCTGGGCTTAGGTGATCCTCCTGCCTCAGCCACCAGAGTCACTGGGACTGCAGGAATTCACTACCATGCCCATCTTATTACTTATATTATTTAAATCTTCACCAAATAGCTGAATTTTTGTCTTCCAGTTGTATCTGTTATTCAATAAGGTGTGTTAAAATTTCCCCAAAACTGTGAATGTGCTCATTTCTCCATTTCTTTTAATCAGTTTTTTTCTTTGTACATCTTGGCTCTATGTTCATGCATAAAAATCAAAAAATATTTTTAATATCTTACTGTTGAATTGATCCTTTATCATTATGAATTCTCCCTCTTTTCTCTAATTATATTTTCTTTGCTCTTTATATGCAATATGAAATGAAATGTACTCTGCAAACATGTATAACAAATTAGAATAAAAATAAATAAATAAATTTTTAAAAAATGAAAAAGAAAAAAATAAAGTGTAGCTTTTCTTAATAGAATTATACAGGTTTTCAGTTAGTGGATGGATAGAATGTTTTATTATTTTTTTCAGTACATAAAAAAAAACAATTTTGGACTGTGGATGTGGATTAGAGCATTTGCCTAATGTGTGTGATGCCCTGGGTTTAATTCTCAGTATTACCAAAATTTGACATAATAATTGTACATGTACATAATAATTGTACATGTTTATGTGGTACAGTATGATTTTTTATCTTAACTACACACATACTTTATTTTTCAAGATTCATTTTTTAGAAATCTATATTTCTATTTAGTTTCATTCCTATATTTTGCTGATTCTAAAACAATCAGTAATTCCAATTTAAAACAAAGATCATTCTTATTTTTTCCTTGACAAAAAACAAACCTTACATATCTTTGCTTAGCAGAAACATAATCTACTTTTCTCATTTGCAGAGTTGTTTTTCCTTTTTTCTACTCTTATTTTATTTTTACAATTTTTTTTTTTTTTTAGTTATACATGACAGAGTATATTTTGACATGATATTTCATTGCATTTATACAATGCATAATGATCATCTGATTATTATGGGGTAATTGGTATAGCCATTGCCTCAAACTTATCATTTCTCTATGTAAGTAACATTCAAAATCCTCTCTTCTAGCTATTTTGAAATATACAATTGTCATCAATCACAGTTACCCCATGTTGCTATACAACATTGGAAGTTATGCCTTCTATCCAATTGTACCACTGGATCCATTAACTGTCCTTCCTCCAACCCCAGACCTTTGCACCCTTCCTAGCCACTGATAACCTGGTATTGTACTCTCTATTTCTGTGAGGTCAACTATGAGCTTTCTACATATAAGAGAATATTTTGCCATGTATTTATTTAAAAGTTTTTATATCATTAAATTTTACATCTGTTTCTTTTAAGGAAAATTTGATGAAATATTTTCTTATGTAATCTGACTCTGTCCATATATCAATTTAGGATATTTAATTTACTTTACTTTTATGAAATTATATGATGTAACTTGGATCAAATAGACAATAATAATTTATATATATATTTGCATGTTCTGAGTTCTTACCGTCTCCTTTCCTTTGACATGTTTAAAATATGTCACTATTAAATTTTTACATCATTTGGCTGAACAAACATTATTTGGCCATCCTTAGAGTGTTTGCCCTTAGGATTACAATGTACATCTTTACCCCATCATGGTCTAATGTAAATTAGTTCTTTTGCAAATTCTCAAACAGTGCAGGGACCTTGGAATACTGTGATGTCATTGTCTCTCCTTATTTATTGTCATGCATTTTAATTCTGTGTAGATTATAGCACTTAGAAGAAATTATCATTGTATCATATAGACAATATTCACTTAGATTTGCCTACATATTGACAAATATCACTCATCTTCCTTTCCTGCATCAATGATCCCCCATCTGGGATCATATTTTTTGTCTACCTAAAAGCAGTATGGAGATTTCTTGGAAAACTGGGAATAGAACCATCCTGTGACCCAGCTATCCCACTCCTGGGTCTATTCCCAAAGGACTTAAAAACAGCATATTACAGTGACACAGCTACCTCAATGTTTATAGCAATACAATTCACAATAGCTAGGTTGTGGAACCAACCTAGATGTCCCTCAGTAGATGAGTGGATAAAGAAAATGTGGTATATATACAAAATGGAATTTTACTCAGCAATAAAAGAGAATAAAATAATGGTATTTGCAGGTAAATGGATGAAGTTGGAGAATATAATGCCAAGTGAAGTTAGCCAATCCCAAAAATCCAAATACCGAATGTTTTCTCTGATATAAGGAGGCTAATTCACAGTGTTGTTGGATGGGGGTACATAGGAGGATTAGAGGAACAATAGAATGGTCAAAGGAAAGAGAGGGGAAGGGAGGGAGCAAGGGGGAGGGAGCAAGGGGGAGGGAGGGGGGAAGGAAAAAAAAATTGGTGGTTGAATGAGATGGATATCATTATCCTAAATGCATGATTGAAGATCTGAATGGTACTTATATACTTTGTATACAAACAGTTGTATGTAAAAAGATGCTATATATGTGCATTATGAATTGTAATACATACATACTACTATTATAAATAAAAAAGAAAGAAAGCAAAAGAATCCTTAAATATTTCCTTTGATTTGAGTTTTCTGGCCAATTTTTGCTCAGTTTTTGTTTTAAGAACATTATTATGAAATGACTGTCTTTGGTTTAGTACACTTTTTTTCTATTAATGTTTTTATAGTGACTTTATGTCTTATTACTTGGAAATTTCTCAAGGAAGATTTCTTCATATGCTGCTTCTCTATTGTTTCCCAATTTCTGGCACTCAGAATAAACATGTGCTGGATACACTTATTACATCTCCTGTTTCCTCTCTTTTACAATTCTCCATAATTATGTATAACCAATATTTATTCTATATTTTCTTCAATCTTATTTTTCATTTCTCTAGTTCTTTCAGGAAGGGAACTTACCTTTCATCCTTGAACCATAACAGCAAACTTGCAGGGTAGATTTTTTATCTATCTCCTCAAGCAGAGGAGGGAGGTGAGAGTTAGAGATGATAAGCAAATTGCCCAAATCACCCAACCTGAAAAGGGCAAAGCAGGGAATAACATCACAGATCACATCCTGCCCTGTGATACATTTCTGTTTTCTCCTGACCCTGACCTTAGGACTGGGGATCAAAATATGATTTCACCTATGGTAGGAAAGCAATCTATCGTGGAGCTACATCTCCAGCTTTACATATTTCTTTTTAGATTATAAAAGACAGTGATATTTCTTCATATGCTATGATATTTTCCCAGAACTTTTTCTGGCATTTACCACTGATGTGTTTTTTTTTTTTTTTTAATACAAGGTCACAATTCCCAAGCTAACACCCTTCAAAGAAGAGCAAGATGCTGGGGTATTTTTCGAAGGAGATTTCTAAATTGGTCTGAACCATTCAGTGCTGCCATGCATATTTCATCCCACCAGGAGCAAGAAGGAGATCCATCAATGAATGATGCCCACATGGATTCTGGAGTTAGGTAGTAAGTGACCAGTATGGCTGGAATATATCAGCCAGTGAAATATATAACCCTGTATTTTAAATATGTAATTCTATCATCTCTCCAACCTGGCAGAGTGAGAAATGATAGGTTCAGATTAAAGGTTGAGCAAATTTTCATAATCCTGGTACCAAGGGGCAAAATATGTATAGAAAACTTTCTGAGCAGATAGGGATTATTTCCTTTTCTTCACTTCTCCATAGCACTCCGTATGCCATCCCATCCCCATCACTGGAGAAGCAATTTATACAAACAAGACCAGACCAATGTTAACATGGAGAGAGCGCAAAAACCTCCACAGCGAAGAACAGAGGGAAACAGGCAGAATGGAACCTTCGGGAGCTGGTTCAAGATCACAGTGAGTGTTGAGGCTAAATGGACCAAATATCCAGAAGGAGAACTGGGGCAGTTGTATTGGACAAGGTGCATTTCTGGGTCCAGGGGACTTGGTAATTTATTTTTTATCACTAGGAGTTAATATCCCAGGTCATGTAAGGGCAGATTAAGAAAGACAATATAAAGGGGACAAGGTGACTGCAGGGAGAATAGAAGTAATTGCATACAAGCAAAGGAAAAAAATTAACGCTAAGGAGATTGAACAATTCCACACCAGATTCCTGTTTGGCTAAAATTTAGTGTGTGTGTGTGTGTGTGTGTGTGTGTGTGTGTGTGTGTGTTTGATTCTCTGGGGTCCTTGGAAGAGAGGCAGGCCAGACCTGCCTTGGGTAAGATTTCTTGGGAATTTACCAAGGTAGTTCACATTAAATATCTGACAATGTTTATTTGAAGAAAACGATCTGAATTTTTTATAAAAAGATACTTAAGAAGTCCATGTCTGATATAAAAGCTAAAAATAATGGAATTTGTCCTATCTGTAGAAATTATTTTAAAGCCTGAAAAAGGTCAGAAAGACACATGCTTGCATTAAATTTAATGTTTAATTCCATGATGTCCGTCTTTCCTATCTTTTTTTTTTGTTGTTGTTCCTAGATTCCATTTGGAATAAAATATGAAGAAAAGTGGCTGCTGAATTTGATTCAGAGCCAGTGCAGTCTCCCTTTTACCCCAGTTGAGGTAAGAGAGAAAAGTGAGGAGTATAAGAGAAAACAGGACAGAGTAAGGCTAGAAGAGCAAAAACTCTGGCCTCACATTCTATTTCTCACCCCTGTCACTGTAGTTTCACTATGAGAAAATGCAGGCCCAGTTCTTTGTTGAGAATGCCAGCATTGCCTTTGCATTGAAGAATATTGGTGATAAGATTCGGGATGATGATAATGAAAAGGTATGTGTCAAGGGAATAACCAGAGACAATCAAGAGAGCAAGAGGGCAGGCCAGGGGTGAGATCTTGATCTTGGGGTTCAAAATTCTTGGTGCAGACCCAATTCCTCATGTGTTATCTGCAGATATCAATCTTTGTCACTCCTTCTGAGGTACCCTGCTCTCTGAAGGAGCTGCAGTCAGAAAAGGTAGAGCAAGTGAAGGTAATGTAGACTCAAAACAAGTTGTGCACCAACAGCCATACCCCTCTTTTTCTCCCCCATCTATTGCCCTACCACCTCTGCCTCAGAGCCACTGAACTCCTTCTTTAACTTTGCAGTTGACCATGAACAAACAATGTGATGCCTCCCAGAAAGCTCTTGTCATGCAGAGACTCCCTATTGAACCAAGTATGGCTGATAGCAGTAATTCTGGGGTAGAGGAGGGCAGATGGGTTTGCCTGGGAGGGATATTTAGGGATTGGCATTTGGAGAAGTATTGGTGCTGGAATTGGGCTAGCTGGTCTCCTCCTCTCATCCTTCTCATTCCCACCTCTTGCTTCCTGAAGACTTGATGACCCATGCTATTGAAATGGCACCGAATCCTAGAAGGCACATGGTTACTTCCTTGAATGTTCTTGAAGAGAACAAACCCAATGTGAGACCTTAGTCTTAATGATGTTATTGAGGGTGGGAGAGGTTAGCTAGCAGTCAGACTGGGCTCCAATATTTCCCATTAGAGCCCTTACTCTTAACTCTTCCCTCATCATAGCTTACCTCACCAACCTACCAGCTGGTTGGCATGCTGGACACTGTGCCAAAGGATCTCAATATTGAAAACACAGATGTCTCCAAAAGTAAGGTAAGATGTAAGACTCAGATAATTATTTGAAGGAAAAGTGGAAGGGCTCATCAGGGTGGTGATAAGAGGCAGAGAAGTGGATTTTTTGGCAAAGGAGGGAGTTGGGGGTACAGGGCCCTTCTCCTCTCTTTCCTTGGTTTATGTGTTCCTCTCCATAATTACAGGTGAATTCTGCAGGGAAGATGAACAACAGGAAAGGGCTAGAACCAGAAGAGATGTATGCAGACAGAAACTCTCTGTGCACAACCTTCTTGGATAAGTCCAACAACATAAAGTCAGTAACCTTTGTTACCCATTGGGAGCCTGAGCTGCCCCTGATGTGTCCTTTTGCAGAAGGAGGCAACCCTGGTTCTCTGGGAGGATCCCATGCTCCACCCTCTCCTATGTCTGTGTCCCCCAGCTGTGACCAGAGATCTGCTTTGCCTCTTCTGACCTCCTCCCTTTTTCACCTGGTCTGGTGTATGTTTCCCACCTCTCTGCACCTGGCCTCCTCCAGCATGCTCTCCTGTAATAGGACTAGTTTCCTTTCATATCCTGAGAAGGCCTGTTCTTTCTTTGCTCCACAAAGTTCTCCCCACCTGCCCCAGGCTGACATGGAGGTTTTCATGCCCTGTGCTGAGGGCTGGGACCGTGGGTCCTACTGTCACAACATCTGTTCCTCCAGGCCATTGGTGGGAACTGTTTTCTCCTTGGGGAGAAACTTGGGTTCCCTGAACCAAGGAGCCAGAAGTGGGCCACTGCCAGTGAGCAGACAGGAGGGGAAGGCAGAGGGCAAAGGAGAGGCAGGAGGAGGAGGAGGAGGGGGAGGAGGAGGAGGAGGAGCAGGAGGCAGGAGCACAGGCCACTCAGAGACACTGCTGCTCCCTCCCCCACTCCACGTCATACATCCAACCTGATACCTCAGAGGAGCCCTGTGTAGCCCAAGTCAAGATGATTCCTCGAGCAAGATACTTACTCAGACAGGCACAGGTGCACAGCGACCACCATGAGAGAACCTGGTGTTCATAAGAGGGGCCACTGACCCTCTGTCACATGCTGAACTGGTGCCTGACCCTTCACTGCTGGTGCTGGGAATGACACCTCCCCTGGGGACAGCTCCTTTTCCCATACCTGGCCCCCTCTGGGCTCACACAGGAGACAAAGGCTGGACCTGCATCCAGTGGGCCCCAGCCCAGCAGGTACATGGTTGCATTCCTGCCTCGGGCCCCAGGGCCAGCCTAAGGCAGGTGAAGGAATGGGCTGCAGTAGGGGAGCTGGTTTCTTCTCACTTCCACCTTGACCTCCAGCACCAGAGCATCTTCTTCTTCCCTTTGCTTTGCTTCTCATTGCCTCTACTTTTCTTTGTCTCCCCCACCTCTCCCTCCCCTATCTTCACTCCTTTATTGTCACCATACCTCTTCCTTCCCCTCCCTGCCTCATTCACCCCACTGTTCCAGCATTTTGTGGGGCAAGGAGATGACCTGGTCTTGGCCTGGTCAGGTCATGTCATGCCCCACAGAATGCTGGATATCCAGCAAGATAGCAGAGCCCTGGGCTCCCACCTCATTCCCTGCTCCCTGCAGAGCCTTCCTTGGGGATCAGGAAGAAGGTAATGGAGGCATGGAGGGGAAGGAAGCCCTGGAGCCTCAATGTGGCTTTGCGGTGGCCCTGGTAAAATGGGTCATGGCAGTGTAGGTGGGAGCTCCCAGGGAGAATGAAAAGGAGGAGAGCTAGAGGGAGAGACAACTCTCTCTCTCTTGGTCAATCAACAAGAAAGGCAGTTGTACAATTTCAATTGATTTTGTCTATTTTGTTTTGATTTGAAATATGTTTAGTAATTTATTTTTGACTGACACATAAACATGTAATTTGCACATATTAATGTGGTACCATGTAATGCTTCTATATACATGTACATTGTATGATTTTTAAACCAGTTTGTCTTGATTTTTAACAGCTCAATCCTAGAATTGTTCCCCAAGTTATTATGCCTGGTAAGTTTGCTCCTTGATCATTGACTCCTCTAATGGGAACTTATGTTGTTGCCAACCTGCCCTGAAAACACTTTAGGTCTTGCCCAAGTTATATTTTTGGATCTGACACTTAAACATCAAAGGTATACAGAGAGGCAATACAGACCCATATGGGAACTTGACAAAGATTATGACCTTTTTTCACACAGGGACCCCTTGGCATGACTCCCATAGATCTGTCCATATAACTTCCACATCCTTTTCACATCTTAGTTGTGAACTCACCCTCTCCTGGACACATCCCTTTTTCTAATCATCCAGCATCACCTCATTTTCCTGCACTGATTCCTCCTTTTGCCTTCCCCAGGATGGGCAGGAGTCACCTAGACCAACTCTATGTGGCATTGAAACTCACAAGAAGTTACCAACTTGCAAGGTGAAGAGAGAGGATCATACAGGGTTTTAGGTGGTACACAAAGAGCACATAAAAGCTATGATCCTAAGAAGTTATTTTATTCCAGGGAAGTTTCTTTGGATCTGACATACTGAAGAATCTGGTCCTACAGTTCCTACAGCTGTAAGTCCCTCTGGGGTTCTGAAGAAGGGGGTGGCAGATAGGGCAAGTAAGATCATATTATTGTAGGCCTGCTTGATGAAACTTTTAAGTCTTATTTGGGGTCCAAACCACAGAGATAGACTATTCCATTTGCTCCCCTGCAGGTATTACTTGATCTATGACTATGGAGACCGAAAGAGTCTATTGGGCACTTATCATATTGAGGCCTGCTTCTCTCTGACTATTCCCTTCAACCCAAAGGATCCAGCCCTGTGAGTATCACAGCTCAGACTCTGGTCTATGGTAGTGTGACTCCCCAGCAGACATAGTCAGCTCTTGGAAATATGTGCACCAGCTGGACTTCCACCTCTTGTTCCTCTTTTTCTTCTAGGAACAGCTTTTGCGAGTATTTCAAGTATAACAGGGATATAAAGAAGCTCAAGGATTTCTGTAAGTGTGTAATGGGGAAGCCTGGGCAGCAACATAAGGGGATGTGAAGGGATCAATCATGGGGGTCAAGGGCTAGGGTGTGACAGCCCCCTCATTTTTACTTCCCTTATCCTCTACAGATCTGCAGAGGCAGCTGCTGAAGTACACGAAACGTGACATCTTAGATACCCTCTGTTTGTTGCCTAAGACTCGGCATGACCTCAGCTCCTTTGTGGTGGACATGTGGTTCCAGACAGTGAGCACCTGCTTCCTCCCTGGGGCGGGATGTGAAAGCTGGAGGTGGGTAGGAGGTTAAGCAGGATCCTGAGTTCCTGCATTCTCCCCTTTCAGGAAACAATGCTCTGCTTCTCTGTGAATGGGTTGTTCAAGGAAGGTGAGTGTCTGTACAACCCCCTCCTCAGATCGCCTACTGCTCCCTCCCCTGGGTGGGCACCCTCTCAGAACTCGGCCAGCTTCCTTGATTCTGGGCCTTTCCTTCCTGTTCTTCCCTCGGGGCTCTTCCCTCGGGGCTCCCACACTGCCCACAAAGCATCCTGGTTTGAACATGGTCCGTGCCTGTCTGCCCCACAGCTTTGTTGTGTGTTAGGGACACAGGATGTGGAGTTCCACGGCTCTCCTCCCAGGTCCTTATTCTGGCTTTGGACCAATTACTTAACCTCTCTGTTCTCCCACCTATAAAATGGGGCTAAGTAGAACCCATCTCTTGGGCAGATGTGAGACAGGGATCAAGTGAACTTTTGAAGTGGTTTTCACAACATATTAGATGACCCATTGCGGGGAGTGTGCTGTTTCTACTATTACCCTCCCATTTCTGTCACAACTTCGTGACTCCAAGTGAACACTTTCTGGTTTTGGTCCCCTTCAGTATAATACCTTCACTGGGAAACACTGTGTGAGCTTGTAAATCATGTACAACTGTAAGGGGGTGTTGTTGTTTGTTGTCCTTGAAGTGGAAGGAAAGTCCCAGGGCTCTGTTCGTGCCTTCATCAGAACCTTCATCACTATTCCTGGAAGCAATTCTAGGTAAGTGCTATATTGTGACTGGGAATACTCATCTGGACCTTAGCCCATAGGTGTGGGAATGTGGTGGTGCAGTCATTGAAAACCCAACGTATAGTCAAGTGCTTCAGTTCTTTCCTGATGTAGAACTCACTTGCTGTGACATTGGCCAAGACATATGATCTCTCTGTGACTCAGTGTCTTTCTCTGAAAATGATAATTACACTCTCCACTCCCTTCTAATATTGTAAGGGCCAAATGTGAGTGTAAAATCATTCCTGCTTCATAGGTAAACCTATAAATCTTGTGAAGCTTGTAGACAGTCTCCAAAGTTGACTTCTGGGGGACTGTTAAAGGATACCAGCCAAAAAAAAAAAATTGGGCACAGTATGGATATGGAAGGCATCTGGTTGCTGAGTAGAAGTTGCAGGATTGTTGTTGGGGGAAGATGTTTGTTGGGTGTGTGGGGCAGTACATCTTTCCAGTCAACTGAGAGCCTGCTTCTCTTTCAGCCTGTGCATCATCAATGATAAGTTGTTTGTGCAGGACCCTAGCCACCAGGGGAACCAGAGAACCTTCTGCATCCCTATGGCCACACTTTCCTCTATCTCTGTGCCTGCCCTCTCCCAGGAGCAGCAGGAAATGGTGCAGGCTTTCTCTGTCAGGTCTGGGATGAACTGCAAGTGGTCTCAGAAGTAAGTGCTGGTTCTACACAGCAGTTTGGTGGGTGGATCAGGGGAGTAAATTATGGAAACTTGCAGGTAGTTGGTTTTGTTTTTTTATTTCACTCAATATCACACTGAACGTTTACCTTCCAGTACACAGTAAGATACCCATTTATTTTGAACAAGTTTATGATACTTCTCTAAATTCTATAGACTCTGTTCCTTTATTACAAGACATTTAGCTTTTCAAGATTGCCAACCCCCCCGTGACATACTGTACCACAGGGTTTATTCTGCTATACATGTTGCACTATACATGGTGGCATGTTTTTGTCACTTAGATTAGAAATGTCAATGTGCTATCAGAGTATCTCCTCTTAGGTCCTAATGGATGTCTCCTGTCCTTTCTCTACCCCAGGTACCTTGAAGAGAACCACTGGGACTACATCAGAGCTACACAAGTTCTTGCTCTGCCCAAGGTGAGTTTTGGGTATTCAGGTCAAGTGAGCAAAAGCCAGGTGGCCTGTGGATGAGGCCATTGACTTCTGGCTTTGCTGATCACCAAACTCCTTCCTTCACTTCCTCTAGGCAGAGAGCAAGATCCCAAAGGAGACCCTCAAAAAGACTGATCCTGAATCTTAAGTACAAAGCCCTGAGAAGAAATACCTGGGTGTCATCATCTTCATCTTCATCTTCATCTTCATCATCTTTATTGCATTTTTGTTCTAGTATGAGTATTTCTCTGTGACTGACCTGGTTATGACTAAAATCCAAATCCTAACTTGTAGGGCTAACTTTCATGCATCCAAAGAGTCAAGTGTTCCATGTATTTGCCCCATCTCCTAGGATCCCTGTTTATTTTCCTAATAAGAAAGATATTGTTTGTTTAAACCTTCAAAAATCCACTTGAGACAGGCTTTACTATCTCTGTTCTGCAGAGAAAGAAAGGGATACTAAGAAGGAGCAATTCCTAGGAAGGAGTGGAGTAAAGATTCAAATTTTGGACCTACATTTAGACCAGAGCTGTGCTCCAGAGGGCTGTGTGGCTTTCTAGGTTGTAAATACTCTCTAACTCTGTTAAACTTCGCCACTGGTATTCTAGGTCCCTAGTGCATTAGTTAGATATTTTTATGCAGAGAAAGTTTTAGTTTCTTAGCCATACAGATTTAAGAACAAACCCTTTGGGGGGAAATATCATTAAAGAGCACATGGAATCCTATGGGGAAAAATGCCGACATATATGACTATCATACTGTTAACATCCTTGATATGTAAAGTAAAGGCAGAGAGAAAGGAAACTGACATTAACCTTGAATTGGCATTAGAGGTGTGATAATAATCACAAAATCCATGAAACTCTGTTCAACCATAAAACTATGAAAATATAACTGTGACTGTTGAGATATTACTTTAGAAAATGAAGTTAAGTTGCTATTTTCAGAAAAATACATTGCATTTGTGTATGTGTGAAGGAGCCCTAATTAGGAAGGGCTGTTGTAGCTAGCTGGAAGCCATAAGTTCCACCTGATATGTATGTGACGCACCTGTAGGCACCTGCAAACCTGAAGGTATATAACCGGGTGAAAGCGGTCCGAGTTAGGAGAACGGAGAATTCAGTCAGCCGGGCAGTCACTCGGTCGGTCAGAAGAATCAGAGCGGCCAGAACGTAGGCAGAGCGGTTACAGAAGTGAAACCAGATAGAAGACAGAAGAGAAACCAGATAGAAGAAGTAATGACTGGTCAGAGTTAGGCCGAGACTCCTGAGGAAGACAGAAGACAGAAGAAAGAAGAAGGAAGAAAGAAGAGAGAAGAAAGAAGCTCTACTCTAAGCTAAGAAGACAAGAAGAAAAGCTCGCTTTAATCTTTCTCTCTAAAAATCTTTCTTTCCCTCTCTAAGCTCTAAGAAAGTAGAAGTAAAAGTAGTAAAAGCTTAACTCTGCCTCCGAGAGTTTTCATCCCGGGTTACGGTACCAGGTAGCTTACATATGTGTGCATGTGTAGTCATGTATCTTTATATCTGTATTAGCATTCTGAAGCTGCTATAATAAAGTACCACAAACTGCATGGTTTAAAGCTACAGGAATTTATTTTCTCACAATTCTGAAGGCCATAAATCCAAACTCAAGGTGCAAGCAAGGCCAGGCTTCTTTTAGAGGCTCTAGGGGAGAATCCGTCCTTGCATTTTCAGCTTCTGGTTGCTAATGGTGATTTTATAGCTGTGGTAGCATGATTCATATTTCTGCCTCAATCTTCACATGACATTCTCTGTGTCTTCCATTTTTCTGTTCCTTTAAAGACCGCCCATTATCAGATGTAAGATCCACATTAATGTAGGATGATTTGATTTCTCTATTAATATCCAAATGAGGTCACATTCTGAGACTACATATGGACATATCTTTTGGAGATCACTTTTCAACACCCTCCATTGTGTCCTCTAGCCTGTGAAAATTCTCATCTGTCTCATGTGAAAAATGTATTCACTAAATCCTGCCTTATTTAAAAGTTAATGCATTTTGGCATCAACTATTAAGTCAAATATCCCATCTAAATATCAGCTAGAGTTGGAGGTGTAGATCAGTGGTAGAGCACTTTCATGTGCAAAGTTTAGGGTTTGATTCCCAGCACCACAAAAAAGTAATGGCTGCCAAATTTCCAAATTACATCATCTAAAGTATCTAAATCAGATTTGGGTGAGACTTTATGGTATATGTAGGGGAACAATTCTCCATCTGTGGAAGTGAAGTATAAAACCAGAAAATTCTGGTTATGAGATTATCAAAGAGCGATCTGTTCATTGATGGAATAGGCATAGGGTAAACATTCCCATGCTAAGAGGGAACATTTGAGAGAATTTAAAGAGGTCACTAGTCCCAAGAAAGTTTGAAATCAATCAGGGAAAATTCTATTAGGTTTCAAGGCCCAAGAATTATCCTCTGTGCCTTGATGCTTTGAGTTTTGGGATTATGGAGGTAACCCTCTGACCTCTGCCTTTGTAGCTATAGCTCTGGTCTGAGAGTAATCCTTCCTTTTTCTTGAAGCCTAACAGCCATCCTTTATTTTGTCCTCCTTTAATTCCCTTCAGGTCAGGTTAGTAGTATTTTTTTGGGGGGGATGGGTTACTGGGGACTGAACTTGGATATTTGACGACTGAGCCACATCCCCAGCCCTATTTTTGTATTTCATTTGGAGACTGGGTCTCACTGAGTTGCTTAGCATCTCGCTTTTGCTGAGGCTAGCTCTGAACTCTCGGTTTTCCTGCCTCAGCCTCTTGAGCCTCTGGGATTACAGGCATGTGCGACCATACCCGGCTAGTAGTGTTTGGGTGAGAAAATTATTCTCAAAAACCTTGTAAGTCTCTAGTATATATCAAGTGGATACACACCATCAGATAAGAGGGTTCTCTACAGATCCTTCATGGATAATCTCTTCTTTATTCCTAGATTCTGCTGAGTGTACCATTTCTTTTTAAAAAATATTTTAGTTCTAGATGGACACAAAACCTTTATTTTATTTATTTGATTTTTTAAAAATATGTGCTGAGGATCACAACCCCACCCCAACCATTTTGCATTTCTAACACATCCTTGCCAATATTTAATGCTGTTGGTGTTCTAGATCTTGGACATTTTAATAGGTGGGTAGTGGTATCTTGTTTTAATTTGCATTTTCCTGGTGATATATATATATAGATATAGATATAGATATAGATATAGATATAGATATAGATAGATAGAGAGAGAGAGAGAATTTTTTCATGATTATTTGTCATCTGTACATTTTCAATTAGGTGTTGTTTAGGTCTTTGGTTCATTTTTATGGGGTTATTTTCATATTGCTGAGTTTTGAGTTCTTTGAGTATTTTGGATAACAGCCCTTTATAAGATATGCTTTATTCAAATATTTCCTTCTAATCTTTTCATTCTCTTGACAGCATGTTTCAAGAGCATAAAAATTTAATTTTAATGAAGTCCTGCTTATCAAATATTTATGTCATGTATTGTACCCTTTGTTGTTATATCTAAAGAATCATAATCATAAACAAAGTCATGTATATTTATTCCTACATTATCTTCCAATTTTATAGTTTCTCCCTTTATATATAGGTGTGTGAACAGTTTTTAGTTTTGATGAAGAGTGTAAGATCTCTTTCTAGTTTCATGGATATCCAGTTGTTCCAGCACTATAATACTATTGTTAAAAATATTTGTTTTGGGCTGGGGGGTTGTGGCTCAGTGGTAGAGCACTTTCCTAGCACAGGGTGAAGCACTGGGTTCGATCCTCAGCACCACATAAAACAAACAAACAAATAAATAAATGTATTGTGTCCATCTACAACATATATATATATATATATATATATATATATACACACACACAATACATACATAACATATATACATATATCTATAATGTATATATAGATGCACATCTACAACATACATGTATATACATATATATGTATATATATTTGTTTCCCCATTGTATTGCCTTTAATCCTTTGTCAAAAATAAGTTCAGCTATTACTGGCCATGCTGTTCTGTTACTTTGGTCTATTTTCGTTAGTACCACATTGTGTTGATTATTGTAATTTTATAGTGATTATTGTTAAGTAACATGGTGACAATCTTCCAACTTTGTTTTTCTCATTTAGTACTGTGTTGGCTATTCTGGATATTTGTCTCTCATATATAATGAGAGTCAGTTTGTTAATATCCATAAAAAACAAGCTGGGAATGAAATTACATTAATTGAGTTAGGAAGAACGGACATCTTGATAATATCAAGTCTTTCTATCAGAGAGCATGGACTAGCTCCCCAATTTTTTATTTTTGGATTTCTTTAATCAGTTTTACAGTTTTCCTCATACAGATAACACACACATTTTGTTAAATTTATGTCTAAGTGTTTAATTTGGAGGGTGATAATGATTTTGTTTTTAATTTCAATTTCCACTTGTTCATTCATGATGTATATGAAGGTTATTGACTTTTGTGTGTTAGCCTTGAACCCTGAAATATTGGTATAAATCACACATTATTTCCAGAAAATTTTTACTTATTTTTTCAGATATTCTATGTAGACAATTATGTTATCTAATAGCATAGACAGTTTTATTTTTTTTTGTTCCAAACTAGTATACCTTTTCTTCCTTTTCTTGTATTATTTCATTAATTAGGACTTCCATTATGATGTTGAAAACAGAGGTGAGAGAAGACCTCTTTGTACTGTTCCTGCTCTTAGTGGAAAACATTTGAGTGGCTCACCATTAAGTCTAATATTAGCTGTAATTTTTTTATATCTGTTCTTTATTTAACAAGGAGGTTCCCCTCTGTTCCTACTTTTCTGAGAATTTTTAATCATGAATGGGTGTTGGATTACATTAAACACTTTTTCTGCATCTATTGATATGACTATGCAGTATTTCTTCTGTTGTCTTGTTGATATGATAGATTTTTCATTGATGTTTTTGAGTGTTGAACCAGCATTGCATACCTGGGATAAATCTCACTTCATTGTGGTGTATAATCATTTTTATACAGTTTTGGATTTTATTTGCTAATTATTTGTTAAGGATTTTTGCCACTGTGTTCATGAGAGATAATTTTCTTGTTATATCTTTGTCTGATTTTGGTAAGAGTGTGATAGTGACCACAGGGAATTTATTTTCTGAAAGAGATTGTAGAATATTAGTATAAGTTCTTCCATAAGTGTTTTGGTGGATTCACAAGTGAACCCATCTGGGCCTAGTACTTTCTATTTTGGAAGGTTATTCAGTATTAATTGAATTTCTTTAATAGGCATAGGCCTATTCAGATCAACATACAAAAATAGATAGTTCCCTTCTACTTCTTCAACAATGAACCTGATGAGGAAGTGCTGAGAGCCATCCATGGGCTGTGTGTGGACTTTGTCAGCATTGCAGCCTAGTGAATAGGAACATCTGGTGTCTGGGAACTTCCAGTGGACATTTCCTCTGTGTAAGACTGCCCAGAGACATTTTAAATTCTTATTCCACTCTGCCATGTCCCACACAGTCGTGGAAATGGGTGTGACCTGCCAAGATGCCAATCAACCTGCTGACTGCAAGACATCAGGAAGCAGGACTTCACCCTTGAAACCTTATCCCTGCCTTTGATGTACCCCCTTAAATAAACCACTGGAGCCATCTTCTTTTGTCTAGCTCCTAGTCTTGTGTGGACAAAACCTATCAGGGGGCTCTGCTTTTGAAAATATACTTCTGACTCTTTGTCTTTTGTTCTTCACTAATTGCTCTAGACTTTAATTTCTCAGGTGGCTTACACCCTCCTCTGGAAGAAGAAGATTCCCCTCAATGAGAATCTGGCTGTCAACCCATAAGAAAGAAATAAGGAAAACAATTCCATTCATGATAGTCTAATAAAATAAAATACTTGAGAATAAATCTAACCAAGGAAGTTAAAGACCTCTATAATGAAAACTATAGTATACTGAAGAAAGAAATTGAAGAAAACTTCAACAGATGGAAAGACCTCCCATGATATTGGATAGGAAGAATTAATATCAAAATTTCTATCTTACCAAAAATGTTTTATATAATCAATGCAATCCACATGAAAATATCAATGTCATTTTGCACAGAAGTAGAAAAAAGAGTTCCAAAATTAATTTAGAAGAATAAAAGTCTCAGAATAGCCAAAGCATTCTTGAGCAATAACAGTGATGCTGGTGGAATCACAATTCCTGATCTCAAATTGTACTACAGAGCTATAATAATGAAAACAACATGATATTGGCATGAAAGCAGACATGAAGACCAAGAGAACAGAATAGAAGACATATAAACAAAGATAGAGTCATGTGATCCTTGACAAAGGTGACAAAAACATGTTGGGGGGAAAAGAGAGCCTGTAGAGTGGGAGAAAGTCTTTGCCAGCTACTCCTTCAGTGGTGTATTATTATACAGAAATATAAAGAACTCAAAAAAATTAACATAAAAAAGATTATCAATAAATGGTCAAATATACTAAACAGGCATTTCTCAAAGGAAGAAATACAAATGGTCAACAATATATGAAAAAAATTTGGAACATCTGTAGCGAATCAAAACTACATTGAGATTCCATCTCACTCCAGTTAGATTGGCAATTATCAAGAACATAGATAATAATAAATGCTGTTGATGATGTGGAGAAAAAGTTACATTCATTCATTTTTGGTGGTACTACAAATTAGTCAATCACTTTAGAAGGCAGTATGGAGATTCCTCAAAAGACTAGGAAGGGAACCACCATATGACCCAGGTGTCCTACTCTTTAGTATTTATCCAGGTTATCCATTTCTTCTTGTGTGAGTTTTGGCAGATTGTGTCTTTCAAGAAATTGGTCCATTTCTTCTAGGCTATCTTTCATTTTAATATTACTAGATTATGTCCCTTTCTCTCTCTCTCTCTCTCTCTCTCTCCTGGCTAGAGGTTTATCAATTTTATTTATATTTTCCAAGATCCAACTTTTAATTTTGTTTATTTTATATTGTTTTAATTTTCATTGAAATATGCTCTAATTTTTATTATTTTATTCTTCTGCTTATTTGAATGCATTTTGCTCTTGTTTTACTAGCTTCTTAAGTTGGAGGCTTAAATGATTCATTTTAGGTCTTTATTCTATTCTAATATATGCGTTCAGTATTCTAAAATTTCCTTTAAGCTCTGCTTTCAATTGAGCTCACAAATTTTGAAAAATCACATTTAAATTTTCATTTAGTTCCAAAAATTTTAAAAATTCTCTTGAAATGTGTTATTTGAACTGTGTGTTGTTTCATCTTCAAATATTTGGGGATTTTCCACTTATCTTTCTGTTAGTGACTTCTATCAATGCTCTTTATCTTACCATGAGATTACATCAAAATAAACTGTAAGTTGAAATTATCATAACACAAAAATGCATTTAATACATTTAATCTACTGAGCATCATGGTTTAGCAGCACAGTTCACTGTAGAGCATTAAATGTTTCCTGTCATGATTGCATGACTGACTGGGAACTGTAGCTTTGCATTGCTGCCCAAGATAATGTGAGAGTATGGCACCACTCTTCCCAAGAAAAGGTCAAAATTCAAAGTATAGTTTAAAAATTGTAGGTCAAATTTAAGTTGAGGACTGCTTGTAGTTTACTTTGTCACCTAAGTGTAGGCATTTTATTACTTATTTTTAATATGTTAAGGTGTGTCTTATGTCCCAGAATATGGTCTGTATTGGTGAATGTTCCATGTGAGTTGAGAAAACTATGTAATCTGCTATGGTTTGATTGGAGGAATTAGTCTAAAGTTGTCCATTATATAGAGTTGCTTGAGTGTATTATCAGAGCAAATATGATATTACTGATTTTCAGCCTTTTACATCTGTCCACTTCTGATAGAGGGGCACTGAAGTCTCCAAATGTAATAGTGGATTCATCTATTACTACTTGCAGTTCTATCAGTTTTTGTCTTCTGTATTTTGATGTTCTCTCATTAGTCTATCTCATATATATTTATATATACACACACACATATATATGTATATATATATATATACACGCACACCCATACATACACACACATATATATATGTGTGTATATATATATATATATATATATATATATATATATATATATATATAAATGTACTTTTTAGTATGCATTATACTTTTTCTGGATAGCCAGATATGATGTATTAGATAAAAAGAACTTTTAAAAATAGGACTTTAGGGGCTGGGGTTGTGGCTCAGCAGTAGAGGGTTCACCTAGCACGTGCGCGGCCCGGGTTCGATCCTCAGCACCACGTAAAAATAAATGCATTGCATTGTGTACAACTAAAGCAAATTAATAAATATTAAAAAAAATCCATTTAAAAAATAGGACTTTAGCAATATAGAGGTAAGGTGTGGGGAGAGGGGAACTGGTTTATAATCCTATGATTAGGTCACAGATTTTCAGTTAGCTATTGTCTCTGGACTATAAACATCACAAGTTTTCTCAGTTTTTTTTTATTTCCTTAGGTGGGACAGGATGATTACAGCGGATTGAAGTTTGGGTATTTGTCTTTTCCTACATGACAAACGAGCCAGTTGGAATTGGTTATTTCCTTTCTCCTGGGTTGCTTAGGCTCTGATGAAAGCCCAGGGGATTAAGATCTGGTTTTCTATCTTCTCCTGAAGGTTGACCTTGTTAAAAAAAAAAAAAAAAAAAAGCATTCTGATAAATCTCAAAATAGTACTTTTTACCTCCCCCCTGCCAGGAAGATGAGAAGATTTTTCTCCATAATTATTGTTTGAACCTAATCAAGTGACTGGAGGTAAAACTCCCCAAAGTTTCCTTCCCTTCTCACGAATGTGTCCCCCTGGCAATTTTTAGTTTAGTTTTTTTTTTTTTTTTTTTTTTTTTTTTTTTTTTGAGACAGGGTCTTGCTGAGTGCTTAGAGTCTTGCTAAATTCTTGAGGCTGGCTTCAAATTCATGATCCTCTTGCCTCAGAGTCCTGAGGTATGTGGCACTGTGCCCAATCATGTTGGCATTTTTAAGTACCAGTTTGTTCACACCTAACCTCCAGAAATTTGTCCATTATGGTTCAGGTTTTTTTTTTTTTTTTTTTTTTTTTTTTTTTTTTTTTTTTTTTTTTTTTTTTTTTTTTTTTTTTGTGGTACCAGGGATTGAACTCAGTGGCACTCGTCCACTGGGTCACATCCCTAGCCCTTTTTTGTATTTTATTTAGAGACAGGGTCTCACTGAGTTGCTAAGTGCCTCGCCACTGCTGAGGCTGGCTTTGAACTCGTGATCCTCCTGCCTCAGCCTCCCAAAGTGCTGGGATTATAGGCCTGCGCCACCACGCCCGGCTGGTTCAGGTTTTTATATCCTGAATAACTGTGAAGCTTTATGCTCTTGTATGTTGTCATTCTCTTTATTACTTCTCTGTCTCCCCAATTTGAGTGGAGGAATTTGACCTGTCATCTAAGTTCTCTTACAAATCTCTGAAGAGTTGTTGATTTTCTTAGTTTTTTAAAAATACTCTTTACTTATTTGTAGGAAGTATTGACAAATTCCCAGGCTCTGTACACAAATAACTCTTATTAATTTTCTAGAAAGGTGTGAAGACAATTTAAAAATAGATAGTCCTGAGGTGGGGCTGTAGCTCAGTGGTAGAGCACTTGCTTAGCATGTGTGAGGCACTGGGTTCAAGCCTTAGCACCAAATAAAAATAAATAAATAAAATAAAAAGGCATTGTGTCCATCTACAATTAAAAAAAATTAAATGAAAGTGAATAGTCCTTTCAGCAAATGATGCTTGGACTACTGGGTATTCACATTAAAATGATCTTAGATCTATATTTTATATCACACACAAAACTAAGCTTAAGGTGGATCTTAGACCAAATAGAAGACTCAAAATATAAATGCTTATAATAAAAACTACACATAAATATTCATGACCTTGAATTAACAACTGATGATGGATCCATAATATATGGACTATTACTATGATTGAATATTAGTTTGCAATAAAATAAGTATGAGACATGCTATAACATGGATTAATCTTGAAAATATTATGCTCAGTAAAAGAATCAGTATAACTTCACAGCATGTTCAACCACAAGAATGGGATCAAAATTGTAATGGTTTGCACTCCATGAATGTATAATATGTCAAAATACACCATACTGTCATGTATATATCTAAAAACAACAAGAAAATTAAAAAGAATCAGTAATAAGAACTCCATGTCTATTAAATAAAAATAAATGCAGACTTAAACAAGGAGAGGTGTTATTCCAAAAGACTATCACAATAGGGAAAATTTTCTGTATTCAAGAACTGAACATGTCTCAAAAGAAAATCCAAGAAATGTCATTTCTTTTATAAAGAGTGTTAAACAGTAAGTAAAGAGAAGATGAGCAAACGAGAAGTAAGTGGACTGAATAATCAATGTGGCTGGACAGGAAAAACATCTTGCTTAGGACTAGTTTAATGGGGTGAGGTGCTATGGTTTGGATGTGGTTTGCTCCCCAAAAGGGTTCATGTGTTGGAGGATGTGTCCTCAATGTGGTGATATTGGAAGGTGGTGAGGTAAAGTCCAGGTAGGAGATAATTGGGTCATTGAAGGCACTGCCCTCAGAAGGAATTAATGTAGTTCTCTGGGAACCCTGGTTAGTTCTCAGAAAATGGATATCCCTTGTCTCTCTGGCTTCCTGTATAACCATGTGCTATCTCTTTCTCTCTTATTCACTCCAGCCATGATGTCATCCATGACGGGGGTCCCTCACTGGAGTCAGCAGCATGGTCTTTAGACTTTCAAATTCCCAAACTGTGAACTTGATAAATTTCTTTTCTTCATAAGTTACTCAGCTTCAGGTATTTTGTTGTAGCAACTGAAAATGGATAAATACAGTAGGCATCCCTTATATTTCAGTGCTTGTCCAGAATTGGTGGAATTCAAAGTTCAGGAGCTTGTGGGCAGAAGAGAAGCCTTGCTAAAATTTGGTGAACTTGAGGCAGAGTGCATGACATGGACGACCATGAATATTTGGCCACATCTTATGACTTAATTCATAAAAAATGTCCATAATAGTTAAATATATAGTGATACATAAAGCAGATTAGTAGTTTTCTAGGGCTGGAAGAGAGGGGTCGTTAGGTGCTGACAGATAAGAAAAGCATGATTATTTTGTGAAGTGAGGATAATTTTTTAAAATATTTTTTATGGTGATTGATTTGCAAATTTGTGCATATTCTTAGAGCTATTAGAAGTGCACTTTAAGTGGGTGAATTTCATGGTATGTGAATTTATTTCATTAATGATACTCAAAAAAGATAGAAAAATGTAGGCTAAAAATGAACAGGTCCAACATTTTTCTAATATGAAATTTAGAAGATGGGAATAGAGCAAATGGAGGAAGAGTGATCATTTGAGGGGAAAAAGGGTGAGATTTCCCAAAACTGAAAGAAGACTTCAGTGCACATATGAAAGACTCTCGTGGAGTTCTGGTCAGAACAAATACAAAGAAATTGATATCTGGGAACATCCTGGTGAAAATGCAAAATGCAAAAGAATATCTCTTTAGCAACCATAGAGGACAGGTTGTCTACTAGGGAGTGAAATTGACTTCCAAAATAAGGAAATATATAAGGATATAAAACGTGGTAATGGTTGCTTTGGGCTGGAAAGAATGGGGGGCAGTACAGAAATGATAGCAAAAATACACAGGGTTTCTCACTGAAGTGAGGAAATTATTCTAAAATTGACTATGGTGAAGATAAGATATATTTATGAATATACTAAAAACCACTGTCTTATACATTTTAAATGGATGAATCTTGTAATATATAAGTTATATCTCCACAAAGCTTTTGAAAAAAGATATAAAGAGAGACTCTTAGCTTTCCATCATTATAACAAATACTTCAATAATGAATTTATGAAAAAGGTTTATGTTGGTTCATAGTTTTGGAGATTCCAGTCAATGATCATGTAGAACTATTGTTCTGAGGGAGCACATCATGGTGGGAGTTCATGGCAGAAAAGACACACTCACATCATGCCCAGGAAGCAAAAAGTGAAAAAAGGAAGTGATCAGGGTCCCATAATTCCCTTTCAGGGCATGCTCCCAATGACCTGTTAGGCCCCATATATTGAAGTTTCCACCACCTGTAATACTGCCACACTGGGGACCAAGCCTTTAACACATGGGTCTATGTGAGACATTCTGGACCCAAACTATAGCAGAGATTTAATTGGACTTCCTTATTAATTGAATATGAAGGACAATGTAGAGGGATACAAGATCATCATCACCAAATTTCTGGGTTGGCCAACGGGGGGGATTGTAAGACGAAAAACAAAGGGGAAAATGACTGTAAGCTGGGAAAAAGTGGAGGTGGGGATATTACCTGTAGGTCAGGAACTTTGAAACTTTCTGAAGGGTGAGAAATCACAGTATCTTTTTGAGAATCTGCCAAGAAGTATGTTACTTAGCTTCATTACTCTGACAAAATACCTGAGATAAGCAACTTAAAAGGAGGAAGGATTTTTTTTGGTTTATGGTTTCATAGGTTTAGAGGTTTCAGAGGTCACTTGGTTTAGTTGATCCTGGGCCTGTGGTAAGGCAGAATGATGTGGAGTATGTGGTGGAGCAAAGCTGCTCACCTCAAGGTGACTAGAAAGCAGAGAGAGGTGGGAGGAGGGAAGGGAAAAGGGCCTGGGACAAGACTTACCTCTGAGGACACACCCTAGTGACTTCCTTACACTAGGTTTCACTTTCTAAACTTTCTGCCACCTCCAAGTAGCACCAACTGAGGACAAATCCTTTAATACATGAGCATTTGAGGACATTCCAGATCCAAAATTTATATTTTCACCCCTCTCCCCGCAAAAATGTAAATATACGATTGCTCCCTACACACATAATTCTGAATAACATTTAAGGAGTTCCATAGACTTCCAGGCTGAAAGAATGCCAAATTTACTCAGGCTGATCAGCAGGTAATACTGCTTGGGCCCTGGCATAAACATAAAGGGGTATGCTGGTGGGTATATGCACTGGTGGACAGTGACTCTGCAGCAAGACTAGGATCTTCCTCAGTGACCTAGAGGTGAGGAAGTTAGGGTGAGGGTCCCAGGAATCTCCACCTCCAAACCTAGCAGGAAGTTTCCAGAAAGGCTTCCAACTGGGGTGGGTGAAAAGGGGGAAAATATCAAGGACAATGATGCACACATGTAATACCAGCTACTTGGGAGGTTGAGGCAGGAGTATCACAAGTTTGAAGACAACATCAGCAACTTAACAAGAACCTGTCTCAAAAAAAAAAAAAAAAAAAAAGAAAGAAAGAAATGGAGGGATGGGGGTGTAGCTAGTGGTAGAGTGCCCCTGGGTTCAATCACCAGTATTGCAAAAACAAAACAAAAGAGATATAGGCAGACTTAGGAACTCCACTTTCCCCAAACACTCTGTACTCTTATTGTTTCTTGGAAATTCACTACAGAAGTGTAGATGGGAATCATTCTGGTTTTTTTTTTTTTTTTTTTCTATATGGGAACAAACCTCCAATCTATGCTAGTGAGTCACTAGGTGGGAATTTGGGGAAGAAATGAAGAAAACAAAGGTATTTACTAAGGTCTTCTCTCCATTGATATTTTTAGAGTAAGCAACAAATTCAGTAGCTTTAATATAGGAAATGATGAGAAAAATCAGGGATCACCATGGTTGGACAAAAGTGAGGACAATGAAATAAACCCTTGGGCATTATAAATTATTACCCTTTGTAGCATGGTGTGTTGCTTCTCTATCCTTGTGCTCTTTTCAACAAGGCTCATCATGAAACTGTGATAAAACCACTGAAACAGAATGTTGACACAAGACAAAGTTATTACCCGGTGAACACCTAGCACATAGCATCTCTGACATGTGGGTTATGATAATAATGTTTGCCTAGGTTACCTTTTGGGGACATGAAGACCACTTTTGCTGAAAAATACTAACTCTTCACTTGGGCCTAGAGATGTCTGATGTGGCACTATAATGGGATGAAAGGCTTGGTATCTCGGTTTTCATATTATGTCTGGCCCCTTTGTTGCCATTACTTTTGGGTCAGATTCTATTCAACTTTTTTTTTTTTTTTTTTTTTTTTGGTAGCAGTGATTGAACTCAGGGGCACTCAACCACTGAGCCACATCCTCAGCCCTTTTTTGTATTTTGTTTAGAGACAGGGTCTCACTGAGTTGCTTAGCTCCTCACTTTTGCTGAGGCTTTGAACTTGCAATCCTCCTGCCTCAGCCTCCCAGTCTGCTGGGATTATAGGCATGTGCCTTCGTGCTTGGATGTAGACATGTTGATTGCCTTAAAGAGCTGGTATGTGTTTTCTTTATCCTGTGCTTTTTCAGCAGCTATAGCAGCCCAAGCACCCAAAGTCCTTCAGCCTTATCATAAGTCCCAGATTGAACTACAAGGTCAGAATGTTTGCACAGGATGAGGGCATCAGCTACATGAGTAACTCAACAATTCCCAGAACAAGTTGACTGTGACTACATGGTGGTACAAGTCTCATTCAAGAAGAAACATCTTTCTGAATCACAACCCTGACCAATGAAAAATTACCAAACTTTAGCCCATCCAAGAAAATCAATAAAAACTTGAACCTCCCTTTATTGATGAAGGAGTCTGATCTCTTGACCAATGTTTTCTCTCTTCAGTTGAAGCCCCAATTAAAACCCTATTTGTATATTCATGCTGACTTAATTTCATTTCTCTGGTCACCAAATCAAATGCTCCAGTTTCCAGTATCAATGAGAGGCTCTGAAATGTAGTGGTAAGAGAAATAGCATCTTCCTAACCTTTTGTGGAGCAGGGATGATTTGACTTGTCTCTGCATCCTTCAACCTGCCTGATCTCACAACTCTTTCCTTTGCTTAGATCTTCAATCCATAATAATAGCCATTAATTTTCAGCAGATGATGTCAGTTGTCAGCAAATGTTTTTCTACATTTAATGAGTACTGATTAAAATAGAATAAAACAGAAACAACTATTAACAATTGAAATTTCCCCAGAAGCAAAATAAAATGTATTATTTACATAAAATGCCCATAATCTGACAACTGAACTTCTCCCTGAAAATGCACTTAACAGGTGATTTTAGAAACAGACTGTAAGGAGTATTCCCTTTGTTTTTCCAGAATAATTTCAAACACTCTACAGTGTTCTATAAATTACAGTGAATGAAACCCAGAAGAAAACATCTTCTGTGTGGTAAAAATGAACATAAACAATGAATTTTTTTTTTTTTTTTTACTTTCCCCAGCTAAACCATTTTTTTCAAAAATAAAATTCTCTAATTTCCTATTTTTGAGGCATGCTAAGGAAATGCACTCTGCAAGCATGTATAACAAATTAAATTAAATTTAAAAATAAAAAAAGTTTTAAAAAAAAAAAAAATATTAGGAATCATATATACAACCGGGAGATGAGATAAAGCAGAACAGGCCAAGGCCAAGGTAACGGATGGGGAATGCAGGGGGAGGGGAAAAGATCCTCCCTGGTAACCAGAAAGGGCCAACTCCAACCACAAGATAGTGATGCCACTTGTGGGGCCTCGAATTGGAGAGGACCTAGATGAGTGACACAGCAGTGTGTGTGGGGGGGGGGGCACTGCTCACAGACAGGACGGGGGTGTCCTGTTGACTTGCCACCAGCCAGTGTTGGGGGGATTGGGGGAAGGGTGAGCTCCGGTGACGTTCAGCCCTCACGTGACCCAGAGCTGCTGAGCGACGCAGCCCAGGTTGCAGTCGTCACTCGCATTTGGCTACGAGCTCCCCGCTGCCCTGCGCAAGGCGGGCTGGCATCAAGCCCGGGGAAAGCGGAGCAGGTAAGGGCCCTGGGACCCGCTCATAGCGTCCAGGCCAGCAGCAGCTTGTAGGCCCAGCGCGGGTGCTGGAAAACAGCACAGCGAGGTCCCCAGCTTTCTCCACACCCCAACATTCTAGAGCACATAAATAGTGGCGCCCTGATGTGGGGGTGCAGGGCGGCTGAGGCTCCGGGGGAGGGGCAGCAGAGCAAGTAAGAGCAGAGGGATACCACTCCGGAGTCGCTGCGAGAAAAAATGGTGAACACCTCGGGGGACAGGGCGGCGAGGGTGCCCGGGGCGCGGCGGGGAAGGGGCCGGGGGCGGCGCCGAACCCTCGGCTAGAACAGCCCCCACCTCGGCCGTCTGCAGATCTTCGGACCAAGAGTCGCGGCGGCGCACCTGGCGGCGAGAATCGGGAGGAGCAAGGATAGGCCCAGGTCAGTGCTGGGAGGAGGGGAGTCGGGACGGAGGGAGGTGTGCAAAGTCCAATTTGAGACCCCAACCCCCAATTTCCCCATCCTCGCTCCTCCATTTTACTGCCTGCAGAAATCTGGGGATGGATCAATAGGGAAAATGGTGGCTTGGGGGGACAGGGGGGAACTAATAGGGGGAGGGGAGGGCTTACATTGGAGGCCCCCTAGAGGACAGACAAAGCCTTTCAGATGGGAAAAACACGTCGTTATCCAGGACTCTGAATAGTGAAAGTTGGACTCTGTCCTCGGTGCTGAAATTTCCACCATAAATTAATGAATTTTCTTGCCTTTTGTCTTCTAGGAGTAATGGAATCCAAAGAGGAACAAGTGTTAAAAAATACCAACATGGAATATGCCCAAAAGAAAAAGGAAGAAAAGGAGCAAGATGCTAATAAAGGGGAGCCCTTGGCCCTCCCTTTGGAAGCTGGTGAATACTTTGCGCCTAGAGGAAATCGTAGGCGGTTTCGTGTTAGGCAGCCCATCCTTCACTATAGATGGGACCTTATGCACAGGCTTGGAGAGCCACAGGCAAGGATGAGAGAAGAGAATATGGAAAGGTTTGGGGAGGAGGTGAGACAGCTCATGGAAAAGCTAAGGGAAAGGCAGTTGAGTCATAGCCTGCGTGCAGTTAGCACTGACCCCCCTCACCATGACCATCATGATGAGTTTTGCCTTATGCCCTGAATCCTGATGTTTTCCCTGAAGTCAATAGGGAGACCCTTGCTTCCTAAACTAACGTTTGTGTTGTACCACTGTAAGCCTTTTGATGTCATTCATTCTCTTGGATCTCCGGTTACCAGCTTCTAATTGAATGTTTGTGTTTTTGATGCAGTCTGTAAGATTTTTGTCAGCAGAATTTACCTATCGCATGGAAAGATGCTCATTATATATTGTGAAGTTAATAAAGCAGTTTAAAAGCAAACAGTGTTTTTTATTTTAAAGCTTGTATGTATCTAATTACATGAAATTTACAAAAATTAAATATGCAAAAGGATTAATACAGGAACTTGTTGCTGTGAGATGGGTTGATGTGGCTTCTTTATATTTTGTGTCCCTTGAGAAGAAATGAAAACGATTTTATTGACTTTATGAGAATATTAGGGTTACTTCATAAATGCACATTGACTGAATTTGGATCTCTCAGCCAGATGAATAAATCTAGGATTTTTTTTTTTTTTTTTATGAATTGGGATGCAACTGGCTGAAACAAGGTCATGAGTGTGTGTGACCTCTGTTTTTCACCCATTCTTTATTATTATGTAAGTCTCCTATCAGATTTTTCCTTTCAGATATTTAACAGAGTGCCCAAAGACGTGTCTTAATAGCCCAGCAAACCTATTCCCCTCATGACTGCAATGTCTGTTGATCATCCTGTGATTTCTGCCTGATAAGAGATAAACACTTAAGTAAAATTAATAATGACTGAGTTAGGATCTCTTAGTTCTTAGTTTAGTTCCTAAGTAAATAACCTTAGATTTGTAACTTCCCTGTTCTAGAAGACACTCCTTGCAAATCCTAAAAGAATACTGGTTTGATTCAGTAATATCCTAGCATTTCTAAAAGTATGCTAATCTTCCATCTGTGCAAGAATCACCTGCAGACATTATTAAATTGTGGATTTATACATAGTTCTATGGTCCCCCACACTAGGCCTATGAATGAGGTTCTAGAACTTTCATTTTTAGCATATTTCCCTTGGGATTCTGATGTACACCAATGGCTATAGGGCTAGTGGTATGTGTGTGTTACTATTCTTAAATAATAACTATAATAACAGAACAATATACAGGTGAATATGTAAATTCAGTTGAAAATCATTAAAATACACAGATGTGAACTTTAAATAGACCTTTAATTTTTTACTTAACATTTTAAATTTAAAGTATGTACACTAAGAAGTCAACAGTGGTCATTTTTTGTGAGGTATTGGGTGATTTTTGTGTGTGTGTGTAATCAACTACATTTTTTAAAGAACATGAATTACTTGTACAAAAAAAGAAAAACATACTAACAACAGGTCCAACTTCAAAAAACCTGCCAGTGAGCTACAAATGCAATGAAGACACTTAAAAATTCTCATTCATGGAACTCGGACATATAGATTTCGAGTTACCCTTAAGAGTGTAAATAGGCCCTGGTTTAATTACCCCTCTTATAGAGTATATAAGTATATATAATCTTTCTCTCCCTCCCTCCCTCCTTCTCCCTTCCCCTCCCCCTCCCTCACTCGCTCTCCCCACCTCTCTCTCTCTCTCTCTCTCTCTCTCTCTCTCTCTCTCTCTCTCTCTCTCTCTCTCTCGGTTGGTATAGGGGACTGAACCCAGGGTTGCTTAACCACTGAGCTGCATCCCCAGCCCTTTTTATTTTGAGACAGGGTTTTGCTAAGTTGCTTAGGACCTCACTAAGTTGCTGCGGTTGGCTTTGAACTTTGGGTCTCCTGTTTCAGCCTCTTGAACCACTGGGGTTACAGGCCTGCATCACCATGCCCAGCAGAGACAATCTCTTGCTTTCTACTTAGTAGAAAACAGCAAAAATAAGTAATGGGATATCACTTCTGAGATTACTTTATAGAAGATTGCGATTTTTCTCCCTCTAGGAAATTCATTTTCTTATTCTCCTCACTGCCTTCTGCTGACTTTGATGAGACAAGCTGATGTTAAGAGAGGCACATACAACCAATAAACTGAGAGTGTCCTTCAGCCTACAGCCAGTGAGGAATCGTGGCCCTCGGTTCAATAGCCCTCAAGGAACTGAATTCTGACAAAACAACAAAAGGTACTTTGGAAGCAGATCCTTTCTCTCTCTAGTCTTCAGATAAAATTTTGGCCCTGGCCAAAGTCTTAATTGTAGCCTTGTGTAAGAGCTTGAGGCAGACTAGGCAGATTAGCCACACCCAATCTTCTGACACACAGAATCTCTGGGTTAATAAAAAGGTATATTTTAAAGCTGCTAAGTGTTAGGGGTAATTTGTTACACAGCAATAGATAATTAATACACTGTGTATCTATAAATGATAATGATGTTTAAAAACCAAAATCAGCACTCTTTTCATACATTAAAATGGACAATAACTTAATGGCTAGTGTTCAAATTCTCAGTGGTCTCGTAATTTTTAACCCCAAACTGTACAAACTAACACAAAATTAAATGTCTGAGCAACACCATTGGTCTCATCTTGTAATAAAATTATATGACTAATCTAATGTAAAGCTGGGAAAAGTGTGTGTGTTTCAAAAAGAGCATCATATGTAACACAGGCCTGGGGCGACTGACTCTGAAAGTCTAGCAAATACTAAGAAAAAAGCTGGTCTCTATTACAGCAAATTATATTCCAAGATTTTATAGCCATGTCAAAATAAATTTAATTGTCATATATAACTAAAAAGAACCAATAAAAATAAAATAAAGAAATTAAATATAGAAAATAAAAAATGAAATAAAAATGCTAGTTTGTTCTATGCAATAAAAATTGACAGTAGTCTGAGGTTCAGAGAGGGGCAACTCACACATAACACATGGAATAAATAAAAATAGTAATTTGATATTCTTATATCAGCATTTTGAAGAAGTCCTTTCAAAACAGCTAATTATTTTTAATCATATTTGTCATAATAAACTAACTCTAGAAGAAAATAAATGTTCTAGGAACTTGGGATATAGCTCAGTTGGTAGAGTGCTTGCCTCACATGCACAAGGCCTTGGGTTCAATCTCCAGCAACACACACATACACACACACACACACACACACACACACACACACACATCTGTTAGAAAAAAGACTGACAGGCTAAAAATGTTGAAAAGATGTAAATATAAATCATAAAATTACCAATCACTCTTGTGGTTGAGTAAATACTTGCAATAAAAAGGTATATATTTTGTACTATTAGAGGAAATATGAGACTAAGACCATAGGATGAACCAACAGGCACATGAACCCATTTCATTACCCAATTTGATTGAATGTGGCATGGTGTATATAACCAAATAATTATTTTTTTTCAAGAAAGCCCAAAATTAAGGAATTAATATAAATGGATGGAGGATATACTGTGTGGGTCCCATGGACCTCAAATCTTAGAAATGTGAATGTGCTCTGGGAGCTATGAATTGGTAAATCTGATAGACAATGTACTTGATTTTTCAATTCTATGGATAAATAAATTATTTGTGAATATGGTAATGAAAATGTTGCAAATATCTAGTAGTCCAATCAACGTCATCTGGAAGTACTCATATGGAGGCACAGCCAAGAAAATGTTACAGGGAAGAAAATGATAATAAGATGCCCGTGTGAACAGGAACATGGAGATCTTTCAAGCTGCTTGAGGTTGAAACAGAAGTAGAAGTCCATGGACAAATTTTCAAGAGAGAGGAACCATGACATAGAAGGCACACATGTAGTGTAAGAAGCAGCGTAAGAAAGAAGGAAAGATGCAAAAACATGACAAAGCACAACACAGAATGAGTTAGAGATTCTGACTATAATATTCAGATGGCCCAGTGAGGAAAATAGATTCAGAGCAGATATTAATTAGTAGATGTTTAAGCTAATAGAATGTTTTTTAAAAAATAAATAGTTTCAGACCATTGGGAATTTATGGTATGGTGTCCCAACAAAACTAGAAAATAAAATTGTCTTTGGAATGTCAAAGGAGTAAAATTAACCACACACATTATGACTCAATGTAATCAGTTATTGGAGTTCATGTCAAAGTTTGGTTCCAAAATATAGTGTTTACAGCACCAAAGGAAAAAAAATAATAGATGGTAAAATATAAATGCAAACATTTTAAGCACCTTATAGCTATGATCAGAAAAAAAAAATCAGATGCCTGAACAATGAGTGAGAAAGACATTTGTGTACTGATAAATGCTTAACAACTTGGGTTTTCAGTAAACAATTAGTAGTGTTACCCTATTCTATTGTGCAAATATTCCTACTACAGTTGATTCTCAGTTACCCACATGATGTCACTTAATGAAGAGTTAGGAAGAGATGTGTACAATTATCTGTTGAGAGCACACTACTGACTTGAAGACCTCCCTCATGAAGTTCATTAAAACAGGCATAATCTCATGTAGGGGAAATGAAAGTGAGGAAAGGAAATACCTGTTGCAAAGTAGATGTAGGATAAGCATGAAGGAAGATCAGATGAAAGAAAAATAGACCAAGGCAGACAAAGGCCAGATGTATGCAGTAATCTTGTGCAAAAAGGAATGTGTGGTATGTTTGTGTGTGTGTGTGTGTGTGTGTGTGTGTGTGAGAGAGAGAGAGAGAGAGAGAGAGAGAGAGAGAGAGAGAGAGAGAGAGAGATGTAGACATAAGAGAGAAAGGAGAGAAAGAAAGGGAAATTGTTGATTTCCTAGACATGGAGACTCATAGGCAGTTTAATGGAGTATTTGTAAAAGCATAGACTTTGGAGTCAGACAGACCTTAGTTCAAATATTGGCACCATTAATTACAAGTCCTATGGCCTTGAACAAAGTAGTTTAACCTCTTCCCTTAGTTTCTTTTCTCTCATTTGTAAAATGCAAAAAGTGTTTAGCAAGATTCTTATCATGTACAATGTTAGTTGTTAATGTAGTAAAGTATGCAAAATATAAAAAAAAAGTTTTAACTTACTAGAAGT
Source organism: Tamias sibiricus (assembly GCA_025594165.1). Classification (NCBI taxonomy): domain Eukaryota; kingdom Metazoa; phylum Chordata; class Mammalia; order Rodentia; family Sciuridae; genus Tamias; species Tamias sibiricus. Next base: position 94,146,223 of record CM046667.1, on the reverse strand, counting down.
GAGTAGTCTAATGTTTAAAAGTTAAGAAAATTAGTGGATTTCAAAATGTATTTATTGATCCCAGAGGTCAAAATTTGGCATGAGAGAAATTGCACTTTCTAAGCACAAAGTTTTTTTTTCTTCTTGAAATGCTGCACAATTTCTAAATCATTGCTAATATTCAGTTATTGATAAATGGCACAGGAAAATGCAGATTTTAGAATTCCATGAAAAACTAGGTCAGTCAACACTGAGTCCACATTCCAATATTGTGCCAGTTGACTGAAGGAAGCTTAGTGGTGCCTTCAACACTTTGGAAATACATGGGCTTCAATCTCACATTTTTCCCCAGTTTTAATTATTCACATTATCTATCACCTTCCAGGCCTTTAGAGATACTTCAATTTGTAGTCTCTAATTTGTAATAACTGCATTTTAAGTAAAGTGATGGTTTAACAAATGATTGAGATTCAGAACAATTTGAGATTCAAGACTATTATGTTTTATGTCTGCATATGTAATAAAATAATAATAAGTCATATGTGCCTTTTGAAAATTGGAAATGTTACAAATACAATTGGAGATGTGCTAAAAGTGTAAAACACGCAAAATTTCATAGTACAAACTAAATGCAAAATATACTACCAATAATTTTAAAATATTTCTAGTTGTCGATAGACCTTTATTTTTAAAATATTTTATTTATTTGATTTTAGTTGTACACAATGCCTTTATTTATTTTTTTAATTTTGTTTTTATAATTTTTAATATGTACAACTCATAGTGCATGCATTTAGCATCTTTTTTTTTTCATCTCATAATATTAAATTTGTTTATTCTGTTCTAGGCATCTTTTTACATACAACTGTTTGTATACAAAGTATATTTGTACAATTCAGGTCTTCAATCATGCATTTAGGATAATGATATCCATCTCATTCAACCACCAATTTTTTTTTCCTTCCCCCCCCCCTCCCTCCCCCTTGCTCCCTCCCCCTTGCTCCCTCCCTTCCCCTCTCTTTCCTTTGACCATTCTAGTGTTCCTCTAATCCTCCTATGTACCCCCCATCCAACAATACTATGAACTAGCCTCCTTTATATCAGAGAAAACATTTGGTACTTGGATTTTTGAGACTGACTAACTTCACTTAGCATTATGTCTTCGAACTTCATACATTTACCTGCAAATGCCATTAATTTATTTTCTTTTATTGCTGAGTAAAATTCCATTGTGCGTATATACCACATTTTCTTAATCCACTCATTTACTGAGGGACATCTAGGTTGGTTCCACAACCTAGCTATTGTGAATTGCGCAGCTACAAACATTGAGATAGCTGTGTCACTGTAATATGCTGTTTTTAAGTCCTTTGGGAATAGACCCAGGAGTGGGATGGCTGGGTCATAGGGTGGTTCCATTCCCAGTTTTCCAAGAAATCTCCATACTGCTTTCCATAACAGTTGCACCATTTTGCAGTCCCACCAGCAATGTATGAGTGTGCCTTTTTCCCCACATCCTCTCCAACATTTATTGTTGCTTGTGTTCTTGATAGCTGCCATTCTGACTGGAGTGAAGTGAAATCTTAGAGTAGTTTTGATTTGCATTTCTCTAATTGCCAGCGATGTTGAACATTTTTTCATGTATTTGTTGATTAATCGTGTATCTTCTTCTGAGAGGTGTCTTCTCAATTCCTTAGCCCATTTATTGATTGGGTTATTTGTTTTTTTGGTGTAAAGTTATTTGAGTAATTTATATATTCTAGAAATTAGTGCTCTATCTGATGTGCATGTATTAAATATTTGTTCCCAATTAGTTGGCTCTCTATTCAACTCACTGATTGTTTCTTTTGCTGAGAAGAAGCTTTTTAGTTTAATCTATCCCATTCATTAATTCTTGGTAGTAATTCTTGCACTACAGGATTCTTATTAAGGAACTTGGGGCCTAATCCGACATGTTGGAAATTGGAGCTTACTTTTTCTTCTATTAGGCGTATTTTCTCTGGTCTAATTACTAGGTCCTTGATCCACTTTGAATTGAGTTTTGTGCATGGTGAGAGTAAGGGTTTAATTTCAATTTGTTGCACATGGATTTCCAGTTTTCCCAGCATCATTTGTTGAAGAGGCTATCCTTTCTCCACTGTACATTTTTGGCGCCTTTGTTTAATATTTCTTGAGTTGTATGATTTGCCTAAACTGGAAATGGAGGCTATACACAACTTAAACAGACTGATTACAAGCGAAGAAATAGAAGACGTCATCAAAAAGCTACCAACAAGGAAAAGTCCAGGACCTGATGGGTTTACAGCCAAGTTCTATAAGACTTTCAAAGAAGAACTAATACCAATGCTCTTCAAACTATTCCAAGAAATAGAAAAAGAGGGAGCTCTTCCAGACTCTTTCTATGAGGCCAATATCACATTAATTCCAAAGCCAGGCAAAGACACATCCAAAAAAGAAAACTTCAGGCCCATATCTTTAATGAACATAGATGCAAAAATCCTCAACAAAATCCTGGCAAATCGGATACAAAAACATATCAAAAAGATAGTGCACCACGATGAAGTGGGGTTTATCCCAGGGATGCAAGGCTGGTTCAACATTCGGAAATCAATAAACATAATACATCACATCAATAGACTTAAAGACAAAAAAATCATATGATCATCTCAATAGATGCAGAAAAAGCATTTGACAAAATACAACACCCCTTTATGTTCAAAACTCTGGAAAAACTAGGAATATCAGGAACATATCTCAACATTATAAAAGCTATTTATGCAAGGCCCTGAGCTAACATTATCTTAAATGAAGAAAAATTGAAAGCATTCCCTCTAAAAACTGGAACAAGACAGGGATGCCCCCTTTCACCACTGCTATTTAACATAGTACTGGAAACTCTGGCCAGAGCAATTAGACAGACAAAAGAAATTAAAGTGATCAAGACAGGAAAAGAAGAGCTCATATTAGCACTATTTGCTGATGACATGATAATCTACCTAGAAGACCCCAAAACTCTACCAGAAAACTTTTACAACTAGTAAATGAATTCAGCAAATAGCAGGATACAAAATCAATACCCATAAGTCAAAGGCATTTTTGTATATCAGTGACAAAGCCTCTGAAAGGGAAATGATGAAAACTACTCCATTTACAATAGCATCAAAAAAAAAAAAATACCTGGGAATCAACTTAACGAAAAAGGTGAAGGACCTCTATAACGAAAACTATAGAACACTAAAGAAAGAAATTTTAGAAGACCTCAGAAGATGGAAAGACCTACCTTGTTCTTGGATAGGTAGAATTAATATTGTCAAAATGTCCACACTACCAAAAGCATTATACAGATTTAATGCAATTCCAATCAAAATCCCAATGACATTTCTCAAAGAAATAGAAAAAGCAGTCATGAAATTCATCTGGAAAAATAAGAGACCCAGAATAGCCAAAGCAATCCTGAGCAAGAATCGTTAAGCAGGGGGCATCACCATACCAGACGTTAAATTATACTATAGAGCAATAGTAACAAAAACAGCATGGTATTGGCACCAAAACAGACTGGTGGACCAATGGTACAGAATTTAGGAAGCAGAGACTAATACATATAATGCCTTTATTTTTATGTGGTGCTGAGGATCGAACCTGGGCCATGCACATGCTAGACGAGCACTCTACTGCTGAACCACAACCCCAGCCCAATAGACCTTTATTTTATGTATTTTTTTCTATGTGGTGCTGAGGATTGATCCCAGCATCTCACAGGTGCTCAGTACTTGCTCTACCACTGAACTACAACCCCAGCCCATTACCAATAATTTTTACATTGATCATGTGTTAAACTAATGGCACTTTGAATATTTTGTGTTAAACAAAATATATCATTAATTTCATGTATTTCTTTTTACCTTTAAAATGCATTTATTACAAAACTTAAAATTAGATATATGGTTCCAAATATGTTTCTGTTCTTTAGCTTTATTCTAAATCACTTTTAATAAATACCATGTTTTTAGGGACTGCGGTTGTGGCTCTCTTATGGAGCACTTGCCTAGCATGTGTAAGGCACGGGGTTCATTTCTCAGCACCACATATAAATAAATAAAATAAAGGTCCATTGACGACTAAAAAGATATTTTTAAAAATATATAGTATGTTTTAGAGCTGGAGCTGGAACTCAGTGGTACAGTGCTTGCCTCACGTGAGGCACTGGGTTTGATCCTCAGCACCACATAAAAATAAATACATTAAAGATATTGTATAATATATATATGTATATGTATATATACCATGTTTTTTAAATTACAAGATATTTTTTAAAATCTCTGTTAATTAAAAACATATATGTTCATTCATATAATGCAAAGAACCATAAGGAAGGAATAAAAACCTTTAATCCTACTAAACATTAAATATTCCTGTTATCTTTTCTTTTAATTTTTTCAACATGAAGTATTTACTAATGGACTCTTGTTCTATAAGAATTAAATCACAATGTATATACTTATTTCTATGCTCATTTTTACTTGACATTTTTATTGGTACATTATAATTATACACAATAGTGGGATTCATTATGCCATATTTGTACATGAGCTTAACATAATTTGATTCCCTTTCCCTCCCCTCCTTCTTCTCCCAGATTCACTTGTTCTACTCTACTGATCTCCCTTTTTATTATTACCATTTAAGTTAATGCATATAATTATATATGAAAGATGGATTCATTGTGGTTTATTTGTATATGAATATAGCAAAATTTGATATTATTTCCCAGAACTTCCCCACATCCTACCCTTCTTCCTCCTTCTCAATCCCCTTTCTATAATCTGTTGGTCTCCCTTCTATTTTTGTGAGATCTCTTTTTTATTCCCTTTTCTCCCCTTATCTCTAACTTCTGTATGAGAGAAAACACTTGACACTTGACTTTGTGGTTCTGGCTTATTTCACTTAGTATGTTGTTTTTCGATTCCACCCATTAACCAGCAAATGACATAATTTCATTCTTCTTTAAGACAGAATCTCCATTGTGTATGTATGTATGTGTGTGTATATATATACCCATACACACACACGTATATATATATATATATATATATATATATATATATACATATATATATATATAATATGTGTAAGTATATATCACATTTTCTTTATCCATTCATCTGTGGATGGACACCAAGGCTGGTTCCATAATTGTGCTGCTATAAACATTGGTATGTAAGTATCATTATGGTATGCCAATTTTTGTTTTGGGGGGTAAACACTAAGGAATGGGATAGCAGGTCATATGTTTTTTTCACTCCTAGTCTTTTGAAGAATTTCTGTACTGCTTTCAAAGATGGTTGAACTAATTTGCAATCCCACCAACAAATGTATAAGTGTAGCTTTTCCCCCACATTCTCACCAGTATTCATTATTATTTGCATTCTTTTTAAAATATTTATTTATTTGCTTTTAGTTGTACACAATGCATTTGTTTATACGTGGTGCTGAGGATCGAACCCGGGCCGTGCATGTGCTAGGCGAGGGCTCTACCGCTGAGCCACAACCCCAGCCCCTTATTTGCATTCTTTTTTTTTTTTTTTTTTTTTTTTTTTTTGTGGTACCGGGGATTGAACTCAGGGGCACTTGACCACTGGGTCACATCCCCAGCCCTTTTTTGTATTTTATTTAGAGACAGAGTCTCACTGAGTTGCTAAGTGCCTCGCCATTGCTGAGGCTGGCTTTGAACTCGCGATCCTCCTGCCTCAGCCTCCCAAAGTGCTGGGATTACAGGCGTGCGCCACCGCGCCCGTCTTATTTGCATTCTTAATGATTGCTATTCTAACTGGAGTGAGATGAAATCTCAATGTAGGTTTGACATGCATTTCCTTAATTGCTGAGGATGTTGAACAGTTTTTTCATATATTTGTTGCTCATTTGTATTTCTTCTTTTGAGAAATGTCTGTTATGTCCTTTTGCCCATTTACTGATTGGGCTACTTGTGTATGTGGTTTTATTTATTTATTTATTCATTTTTGGTATTAATTTTGTGAGTTTTTTTTTAATATTTTGGATATTAATCTCCTTTCAGAAGCATAGATGGAAAAGATTTCCTCCCATTTTGTAAGTTTGCTCTTCAAGACACTCTTGTTTCTTTTGCTGTAAAAAATGCTTCTTAATTTGAAGCCACTCCATTATTAATTCTGGGGATTGTTTCCCAAGTTTTAGCAGTCCTGATGACATATATCTGCACCTGTATGGTGGAGTGCTTCCCCTATGTTTTACCTCATCACATGTAGTGTTTTTGGTCTAATTACTAGGTCTTTGATTCACTTTGTGTTTACTTTTGTGCAGGGTGAGAGATAGGGATCTTGTTTCATTCTTCTACATGTGGATATTCAGTTTTCCTGGCACCATTTGTTTTAAAGGTTATCTTTGCTTCAACAGATGCTTCACTTAACAGTTTCAGATAATATTTTCCCAATATCTGTAAATTTTTTAAATAAAGTTGTTAAATGGATCAACAAATTGAATATAATAATAATAAAACTGTGAGAAGATATAGTTGACTATTTAATTAAAAATACTAAAGACATTTCTCAGCATAGAACAAAATTAAGCAGAAAATAACTCATTTTCTTACATAAAAATAAGCTTATCTATAGTATAAGTAAGCATGGTTGAGTTCTGGTGAGAGCTTTCTTCTGGGTTTGTGGATGACTTCCTTCTTCTTTCGCTTCATAGACAGAGAAAATCATCTCATGTCTCTTCCTTTTTTTGTCTAAAAAGAGGTCTATCATGAAGTCCTCTCCCTCATGAGCCAATATAGCCTTAATTACTTACCAAAAGGCATATTTCCAAATATAATCAATTGGGAATTAAGGTTTCAATATATGAAGTCGGGGGTGGGGTATACAAACATTCCATCCATATCAATCAATAATCAAGAAAATTTAAATTAAAATAAAACATTTTCAAGTACCAAGTTGGCAAATAATTTTATTAATAATAACATCCAACATTTCTTGGCCACTTATAATCTAAGTGCTTTGTATGCTTTATCTCATTCAAATACCCTAATTGCATAACTTATATATTGATACTATTATAAAGACATTGATCTATATAGTCAAAGCCACATCACTATTAACTTGTTTGTGGAGATGGAATTTGAACTCAGTCTGACTTCTGAGTTCATGCTATCATTAACGATTCATACCTAAAATTGAGTATTCAAAAAAGTGGGTAATCTCATGTATTGCTGGTGAGAATGAGAATTGGTCTAATTTTCTGGAAGGCAGTTTGGGAATATGTACTAAAAGCCTTAAAACAATTTTATAACCTAAAAATTCTATGCCTATAACTACATCTCAGGTGAGTAATCATACAAATGATCTGTATATGAACTATGAAAATAATAAATTTTCCAAATATGTAAATAATGCAATAATAGGATTTTTTACTTCAGCATATTTGAATGCCAAAAAACTAGGTAAGACCTTAATATATATAAATAAGGGAAAATATAAATACATTAAGATGCAATGATACTTTAGAAAACTATGCAGCTATTATAAATAATGTATTCATTCTGAAAAATGAAATGGAAAACTCTATGGAATATTATTATACCAATAATCAATTTGAACAAGTAACTTTAGCTGTGTGTGAAGGATAATTGCCCGAAACTGCATTAAACATTAAAGAAGTTTATGATGTCCCATAGCAGTAGGAGCAGAAGTAGGTATGACAAGCCTCAGTGCTGAGTAAGTAACAAAATGATGTCACCAAAGACCCTGTTCCTTCCATTTCCGGTCAGTCTCTGCCATGCTTGGTACCAGCTTTATTCTAAGGCTGTGTGTTACCACTAATATAACTGGTACTGATAATGGTGATTGAAGCTACTTTTCTTTTTTTTCTTTCCTCCAGGAGAGGGGAAAACTCATTCCCAACCATGGAATAAAAGGCTATGTCTTTGATCTGACTGCTCACTGTAAGATTGTTGGCTGCTCTCAACCAGTAACTGTCCTCAGGTAAATTCCTAGTATTGACAGGTTTGGAACAATTAAGATCAGGCCCTGAAGTAAGTGGTGATGTGGGATGCAGAGATGGGAGGATTTGGATGTTTGAAATTTTATGAAGGACAAAGGAAGAAATTGATATTATGTATTATATACTACACTGGGAGTCTCACAAATATAAATTTCCCAGAACTCTTTGAACTTTCAAGAAGTTTTTCATGTGAAGTGAAAGATAGCAAGAAGATACAATTAATAACCTTTGGAAGGAAGGGAGGCAGGACATAAATAATTGTGGTCCAGCAAGTGCTAACTCTGGAGGGTGGGGGAAATAATGAGTATGATTCAGCAAAAGCTCCTCAAATTAAAGAAATCTGAAGGATCTCTGGGGCCCTTGGGTTAAAAAACAACACAAAGGGCAGTTTTCTCCAGGGCCCAACAAGTCTTTTCAGTAGACCTAAGTGGAAACCATGTTGGTTTGTGCCTATGGGGTGCCCAGGAAGGAAGCCAGTGTGGAGCAGACCCAAGTGAAGAGAAATCCAAAGAGATAAACTGGTCTTTATAGAGTTGCCAATCTTGTCACATACATGGAACTTTTCTTCCTAGAATCTTGCCTTGCTCCATGGACCTGTACCAGATGTGTTGGGCTCATTCTTTCATCCAAGAGTAGGTAGAAATTTGGCATTGAATGTCATTGCACAACATCCCTGAAAAGCAAATACGTTTGTTGTCTCATCTTCAAATGTGGCAGGGTTTTCAGGACTTCTACTGACATTGTCTATTCACTTTATAGTCTCATGATATCCACCCTAGTCAGGCTATTCTCATTACGTTGCTTGCCCTTTCCATAATTCCTCTCCCTTGAAAGACTCCAGTCCTACCACCTTAAAAGGTGCAACTCAGATCCTTCTATCTCAGAACAGCTTCTCTGGATATATGGATCCTCTGCTTCTCTGACTGCTATTGAGCCAACAGGACCTCATAATTTTTAAAAATATTTTCCCAGAAGTTGTTATACACAATAGTGGACATGTCCAGGCACTCCATGTTCTCTGCCCTCATTCTCAACCCCTGATGTCTTGAATCATGTTTTATAGTTGTTGCGTTAGAGTTTTCGGTCATGCAACCAAACGAAAAAAAAAAAAAATGAGAGGAGGAACATTTTATTTGGGGTGCAAACAGTTTCAGAGGTCTTAGTCCATAGACAGCTCCATTCCTCAAGGCCCAAGATGAGACAGAACATCATGGCAGAAGTGTGTGATGGAGGAAGGCAGCTGGGAACATGGCACCAGGAAGCAGACCTGGAATGATTCCTGGAGAACTTCCCTTCCCATCTGGTCCCTACTTATCATTTCACAGCTCAAACAAAACTTCCTTCTTAAAGTTTACCAACAATTTCTATTTCCACAATTGGTGAGAACTTTCCTCCCTTATTTTCTTCCACAGCATATCCTTCAAGTATGATGTTCTGATGCAGGTAGTATGAAGACTTTAAGGCAAGTATACTAAGTATCAACAGGTGGCAAATTTGTGTGCTAGAATCTTTGGTGTTGGTAAAATTTCCTATGTACTTTACTGCATACATGTTTATGTTTATTATATTGCATTTAAAAATAACTGTTGGGGAGATTGTTGAAAAATAGCTACTACAGTACACTGTTTGTCAGGGGACTTAAGCTTCAAAAAATTTTATGAGGACCAACAATAATCATGGAACTTGGGGCTGGGGTGGTGGCTCAGTGGTAGAGCACTTGCCTAGCATGTGGGAGGCACTGGGTTTGTTCCTCAGCACCACATAAAAATAAGTAAATAAAATAAAGGTATTTTTCCCTTCTACGGTGAAAAATATTTTTTAAAAGTATTCATGGAACTTGATGGGAATAATGTTGTTAACTGAAATTTCTTTAGAAGCACAAAATCCCCAGTGTTTTTCAACAGGAGCAAATTGGCATTTTGGAAGGGCAATACCTTCCTGTGAGATATAGAACATGTTTGTTTCCAAATCTTAAAATCCACTTGCCATCAGCCAACTTTTGGTACAATTATGCTGTTAAATGCTATGTAGGCATTAAATGAAACAAAGTGCTTCTACATATGTATAATTTAAGTGTGAATCTGAGATGGTAATAAAGCAGCCAATCTTTTGCATTGTATTTAAGATTTAGGAAAACTATCACAGTCATTTTTATTTTTGCTTCAGTTGGAAGAAAAATCTTAAATAATTCATTCTGACATTACCAAATGAACTGCTTTTCACAAGGGAGGAATAAAAGTTCTTTAGGGGAATCTTACTGTTGTGGGGCAGGTAGCTCAGAAAACACACCAAGTCCCAGTTTTGTCCAAATTGAAGAGTCTTTATTCCGACCTGCTGGGACTGCTTCCTACAGGACCAAGTTGTCTATGCAGAAAACAGCCTCGAGTCTCAACATTTTAGGGTATTTAAAGAGAAAAACCGCAAAAACCACATCTGGGTTGATGTAGCTGCAAGCAAGCAGGTGTAGAAGCTGAATTGGGCAGTTAGCGAGACAATGAAGTGGATACATTGGTATTTCCCACAGGACTTTCCAGGTTGGCATAGCAGCAAGCAAGCAGAAAGGGAAGTGGGTCAAAATGACGCTAGTTGAGTACAAGTTAGAGAATGGTTACTAACATCTAGACAATCTCTGACAAGGTACATTGCTCAAGAAAAATGGGAACCAAAGAGAGAATAATTTTACATTGTATGAGAATTGCAATTTTGTGTTGCCAAGTATACTATGCTAGGTAACTATTAATGGGTACAGAGGTGGCACTTTCCCATGGGAAAAGCATTTCTTACACGATATGGAGTCTGTTTGGTCATTGACCATATTGCCTGACCCATAACATTACCAAGTTTTGAACTGAATATGTTACATTAACTGTTACATATTTTAAAACACTGATAACTTTCACAGTCATCATTGTTTTAGGACTTGTGTTGACATATGGAAAATGTTTCAAGTTTGAAATAAATGCCACAGACACACACAAAAAATTAAACTAACAATAATTTTAAAAAAACAGTAATAAAAATTTCAGCATTAGAAAATTTCTCATCTACCCCAGAAGTCTTATTAGGTTAGTGAACAATAGTTTCTTATGCAAATAACAATCTGCTTAAGAGCTATATATATAGCATACTTAAAATGAAAAAATCCAGTGAAGAACCATATAAAGCATGTTATTTCACTAAAATATGTAAAAACAAATATGGATTTTGCTATGTACACAAATTAAGTTATTCTGTTTTACTTTCTATATTTATAATACTTGCATTTAAAATTAAACAAAACCAAGCAATTGATAAAGATAACAGCAATAAAATAATGTATCAGAAAAATTTTACATGTGATGAATTGATATTTAAAGAAATATTTATTACCTGACAAGTAAGTGAATATTTTTTATGTCTATCCCAGGTCAAATTTTCCTAATTTATTTTTTAAGACAGGTCTCCCTATCTTGCCCAGGCTGGCCTTGAACACCTGCTCTCAAACCACCTTCCTTCTTTAGCTTCCTGAGTAGCTGGCAGTACAGGCATGTATCACTGTGCCCTACTGAAATGTGCTTCCTTATTTCTACAATTTTTGGTGCTGAGGATTAAACCAAGGGTCTCATACATGTTAAAGACATGCTCTATCACTAAACTACATTTCCAACACCTTAACTGATTTTAGGAATTGCCTGAATTGACTATTTTTGGGAGATGGGTATTGGGAATTGGAACCAGGAGAATTTCACATTGAGTTACATCCCAATCCTTTAGGAAATTTTTAAAAAATTTGATAGTGATTCACTTTGTTGCTGAAAGTTTCACTATGTTGCTGAGACTGGCCTCAAACTGGTGATCCTCCAGCCTCAGCCCCTCCCAAGTGACCAGGATTACAGGAGTCTGCCACAATGTCTGCTGAATTGATTATTAAGAACTCACATTTCAATACCACACCCCAGACCTACTAAATTAGCAAATCCAGAGAGGTAATCTGTGTACCTGTTTTTTTTTTTTTTGGGGGGGGGTGGGGATATCAGGAATTGAACTCAGGGGCACTCAACCACTGAGTCATATCCCCAGCCCTATTTTGTATTTTATTTAAAGAAAGGGTCTAAGTTGCTGAGAACTTGCTTTTGCTGAGGTTGGCTTTGAGCTCACAATCCTTCTATCTCAACTTCCCAAGCCACCAGGATTATAGTTGTGTGCCACTGCACCTGGTGACTGTGTACCTATTTTTAAAAATTGTTCTAGTACATTGCTTTTGCTGTTATTGAATATACGTACTGGATAATTTCATAAAGTAATAATAAGTGGTGAAAAAAGAAACTTCACTAATCCTTCTAAATATTGGATTCCTGAATTGACAATGACGACTTTGCCTGAAGCAAGAAGAGGATTCCAATGATGATTTGCAACATGTGTACAAATGATCCTGATCTGCACCCTTGTTCAAGAAGCCCTAGGACACGATGTCAAATTTAAAAAATCCATGAGTTCATTATTCCAAGTAAGAAGGGAAGTTCTATGTGCTAAATAAGGAAAAGAGAGAGGAATGAAATCAGTCAGGTGTGTGTCCTGATGGAGGTGAAGCCAGGGATCCACAGTAGGTCTTGACCAACAAAGAACAAAGCCTGGGAAGCTAGATTTGGGTAATGGAAAGAGGAAGGAGAGAAGAGGTAAAATATCAATCTCTCTGTTGTCATCCTCAGAAATACCCATAAGATACTCCATAAAAACATGTGCCTTCCAAAGCAGCACTTGGCAAGTCTGTCACTTGAGTAAACTGAAAAAGGAAAACACTATTTGAGTTTTGTAACATTTTCCAATCAGAACTTAATTTAAATAATTTTCAGGAAGAGAAATCTGCATATTAATAATATTTCCCAAGTCCTGAAGCTTTGAGGGAGGAGTTATGCATTGTCTTTCATGTATGTAGAGTTTGAAATATCATTGCCTTATGAAGCATGAGAAAATTAATGAGAAAATAACTGAATAATTTCAACCAGTATGTTTATTACTGAAATTACATTATTTGTCTCAGCCCACCCCACTATTTATGTTCCTAACCTGTAAATACATAACAACACTTCAAGAGAAGAATCACACGATTACTCAATACATGCAGAAAAAAGCATTTTAAAAATACAACATCCTTTCATGTTTAAAATACTAGAAAAACTAGGGATAGTAGGAACATACCTCAACATTGTAAAAGATTATATATATATAAAACTCAAGGCCAACATCATTCTAAATGGAGAAAATTTGAAGAATTCCCTCTAAAAACTGGAACAGTACAGGGATGCCTTCTTTTACCACTTCTATTCAACATAGTACTGAAAACTCTAGCCAGAGAAATTAAGCAAAAGAAGAAACTAAAGGGATGTAAATAGGAAAAGAAGAGCTCAAACTATCTATAACTACTGACAACATGATTTAAAAGACACAAAAACCTCCACTAGAAAACTTATAGAACTCATAAAAGAATTCAGCAAAGTGGCAGGATATAAAATTAACACTCATAAATAAATTGCTTTCCTATACACTAATGATGAATCAGCTGAAGGAGAAGTTAGGAAAACTATCCCATTCACAGTAGCCTAAAAAATATTGAGAATCAATCCAACAAAAGAAGTAAAAGACCTCTACAATGAAAACTACAGTACACTAAAGAAAGAAATTGAAGAAGACCTTAGAAGATACAAAGATCTCCCATGTTCCTGCATAGGCACAATTAATATTGGCAAAATGGCCACACTAGCAAAAGTGCTATACAGATTTAATGCAGTTCCTGTTAAAATTCCAATGACATTCTTCATAGAAATACAAGAAAAAAAACAACAGTCATGAAATTCATTAAAACAGAAGGCACAGGAAAAATAAGAGGGCTAGAACAGCCAAAGCAATCCTTAATGAGAAAAGTATTGAAGCAGGAGGCAATCATAAAGAACTTAAATTAATACCACAGCCAAAAACACACCCTAAAAAGCTTTAGTAATAAAAACAGCATGGTATTGTCAACCGCAACAAAACGTCTATGGCATGAAGACCAATAGAATGGGGAAAACAGAAGGCACAGAGACAAACCCACATAAATACAGTTACCTCATACTAGACAAAGGTGCCAAAAATACATTGAAGAAAAGATAGCCTCTTCAGCTTTTACAAACATAAGTTGGAAAAATGTCATATTTAGAACAAAACAAAGAAAGACTGAGGGTAAAATTAAAGAAAAGGTGGTCTCTGTATACAGAGCAATTTTTTACCTGTTGAGATAATTGAAATTAATGAGCTATTAAACAAATGAAGTTAATAACAAATAAACAATCTTAAAACTATTTGTTTGCTAAAGGAAGACCATATGTATCAGAATGAAATGTCACTCCTATCTCTCTGACCCTGAGGATTGTATGGGATGCCTGTTTTATGGGATATATTGAATTTTGCGCAAAACTGCTTGAAAGATGAGGACGTATATGCGGGCCATTATCTGTTTTAAGCATTTTGGGGATCATCAAAACATTCAAGTCAAAGTTGTTCTGGCTTGCTCCTTTGTGGATCAAGGATTAGGTTCTTTTCTTGGTATTAAACAGGAACCCATGGTTTTAATTGATTTGTCTAAGATCATGTAACAATCGCCATTTTCCTGACTTTTTCTTGATCACACAATATGGGGGAAATTCCAGGGAGAGGTGGAAGGTTCTATATGACCTGCTTCTAATTGTTCCTGAACTAATTGGTGGGCCGCTTGTAATTTCTCTTTAGATAGGGGCCACTGAGGGACCCACACTGGCTTATCAGAAAGCCATGGTATTTTCAAAATTATTTTCTCAGTGGCCCCGAAAAAAAATATCTTTTTCCTTTATGACAATGATTACTTTTAGGGTTAAGATTACTCTGTACTTTTTGATAATGTAAAACATAAGGCTGAAATGTTCCTTTATGGCCTTCATCATCCTCCCATTTTAAAATTACTGCACTTTTATCTGGGAGGTTATTATATCCCAAGCCTCTTAAACTGGTTGAAGCTTTTTGCAGAGGCCAGTGCTTGGGCCATTGGCGTAAATTAATAATGGAAGAGTCAGCTCCAGTATCTATTAATCCCTCCATTTCTAGCCTATTAGAAGAAAATGTAGGCATTATTTTTATTTCCCCCAAATCTCCACGGCTCATAGTCAACCGCATTCCAACATGTCAGCTCAGGAACCAACTTCCTCAACTAGACTCCTAAAGCATAAGAAGCAAATCCAAAAATCAATAAATAGAATGACATCAAACTAAAAATTTTCTTCATAGCAAAGGAAACAAGAGTGTGAAGAGAGAGCCTACAGAATGTGAGAAAATCTTTGCCACACACACCTCAGATAAGGTGTTAATTTCCGGGATATACAAAGAACTCAAGAAGCTTAAACACACACACACACACACACACACACACACACACACACAACACAAAAAAATCCAAATAACTCAATCAATAAATGGGCAAGGGAACTAAACAGACCCCTCTCAAAAGAAGAAATATGAAATGTAAACAAATATATAAAAATATTCAACATTTCTAGCAATTAAAGAAATGCAAATTAAAACCACACTGAGATTTCATTTCACTCCAGTCAAAATGGCAATTATCAAGAATACAAGTAATAATAAGGATGTGGGGGAAAGGATACACTCATACATTGTGGGTGGGACTGCAAATTGGTACAATCCCTCTGAAAAGTGGTATGGAGATCTTCAGAAAACCTGTAATGGAACCATCATTTGATATAGTTATCCCACTCCTTCGTATATACCCAAAGGACTTAAAATCAGCATACCACAGTGACACAGCCCCACTGATATTTATAACAGCCCAATTCACAATAGTTAAACTATGGAACCAACCTAGGTGTCTTTCCTCAGCTGAATGGATAAAGAAAATGTGGCATATATACACAATAGAATATTATTCAGCCATAAAAATGACTTTATGATATTTGCTGTAAATGGATGGATCTGGAGATTATCATGCTATGTGAAATAAGTCAATCCCCCCTAAAACAAAGACTGAATGTTCTCTGTGATATGTAGATGCTATCACACAACAAGCGGGTGGGATGAGAAGTATTCAAGTTCATTGGATTAGACAAAGGGGAATGAAGGGAAGTGAGGGGGATAGGAATAGGAAAGATAATGGAATGAATCTGACATAACTTTACCATGTACATATATGAATATATTACAGTGAATCTCAACATTGTGTGCATCCACAAGACTGGGATCCTAATTAGAATGAGATGTACTCTATGTTTTTATAAATATGTCAAGATAGACTCTACTGTCATGTATAAATAAAAAGAACAAAAAATGGGATTCTCAGCCTTTTTCTGTCTCACAAAATGATGCAAGTATATTTAACTATATTTAGAGATAAAATGTAAAAAATATATAAATATCCTATAATTTCACCAAATCAAAATATTAATTAAATATTTTGCTGTAATTGTGCAATTGACTTTTCCACAGAATACATGCCCATATTTAGATATCTGGGCCATAATTGTATTTATCTTTTAAAGTTAAGATAAAATTCATATAACAACAGTAACCATTTAAAGTATAGAATTTTGGTTTTTTCAGTGCATTCAAAATGATATGTAACCATTACCTCTCTTTCTGAAACTTTTAATCACCCCAAACAGAAACTCTGTACCCATTAAGAAATCACTCTGCATCCCATGTTCCCACAGTTACTTGTAACTTCTAATCAACTTTCTGTTTCTATTAAGTTGCCTCTTCTAGATATTTCATATAAATATGTGGTCTTTCTGTTTTCTAATTTTATTTGCATTGCAACATATATCAACATTTCATCACATTCTGTAATATGGACATACCACATTTGTTTATCCATTCTTCAGCTTATGGACATTTGTGTTGTTTCCACTTTTTGGCTGTTAATGAATAAAGGTGTTATAGGCATTAATGTATTGTTATGTTTGAACATGATCTTTCAACTTCCTTAGGTACATACCTAGGATTGTAGTTAATTGCTAGCTTGTGTGATAATTCTGTGAATAACTTTTTGCAGAACTATATAACTGTTTTTTTTCTTTATCCATCCCTGAATCACCTGATTACTTCTGACCACTCTGATGTGATCTCCTCATACTGTTTCCTCCAATAATCTTGGAGCCCTAGTTATACTGTCTTCCTTGTATTCCCTCAATTCCATGAAATTCTTCCCTCCTACATCTTGATAAACATAAAGTCCTGTTGATTCCATCTCCAAGCATTTATTAATCCATCTTCTTTTTCCACCTCTGCTGCTTTCATTCAGCCCAAGTCATTCTCATCTCTCATCTGGAACACTCCACAGCATCCCAGCTGCTCTCCCTGCTGCTCTCACCACCGTTCTACAGATTCTGTCTTCCATAGAGAGCTAGACAGATGCTGTGAAAAATGTAATTCAGCCCCAATTAGAACAAAATCCAGGCTTAGTGCCCAGAGCCTACAGGGCACTATATGATAAGAACTTTCTCTGCCACATCCATTCTATTCCTTTTCTTTGCTACTGGGGATTGAACTCAGGGTCACTTTACCACACGGTTACAGCCACTGTTTTTTTTTTTTTTTTTTTTTTTAATCTTTTATATTGAGACAGGGCCTTGCTAATTTTCTGAGACTGGCCTTGAACTTGTGATCCTCCTGCCTCAGCCTCCTGGGTTACTAGAATTCTAGGCATATGCCAACACCCCCAGCTAAAACTACATAACTGCTATCTATATTGGCTGCACCTTTTAAAATATGCACAAGCAATATATGAAGATTCAAATTTCTCTGCATTTTTACCAGAGTGAATTCTATGGGAAATGTACTAAATTCCTGCTTGATCACAAACAGTAGAACAGTTGCAGATCAAGTTCACAAAAGTGTAACTTGAATAATATAAACAGAATTATATTCCCTCCATCAGTTCTCAGATTTGAGTCAGTTTACAAACCTACAATCCACTGAATGAAGGGGAGATCAGGGCCCCTTGAGGAAAGATGCTACTGCACTGCCAAAAGTTATATTATTAATCTTTTTCTAAGCTTTCCATACAGGGACCTGAAACCTTTTACTAGGGTTCCTGTTCATTTTGGAAAAGAAAATGATCAGAACTCTCAGGGATTATTGCACATTGAATTTGAAATGACAGCTATTTTAGCAGATCTGAAATATCACTGTGGGTCAGTGATAAGTCTGAATAAGGGCTCATGGAGGTCAGGTGATCAAAGGTGTTTGAATTCAAGACCATTTCCCAGTTTGTCCAGTAGGTCCCAGAAGCCATCCTGTAGTACTTATCAGTTCCAGAATGTATAAATGAAATAGACATACTCAGAAACTAGATGAATACTCACATTGGCTCATCGACCTGTGGTGTGAGGACTATTTTGAGGAAAAGACCAACTAGAATCCTGGCGCGGTGGCGCACGCCTGTAATGCAAGCACTTGGGAGGCTGAGGCAGGACGATCGCGAGTTCTAAGCCAGCCTCAGCAATGGCGAGGCACTTAGCAACTCAGTGAGACCATCTCCCTAATAAAATGCAAAAAAAAGGGCTGGGGATGTAGCCCAGTGGTCGAGTGCCCCTGAGTTCAATCCCCAGTACCAAAAAAAAAAAAAAAAAAAAAAAAACTAGAAATGATTCTACCCAGGGAAATCATAAACTGTAGCAATGTTGTGTTACCAGAGGAATTGAAAAAGTTAGTGCCACTATCAAGGACTTGAAGGATGCAGGCATGGTGATCCCTACCATATTCCCATTTAATTCACCTATTTGCTCTGTGTAAAAGACAGATATATCTTTCACAGTGACAGAGGACTATCACAAGCTTTACCAAGTGGTAACTCCAGTAGCAGCTGCTGTACCAGATGTGATTTCATTGCTTGAGCAAATTAATATACCTCTGGTATCTAGTATGTAGCTATTGATCCAGAAAATCCTTTTTGAAAATTGAAGCTTGTTAGTAATATCCACCTAAATCAGTTTGCTTTTAGCTTGTGATATCAGCAGTATACTTTCCCTGTCTTAGCTCAAGGATATATAAATTCTGTCCAGCCCTATGTCATAATTTAGTTTATAGGGATCTTGATCACCTTTTCCTTCTACAAGAGATCACTCTGCTCCATTACATTGATAATGTTGTGCTGATTTGACCTAGTGAACAAGAAATAGCAAATATTATAGATTATTGGTAAGATATTTGTGTGTCAGAGGGTGGGTAATAAATAAAAAATATTCAGGGGACTTCTACCTCAGTTAAATTAGTTGATGCTGTGGGTCTCTACAAGTCAAATTCTAATCACTGCTTTGACTGCTGTCTATTACAAGAACCATACTCACTGCTGAGGCTGGCCTGAAACGTGTGATCCTCCTGCCTCAGCCTCCCATCATGGAATGGGCAGTATGTTGTTTTTACTGGAATAGACACTTATTTATATATGGATTTGCCCTCTGAGTATCTAACGCATTTGCCAAAACTTCTACTTATGGACTTAGAGAATGCCTTATCCATTGTCATAGCATTCTTCACAGAATTGCTTATTTTATGATAATTCACAGCAAATGCAGTGTGTTAATGCATACCTGCTCATGGAATTCCTTTTTTTTAATTTTTTTGCTATGTTCTTCACCACCCTGCAGAATCTGGCTTGATAGAATGGTGGAAGATTAATTTCAAGATGCAGTTGTAGTGCTAACTAGATAGTAACACCTTGTATGGCTGAAGAAAGAATCTTCAGGAAGCTGTATGTGCTCTGAATCAGTATTTATTTTGTTTTCACTGTTGTTTCCCCCAGAGCCAGGATTCATGTTTTCAGGGACCAAAGAGAGGAAATGGCAGTGAGGCTATTTACTATTATCACTGGTGAACTATTGGCATTTTTCCCTTTCCCTTCCTATAACTTTATGCTTTAATGGTGTAGAGATTTAAAAGTGAAAAACACTTTCAGTATGAGAAATGAAAATGATTCTACTGAACTAGCAGTTAAGATGAACTCCCACCCCATCCCCACCACTTCACACTTCTCATGTCAAAGAAATGATTTACTATGCTATCTGACTTTATTGATCCTGATTACAAAGGGAAAATTGAACTGCTATTCCACAGTGGAAGTAGAGTATGTCTCTGTTTTAGTCAGCTTTTTTATTTCTGTGACCAAAAGACCTGACAAGAGAAATTGCAAGGAGGAAAAGTTTATTTGTGGGCTTACGCCAAATGTGTCAAAAAGATTCTGAAGCCAAGGTGAAGGGGCTCCCAATGGACAAATTTAGAAAAACTTGAACATCAAAAATATTAATGATTAAAACATATCAAAAACAATCTTTTAGAGCTCCTGATAACACCCTAAAAAACACACTATTGTCTCTTTTTTTCTTTCTTTTTTTTTTTTTTTTTTTTTTTAGTACTAGGGGTTGAACTGAAGTTTGCTTAACCACTGACCCACATCCCCAACCCTTTTTAATGTTCTTCATTTTGAGACAGGGTCTTTATTAGTTGCTTATGGCCTTGCTAAGTTGCTGAGGCTGGCTTTGGACTTTTGATCCTCCTGCCTCAGCCTCCCGAGCCACTGGGATTACAGGCATGTGGCATTGCACCCGGCTATTCTCTATTTTTATGAGACACCTTTTTAAAATTCCACATAGGAGTAAGATAATGTGGTATCTGTCTTCCCATGTCTGGTTTATTTCACTTACTGTAATGTCCTTCAGGTTCATTCATGTTGTTACAAGACAGAATTTCCTTCTTATGGTCAAATAGTATTCCACTGTGTATATAAAACATATTTTAATCCAATCATCTGTTAATGGACACTTAAGCTGATTCTATATCTTAGCTTTTGTAAATAATGCTGCAATGAGTGTGGAAGTGCATATATGTCTTGAACATGCTAATTTCCTTTTGGCATATACTCTGTAGAGGTATGGCTGGGTCATATGATAGTCCTATTTTTAGTTTTTTTAGGGACCTCTGTATTGTTTTCCACAATGGCCATACTCTTTTACATCCCCACCAACACTGTGTAGGAATTCCTCTTAATCCACTTTCTTGTCAGTATTTGTTATGAATTGTCTTTTTCATTATAGCCTTATCAACAGGAAGAAGGTGATGTCTCCTTGTGGTTTTGATTTGCATTTCTCTAATGGTTAGTGATATTAAGCCTTCTTTAATATGCTTGTTGCCCATTTATATGTTTTCTTTGCACAAATGCCCAAATGCCCAAATGCCTATTTAAGTGTTTTGTTCATTTTTTATTAGATTATTTGGGGTTTTTTTTCCTATTTTTTTTCTATTTTTTCTCTTTATCAAATGTGTAGTTGGCAAACATTTCTCTATTCTTCAGACTTTCTTTTCACTTGGTTGTTTTCTTTGCTGTGCAGAAATATTTTAGTTTGATGCAATACCATTTTTCTGATTTTCTTTTGTTGAATATAAGTTTTGAGTTCTGATTTTTAAAAATTCTTGCTAAACCACTCTCTTCATAGCCATGAAGTTAACCAGAGAGGGGGGAAGGGGTAAAGGGGTGGTATACTACTGTCCCCTCCAAGGCCATGCTTCCAGTAATCTGAAAAACTCTCATCTCTTAAACTTCCACCATCTCCTCATAGCATCAAGCTGGGCACCGAGCCTTTAACACATGAGCCCTTGGGGGATATTCTAGACATAAACTATAACAAGGGGGATATGCTTTCCTTAAATTAAAAGAAAGTGAGCAATTCAGAGATACTACAATTAAATCCACAATGATATATCACCGCATGCCCACTTGAACAACAAAATAAAAAAGATGGAGAAACCAAGAGTTTCCAAGAATGTGGAACAAGTGGAACTCTCAAATACTGTTGGCAAGAATATAAACTGGAAAAAAAAAAAAACACTTGGAAAAACTGCTTGGCAGTACTAAGTTGAACATATACATAAATCTATAAGCCAAAAATGATACTCTTTGGTACATGACTCTGTTGTCTTTACATTGCTGTGAGTAAAATACCTGACAAAGACCTTAGAGAAGAAAAAGTTTATTAGGGCTCATTATTCCAGAGGTTAATTCAGTTCATGGTAGGCTGACTCCAATGCCCTTGGCCCAAAGTGAGGGATAACATCATTGTGGAAGGGTGTGATGGAGCAACACTTCTTCACTCATGGTGGCCAGAAATCAGAGAGAGGAAGAAGGGAACACAGTGAAGATTTCTAGGGTGTGCCTCAAGTAACCCTCCTCTTCCAGCCATGCCCCACCTGCCTACTACTGTCACCACCCAGTTAGTCTACTTAAACTACATGGTGTGATTAGGTCACAGCTTTCACAATCCAATCACTTTACCTTCCAATATTCTTGCATCAACACAGGAGCTTTTGGAGGACATCTCATATCCAAACATAACAATGCCCAAGATAAATTAAAAAAAAATCCAAAAGATATAGAGAAGAGCATTCATGCCACACTTATAAGTCATAAATCAAAACCTAGAAAAATATCCAATATATTGTGAAATATCTAACAATATAATACTTTACAAAACCAAGAGTGAAAACATCTGCAACTCTAGACATGTGGATGTTAACCTCATGCACATTTTATTGCTTGAAAGTTGCCACAAACAAGACTGCATGCTCTGTCATTCCAATCTTTCTTCTAATCTCCCAATATAGTTTGAAGTAGAAAAATTATATGAATAATCCCCTTTTTGAAAGATACTTAGTGTCTTCCTCTGTTACCTGTAGATTAAACTCATAGAAGAAAAGCAAGTTTCCTTATAAACCTTAAAAAGTGATTAACTATATTTAAAACCAAAGGGTAAAACTACATCTGATGGTCCAACAACTGTGTGTGAGTGACTAGGCAAGAATTCTAAACGAATGCTCAGTCTATACCAAATTCCATAACAGTCACTCAGTCACCATGGTAATCATGCTGGCCAAAAAAAAAAAATAGAAAAATAACCATAATTCAGATTTGGTTCTTAATAAGCTCTAGGAACTGAAAATACTAACTGGACTTCAGTGAATTCCCTCAAGCGTTCCTCACAATATGTACTCCTCACAACTTCAGCAATATAAACACCCCCCCACACACACACATATACACAAACTCTTTCCCTTTTCTCATTCTTTCTCTGTCTCTGACTGCAAAAGGACCCAGGATTCATCTGGTTGTGGTTAAAATACAATCCTCTTTGGACCAAGGGATCTGGGTATGGAGACCATATAAGTTGATTGGCCTTTAAGGTGGTAGAGAAATATGGATTCAGTCAGAACAAGAGGTTTTTCCTCAGGGATGGTAGGATGTTAAAGTTTTAAAACCTAATGTACAAATGGTACTGAAAGTTATATCTCCCTTAATCTTAACCTTTATTCAAGTAACCTGTAATTAATACCTATAATTTAAATCAGGTTATAGGAAGTTTGGAGAAGTTAAGGAAATCATGGAAAGTACTTTGTAAAAATGGCTCAGTTGCCTAGTGGAGCCTGGAATGTCACTAAATCTGTGTGTCCTGATGCTTCTAGGTATCTCAGGCTCTAATTTCCTTGGAAACTCGCATTCCAGGAAATACTTTATATATGATATACAAGGTAGGCCAAGAATGGTGGTGAACACCTGTAATTCCAGTGACCTGAGAAGCTGAGGCAGGCAGGAAGTTCAAAGACAGCCTCAGCAAAAAGTGAGGTGCAGAGCAATTCAGTGAGACCTTGTCTCTAAGTAAAATATAAAATAGGGCTGTTGATGTGTCTCACTGGTCTAGTGCACCTGAATTCAATCCCTAGTACCTCTCATTCCTGAAAAAGATGTATGAGTTTCTTTTGAGATATATCCATTCAGTAAAATAACCCGTGTTAGTCAAATTTCCTCCACTGTAACAAACACCTGGGATAATAAACTTATAAAGAGAAAATATTTATTTTGGTTTACAGTCTTGGAGGTTTCAGTCCACGGTATGGCAGATCAATTGCTTTTAGTCTTCTGGTGGGTGAGGGGCAACACATTATGGCTATAGAATGTGGTATAGTGAACTGTTCACCTCATGGCTGGGATGGGAAAAAGAAATAGGAAGAGACCATGGTTTCACGGTTCCCTTTGAGGACATGATCCAAATGACTTAAATCTTCCAGTAGGTCCCTCCTAGGTGGTTTGTACCACCTCCCCATAGTACCATGCTGGGGATTAAGCTTTTAATACAAGGGCCTTGGGGGACATTTCAGATCCAACTTATTAAATGAGTATACATGAATCCATACCAATAAATAGGGTGATTGGAGAAAAACTGTCTTTATCAAATAATTGTAAATAATATGTACAACTACCAGTCCTCCCTGAGGTCAAGCTTAATTCTGCCTCCCATCCTTGACAGCACAACTAACTTAGTGAATCACCTTTACAAAACAGAGTAGGTGATTGGGAAATACTCACTGTACACTGAAGAAAAATGACAAACACCACAATAATCAAAGGACAAAGGTTATTAACACTGGTGACATTATGTGTGTATCATGTAAACACAGACCTGATTGTAAACTTCAACACTGGTATTCTTTCTCAAAACACATAGCCTGATGTTATCATGAGAAAAAAAACAAACAAGACACTTTACTCATTGGGGTCAGTCTGGCAGTCTTCAAATGGTGAAACAGAAAAAACATATGATCTAGTAATTCCACTCCTGGGTACATACCCAAAAGTAATGAACATATCCATATACATAAAATTTGTACACAAATGTATGTACAATCATACTTATTACACAAAAAGTGCAAATAACCCAAGAACTCATCATGGATGAGTGCATAAACAAGGTGTGCTATATCCACATGATATATCTTTTGGCTATTATAAGGAATAAAATTCTGATACATTTTACAACATGGATGAATCTTGAATACATTATATCAAGTGACAAGAGTTAGACACAAAAGATAAAATGTTGTATGATTCCATGTATATGAAATATCCAGACATACATAAACAGAAACCATATCTACATTAAATCTAAGTTGTCTCTAGTAAGATTAACCAATTTCTCTAAAAGCACACACATTCTGGGCCTTTAATTCCTATACATGAAATTAGCTGGAGACCTAGGAGGTAAATCCCAAACTCCTTGGATTGAGATAAACCCATTATCAATAAGGTATCTACCTGAGGGCTTTAACTGAATCTCATCCAGTTAATTATCAGATCTAATCTGATCCTATACACAGTGCAGCCTAAAAATTGCTCAAATAAATTTGGAGCACTCAGAACACAAATTAGTGGAGCTCAGAATCTGAGCAAAAACTCACCCATAACCTCTAATTACAAACAGGAGAGCAGTGAGCACAACAATTTTGCAGGTACCTTGCCTGTTCACCTGGTGTTCCTAGGGGCCATTGGAATTTTATTCTGAATCCTCACTTCTGACACCAAACTTATTAAAAGAAAAGCTTCATACAAACGAAATTTAATAGAGTTTAATTGAATAAAGAACGAATCACAAATCAGACAGCCTCTAGAAACAGGACAGTTTCTGTAAGGAGCTGGGGCCTCTGCATAGCAGGATAACATTTACAGACAGAAAAGGGGAAGTGGCATGCAGACAATGAAAGTGAGGGACAAAGATAGCTCAATTGGTTATAACCTGGCATTTGTGTTATTTGAACCTGATTTGACTGAAGGTTGGCCACTGTGATTGGTCACAACTCAACTTGTTACAAAGGCAAATTTCCAAATGAAGTTTTCAATTTGTTTATGTACTAAGTTTAGTTTCAGCTTGCTACATAAGTCCTGGAGTGTGTGAGCACAAAGGTTCTCTTAGACCAAATATATTTTGAATAAGCATTCCCATTTTGCAAAAGAATATATACTGCATATCACAATGATTAATTAAATGTTAGTGTATTATGTGAAGAGAAAAATATGGAGAAAAGATTGATAGATTATTGTATTATGGAGTAGGGACAATAAGGGACTAAAAGAGAGGCAAAATATTTTTAATTTCTAATGTACATTTCAATTGTGTTTAATAGATCTTTAAAACAAGAAGAATTAATTGGTAGTATGATAGAATCACTGAGATAAAATTTTATAAATGAGAAAAAATGTATAAACTGATTCACAATAATGTATAGACACGTTTATTAAAGATAAAGTTCATATGCTGTAGTGTGAAAATAGCACATCTTTTAAGTGTATTTAGTGATTCAGTGTAGGCATTGGGAGGAGGTTGAGGATTTTTTTTGTTTTATTTATTTATTTATTTAGTTAGTTAGTTAGTTAGTTGGTACCAGGGATTGAACCCAGAGGCAATCAACTTCTGAGCCACATCCCCAGCCATTTTTTATATTTTATTTAGAGGCAGGGTCTCACTAAGTTGAGTAGGCCCTTGCTAAGTTGCCGAGGCTGGCTTTGAACTTGCAATCCTCCTGTCTCAGCCTCCAGAGCCACTGAGATTATAAGCGTGTGCCACTGCATCCAGCAGATACTTTTGTTTTATGAAGCTGCATTTCCTTAGCATTTTAAGCATGGAATCTTTCTTGTTTAAAATGTCAAAAACAGGGGCTGGAGTTGTAGCTCAGCTGTAAAGTGCTTGCCTCACACGTGTAAGGCACTGGGTTCGATTTTCAATACCACATAAAAATAAGTAAATAAAATATAGGTCCATCAGCAACTAAAAAAAATTAAAATGTCAAATATGATACCAATGTAATAATCATTTCAGAAACATGGTCACAGTATACTATTTTATGTGTATAAAAGAATCAGACCAAAAAATATATGATGATTTGTCTATATGTGCGATTGTCACTGTGTTTCTATGTCTCAACATTTTTCACAGCAATTAGTCACACATCAAGTCCAGGTGCATTCTATTCAGCTCACACAGGGGTTAGACTTCCAATCCAAGAGTGGACATAAAAATTTCAAGATCACTACCAAAATGTGAAAATTTCCAAAAAGCTTTGACCTATACAATAGATTTCATGTATTTCTCTCTCTCTCAAATCCCTTACCTCTTGCCAGGCCTTGTAGTTGAGACTTTCACTACTACAATTTTGACTAATCACCAGATGGTATCAACTCTCCCTTTCCTATAGGTTATTTTTTTCCAATTGGAAAGACATACTTTTTATAAAGTATCTCTTTTCTCAAAGCAGACTATAAAGCTATAAGTACAGTGTAAATTCAAATATCTTTTAAAATTGTGTGTATAAGAATCATGAAAGGACATATACAAATTTCTGTTTCCTGTTACTCCTATTATCTACAAATTGACATTAATAAAAATATGAAAAGAAATATACACCGCCGGGCGCGGTGGCCCACGCCTGTAATCCCTGCACTTTGGGAGGCTGAGACAGGAGAATCACGAGTTCAAATCCAGCCTCAGCAATGGCGAGGCACTTAGCAACTCAGTGAGACCCTGTGTCTAAATAAAATACAAAAAAGGTCTGGGGATGTGACCCAGTGGTTGAGTGCCCCTGAGTTCAATCCCTGGTACTACAAAAAAAAAAAAAAAAAAAAAAAAAAAAAAAAAAAAAAAAGAAAGAAAGAAAGAAATATACACCATTGTTGTTTTCTGTTCATTCCTATATCTATATGTAATTAATTTATGAAATGGGGTAGGTGGTTTACTGTGTGCTGGGCACCATCAGTCCAATTCTATATGTGCATCCCACACATGTCTCTCTATTTCTAGATCTGTATGACTGGAAATGTCCACAGGGAGAAACATGGATGTTGCAGCTGACACCGTGGTGTGTGACATCAAATTGACACCATTCCAGGCAAGTTTAGTCCAACAGTCACCCTGAGTCCTGGAAAATCAGAATCTAAACATGAAATGATGTGACCTAGTGGAGAGACATTGTACTGTGGGAAACAGAGGCACCTAGTGCTAACAGTCTAGCTTCTCATGACAAAATCTCACAGAGAGTGAAGGACGAGGTAACCTTTGTGTGGATTCAGTCTTGGTTCTTGTTGTGGGCAGAGAAACACAGGTTTTCCCCTTTCCTTTAGCCCTTTACTAGGTCAGTGTAGTGAATCTCTGATCTGTCTTTGTGCTTGTCTCCTTCCCCTACCCCTTTCTCCTCCTCCTCCTTTTCCTTCCTCTTCCTCTTCTTCTTCCTTCCTTCTTTTTCTTCTTTCTTCTCCTTCTCCTTCTCCTTCTCCTTCTCCGATTGATCTAAAAGGGGGTGTACCATTGAACCACATTCCCAGGACTTTTTATTTTATTTTTTTTTATTTTGAGACAGAGTCTCACTAAGTTGCTGACAGCCTCACTAAGTTGCTGAGGCTGGCTTCAAATTTCCCATCTTCCTGCCTCAGCCTCCAGACTCGCTGGGATTACAGGAGTGTGCCACCACACTTGGATTGTCCCTCTCATTTAATCTTCTGAGGTTATATGGAATTTCTACTCCATATAAGTTATCCTCTCCCATTTGGGGGCATGGACCAAGGTCCACAACAGATATAAAAATGTAGAGACCAAATCCTGAAAGACAAGCACAGGACTAAGACTTCTGTATGCTCGTATAATTCTCCTGATTTACTGAAATGGCTTTCACAATTTCTCACATGATATTCACCTCCCCTCAGTGTTTCTCTTAAATAATCTGTAAGTAAATAGGCATTCTCATGCATTTTTGGAGCTAATGTGAAATGGTACAACCCCCATGGAGGGGATTTGGTGCTACCTAATAAAATTATATAGGTATTTACTCTCAGAACCAGCAATATCTAAAATAGATATTCTATCTTAGATTCTACTAATCTATCCAAAAGAAACAATGCAAAATTAAAAAGGCACAAATAAGTACAAAACGATTTATGATAGAACAATTCACAACAGCAGAAGGCTAGAACATGACAAATGCCCACCAATTGCTGGCTGGTTGAGTAATCTAATGTGCATCTACATCCTAGAGTACAATGTAGGTATAAAAAAAACAGGAAGGGCTCTATATACACTAATATCATTGAACTTAAAGATACATTGTTATGTAAAAACAAAATACAAAAAATGTAAATTGTGTCTTTTGATATAATAGTCACTAACAAAAGTGGTAATTTAAAGTAAATTTTAAATAAGTTCTTCAGTTGCACTTACCACATTTTCACATACTCAACAGCTGAAGGCAGCTAGTGGTTACTCTGTTGGACAGTTCAGAAGCAGAACATTTTCATTTCTGCAGAAATTTCCACATGTATAGCCTATACACTTACAACACTTGATTATATTTTAAAAACTGGAAGGTTTTAACAAAGATGATAATAAACAATTAGAGAGGAGCCACAAAGTATGAAAGCAAATGGTGTTTATTCCCTAATCATATAATACATATTTACTGGTGCCATGAATGGAAAACAACAAGAAACAATGACAACCCAGTAGCAATGAACAAATCTAGTCCTCAGATTGAATTTTCTAAAACTATGTCCCAGAAAAAGGAATCAGACTCCCTTAGAGAGTGATTGATTCCAGATCTATTGTCAGAATTTCACCAGATAATTCTGGACCAAACTGCAATGCCAGATAGCATATTCAAAGACTCAGAAGCTGGGCTAAGGCTGTAGCTCAGTGGCAGAGCACTTCTCTGACACATGTGAAGCACTGAGTTCAATCATTAGCTCCACATAAAAATAAATAAATAAAATAAAGTCATTCTGTCCATCTACAACTACAGAAAAATAAAAAAAATAAAAATAATAAATAATTTTTAAAAAGACTCAGAAACAAACTAAAGGGGTTCCCACTGGACAAATATAGAATATTCTGAACGTGAAAATATTAATGACCAAAATGGATTAAAACACATTGAATATATAAACATATGTGACTCCACAATGACACTTAAAAAAGAGCTCCTGTTTGGAGGCTCTTAGGTAAATAATTCAATGTTTTGAAAAGTGGAAATACTTCAAAACAACTGAACACTCATCTAACAGTTCTTCTGCATATCAGACCTCAATATAACCTAAGAGATGAGGAGAAGTTGCTTTTATAGATGGATCACAGATAATGAATTCATAAGAAATCAAGATTAGGACATTATTGTTTTTATGTCATTTGATAAAGTGCAAATATAGGTATAACTATATAAAGCTCTCAAAAACTTTAACACCAAAAAACCAAATAACCCAATCAATAAATGGGCCAAGGAATTAAACAGACACATCTCAGAAGTCGATATACAATCAATCAACAAATATATGAAAAAAGGTTCAACATCTCTAGCAATTAGAGAAATGCAAAACAAAACAACTCTAAGATTTCATCTTACTCCAGTCAGAATGGCAGCTATCAAAAATACAAACGACAAAAAATGCTGGCAAGGATGTGGGGAAAAAGGCACACTCATACATTACTAGTGGGACTACAAATTGGTGAAGCCAATCTGGAAAGTAGTATGGCGATTCCTAGGAAAACTTGGAATAGAACCTCCATTTGACCCAGCTACCCACTCCTTGGTCTATACCCAAAAGACTTAAAAACAGCTTACTACAGGGACACAGCCACATCAATGTTTATAGCACCACAATCCACAATAGCTAGATTGTGGAACCAACTCTGATGCCTATCAGCAGATGAATGGATAGGGAAACTTTGGTATATATACACAATGGAACACTACTCAGCACTAAAAGAGAATAAAATCATGGCATTTGCAGGTAAATGGATGGAGTTGGAGAAAATAATGCTAAGTGAAGTTAGCCAATCTCAAAAAAAAAAAAAAAAAAAGGTCAAATTATCTCTTTGTTATGAAGATACTGACTTATAAAGACAAGGGGGGGATGAGAGGAATGAAGAAACTTTAAATAGAACAAAGGAGGGGGAGGGTAGTTAGGGGGCAAAGGGATAGGATTAATGGTAGAATGAGTTAGACATCATTACCTTAAGTACTTGTATGAAGACACAATTGTTGTGAAAATACTTTATGTAAAACCAACAACTTGAAAAATTATACTCTTTATATGTAATATGAAATGAATTGCATTCTGCAAGCAAGTATAACAAATTAGAATATAAATAAATCTTTAAAAAATGTGATTTCCATCTGGAAAAGCACTCTGAGTTCATGAAAGGGACTATAATTTGCCATAGAACTCCAAAGAATTACTTTAATGACCAAATTTTCTAATGTAATGTAACTGTGATGATTATTACCTTTTTAAAAATAATCATTACTCTTTTGTTTCTATGATTATTACCTTTTGATAATAATTTATAAATAAACACCATCTGATACATGGCAAAATGGCTACTGAAGGATAATTTTCACACAAAGACATATGATTCTAATATAATATTAAACACCATGGGTTGATATGATTCAACAAATGTTTGTTTCTTTTTCCTTAGTGTATACTGGTCAGGAGTGCAGGCTCTGCAGACAAACTAGGGACAAATCCTAGTTCTTAAATATTGTGTGATTCTGAATACTTTTATCTAAATTTAAAGTCATTCAAAGGCCCCCTCTGTAGAATCTGGATTATGCAGTACTTTCAAAGAAGAGAAAAAGTTCTTAAAATAATTGCTTTGTGCTTTGGTTTTACAAGGATAAATAGTCAATATCCTATAATTTCAAAAAACATTTTGCATAATTATTGGTACCAGTGATACTGCCATTTACTGTTGAGGAGTTCTGCTCCCCAAAATGTTGAATTTTGAACATCAGAGTAGCATGTTTACGCAAGCATCTAAAGCAGGGTTTATTTAAAAGGGGTAACATAGATTTCTCCCGAGAGGGAGAAGGGGGCCATTGCTGGTATTCTGATGTCCTAGGTGTCCCCAGAAGCATGGCAGGTCTGCATTTTTTATATGTCCCAGGGCTTCCTTTGTTCTCCTGCTCTCTTCTCCTTCCGTGTATGTGACCAGGTCCGGTGGGATGGCCAAAAGGTGAGCTGAGGGGGGAAGAGCAGGATGGAGCAGCCCAGGACACATTAACAACTTCAAAGCAAAAAGTGGGGGCAGGGTTTCCATAAGGGTAGAGGAAGGACTCTGAAGCAATTAACATTCCAATCCTTCAGGCCAACAAGTCTCCAACTTCCCAGACTCACTCAAAATTGTCTTTCTTGGTCCGACCTGACTTGATTTACCTATCTATAAGATTCCTAAAAGAGTCTGGCTTCACTAGGCTCTCTGTGAACATGGGAGAGGGAAGGAACTACTTTCTGCTTCAGTTTTTTCTTCTGTAAAAGAATTAGGAAGTCAAATTTTCCTACCTCGTGGGTTATTGTTTTGAGATTACTTAATACATTAAAGTCCTTAGAATATTGCTAGGTATGCAGTAAAGGATTAATATTGTGATCTGTGACATGAATACTTGCAAGTTGAGATTTTAATTTTGTGTTATTTATTTTTAAACTGACATAAATTGCATTTACTTATTTTGCAACATGATATTTTGAAGTATATATATATATATATTTCAAATGATTAAATCAAGTTAATTAACATATGCATTACCTCACATAGTCATAATATTTTAAAGAACACTTAGCATCCACTTTCTTAGCATTTTTAAAGAATACAATATAGTGTCATCAATTATAGTCACTATGCTATACAGTAGATCACTTTTAATTCTGTATCCTTTTAACATCTACCCAAACACTTCTCAAACTGCCCCAGCTTCATTATTCTCCTCTGTATTTCTGAGATCAACTTTTTTAGATTCCACATATAAGATCATGCAGTACTTGTCTTTCTGTAGCTGCCTTATTTCACTTAACATGATGTCCTCCATTTTTATAAATGTTGTGCAAATGACAATATTTCATTTTTTTTGGTGGCTGGATATTATTACATCCCCCCTTCTCTCTCTCTCTCTCTCTCTCTCTCTCTCTCTCTCTCTCTCTCTCTCTCTCTCTCTCTCACACACACACACACACACACACACACACATTTTCTGTGTTCATTCAACTGTTTATGGACCCTTAGATTGATTACATTTCTTAGTGATTTTTAATATATCTGCAATAAATATGGGAATGTGGATATTTCTTCCACACATTGGTTTCATTTCTTTTGGATATATATCCTATATTGGAATTGCTGGATCATGTGACTGTTTTATTTTTAATTTCTGATGGAAACTTCATACTGTTTTCTATAATGGCTCTAATAATTTACATTCCTACCAAGAATGTGCAAAGGTTCTTTTCCTCCACATCCTCATCAACACTTGTTATCTTTTGTCTTTTGATAATAGTCATTCTAACAGCAGTGAGATGATACTTAATCGTGGTTTCAATTTGCATTTTCCTAATTATTAGTGATGTTGAGCATTTTTATATACCTTTTGACCATTTGTATGTCTTCTTTGAAAAATGTCTATTAAGGACTTTTGCTCATTTTCAGTTGGGTTATTTGCTTTCTTGCTATTGAATTATTTGAATTCCTTGTATATTTTGCATATTAACCTTTATCAGAAGTACAGTTTGCAGGTTTGAAGTTCTCTTTTTACTCTGTCTATTTCTCTTTATCTGTGCAGAAACTTTAATTTGGTATAATACTATTTGTCTATTTTTGCTTTTGTTGCCTGTGTTTTAAAAAATATTTATTTATTTGTTTTAGTTGTACACAGTGCCTTTATTTTTACTTGGTGCTGAATACTTGCAAGTTGAGAACCAGCGCCGCACATGTGCTACGCGAGCGCTCTATCACTGAGCCACAACCCCAGTCCCTTGCCTGTGTTTTTTTAAAAATATTTTTATTAGTTGATGATAGACCTTTTATTTTATTTTTTGTTTATTTACATGTGGTGCTGAGAATTGAACCTGTTGCCTCATACATGCTAGGCAAGTTCTCTACCACTGAGCCACAACCTCAGCCCTGCCTGTGTTTTTGATGTCACATCTAGATATAAATTTCCTGAATCTTTATCCTTAGTTTTCTTCTAGTGCTTTCACAGATTCTGTTTAAAATTAAGTCTTTGATCTACTTTGAGTTGATCTTTTATATGGTGTGAAGTAAAATCTAATGCATTCTTCTGCATATGTATACTCAATTTTCCCAACACCATTTATTGAAGAGAAAGTCATTTCCCCATTGTATGTTCTTGGCACCTTTGTAGAAAATCACTGGTCTGTGTCTCTTTTTATGCCAGTACCATGCTGTTTTGATTAGTATAGCTTCACAGTGTATTTTGAAATCAATATGAATTATGTATTAGTCTTTCAATCATCTTCCTGTCTGCACATTACCAAAGTGCTTTTCTGTTCAATCTCTTTTTCTGAAGGGATACAACAAAGTTCATACATGCATGAGGTATGAAAGCATCATAATTTAAGTTAACTAGTCCAACTCTGTCATTTTACTGATAAAGAAACTGAGACTCTGAAAAGTTTAATAAAAAATAGGAGCAAAATCCAGTCTAGTATGCAGGGTACTACATCTGTGACCTTTCCACTGGTTTGAAAAACTCATATATATTTCTCTATGAAGTGTACAACTGCACACACAGCTGTTAAATATAGTATAATCAAATAGTGATATGTTTAATGATATAAATAAAATGTTAGTTGTTAATTTAAACCATTTTTAGAAACAATGTTTGTAAGCTGCCTGGTACCGAAACCCGGGAAAAAATCTCAGAGGCAGAGTAAAGCTTTTACTACTTTTACTTCTAC
The DNA here is from genome assembly GCA_025594165.1 of Tamias sibiricus. Taxonomy (NCBI): domain Eukaryota; kingdom Metazoa; phylum Chordata; class Mammalia; order Rodentia; family Sciuridae; genus Tamias; species Tamias sibiricus. The sequence continues at coordinate 94,111,602 of CM046667.1, read as the reverse complement.
TTTCTTAGAGAGAGCTTAGAGAGGGAAAGAAAGATTTTTAGAGAGAAAGATTAAAGAGCTTTTCTTCTTGTCTTCTTAGCTTAGAGTCTTAGAGAGAAAGAAAGATAGAGCTTAGAGCTTAGCTTAGAGAAAGATTAGAGCTTCTTTCTTCTCTCTTCTTTCTTCCTTCTTCTTTCTTCTGTCTTCTGTCTTCCTTGGGAGCCTCGGCCTAACTCTGACCAGTCATTACTTCTTCTATCTGGTTTCTCTTCTGTAACCGCTCTGCCTACGTTCTGGCCGCTCTGATTCTTCTGACCGACCGAGTGACTGCCCGACTGACCGAATGAATTCGTTCTCCTAACTCGGACCGCTTTCACCCGGTTATATACCTTCAGCTTTGCGGGTGCCTACAGGTGCGTCACATACATATCAGGTGGAACTTATGGCTTCCAGCTAGCTGCAACAGCCCTTCCTAATTAGGGCTCCTTCAAATGTTAGTCCATTTTGTTATTGTTGGTATTGTAAGTATAGTGATTGGTCATTTTTTAAGGGCAATTGGCTTGCAGTTAGTATCTTTGAGGGTATTTATTTCCCCACAACAGAAAAAAAAAATCATGTTAAACTATATATTCAATAAAGTATTTTATGCATTTTATCTCTAAACTATAATTGGATATATTTGGATTTTGTTAAGATTTTATTATAAGTAAAATTAATTTATGCAGAAAAGGAAATGAGATATAAGTTGTTGGCAGCTTGAAAATTAGTCACTTTCATTTAATATGAGAAACCTCTTCTAGGAATGATAGAAAGGATGCAGGGTACCAAAACTACAATGTAAATTATTAGTTAAAATTGATTAATCTATAATCTCAGGTGTAAGATAAAAAATAACCTTAGATAATCAGAAGATATGAGTTCAAGTTTTAACTCCATTACTTGCTAGCTATTTCGCCTTGAAGCAATTCAATAAACTGGGTTTCAGTTTCTTCATCTGCAAAGAGTTAACACTTTCTTTTGGTAACTCCTTAGCTTATTGAGAATAACAAATGGTAAATATATATGAGAGTATTTTGTAAGTGAAAAATCATACAAGTATTATCATTACTATAGTAATGATTAAAATGGGGACCTAAAGAGAATTGTAAATAATTACTACTTTGTAGCACTAGACATATTCACTAAACAAACTTAACTCAGAAGGTAAATCATGCAAACATTTTCAAATTTCAATGGTAATGCTAAAACACCATACAGAAACATAACACAAAGTAACCTTTACAAAGAAAGCACTGAAAGACTCACTGTCGGTTGACTTAAGAGACTTTAAAATGAGTTAGAATGATTTACAGCCCACAAAAAGGTATTTAGTCTTTACATGGTGAAAGTTGTTGGTCACCTACAAGGAAGACAAGCACTATGGGCAATTCCAAGACTAATGGAATAAAATTTCATCACTTTTTTTTTTTTTTTTTTTGGTAAACCAGACTTCCAGCTGGCAACCATGCTACATTTTTCCAGTAATCCAAAATACCTATAAGAGATTAGAAAACTTCAACTGGTCAATCACATTCAATGTGAACGTGCACAAATGCTATGTGTAAAATAACAAGTTCTTATAACTCTACAGGCACCCAAAAGTTCCCTTCATACTCACTTTGATTCATTAAAGAATAATGGAAATATAGGAACACACACACTTACAAAATTTATTATGCAGTTGTCTTATTTTACACCCCACTCTGGCAGCCTTTTGTTTTGTTTTAGTTATAAAATTAATTGAAGTAGCCCATTACCTTTTATATCAAATATGTTTTTTGATGTTTGCTGTTGTAGCAAAAAAAAAAAAAAATCTAAGAAAGGTAAAAAGCAAAAGAAACACATGCAGTAAAGACAAATGAAATATTTCATTAAGTATAAAATGTGGTGTTACAAATGAATAATTTAATAACTCTCGGTTATTTCATATGCATCTGGAAATGGGACAGATACACGTCCTGTTCCTGTCACAAAAGGCAGAATTCCAGCATTTGGTACAATGTTCCAAGATAAGGTCAAAGTGACATTCCTGTTTCCCTTGAGACCATTTCCATTGTCAAAGAAAAAATATTTTGTTTTCATATCTTTCAAGAGCAGCTTCGGATTATCACCTCTCAGAACAATCTTGTCCCAAAGGACCTCTTGATTCATAGCATTAGTTTTTGTTGAATATTCCACTGATAAATAAAGAAAAAGCTGTTTAACATTCCAATCGAAAGTATTCTCCAGATCTGCAGTGATATTAAATGTAATGAATCCCAGATCACTTCTTTTTCTGGGTCCAGTGAAGTCTCCTACATTTTTCAGCAGGATCCGCAAAATGTGCAAATACACCAGGCACTCCTGTCTTTGAATGCGGTGATGATGAAGTAGCCCGAGGTCAGCGCCGCCATCACACTCAGTGAGAAAGCTAACTGCGAGTTTGCCTGTGATAATACCAAGTTCATCTTGAACTTCTCCCACGACCCTGACTCCACAGGCACAGCAGGGATCTGGGCTCTGGTTCCCTCTGCTCACTTGCTCCTTGTGATTTTAGCCAACTGCTAGTCAGGCGTTCCCTGAGTGTGTACCAACTACGATTTTTTTTTTCCCAAGTCACTAGTTTACACTACAAGCACTGTTCGATGTCTTTAGAATGTAAGAGGTGCTTAGTACATCTGATGTCAGAAAACACCAACACTGTTTCTCCACGTGGCTGAACGAGCCCTGGGTTCCTCCTTGATTCTGCCTTATTCCCACAAGGACACACAGCTACTGGAGTTCCAGACTGCCTTATTTCCAGACAAGCCCTGTCTAGGTGCATTTCCTAACACTGCAAATGCCAGTGGTCCTCTCCACCCCATTCCCTCCCTGAACCTCAGCAATATTCTAGTGATTTTTCGCACAGGCTATTTTGTACCTCTCTAGTCCGTTCTCCACACAGCAGCCAGAGTTACCTTTTGATAAGAACCAGGTTATTCAAACACCCAAACTCTAACCCTTCAGACTCAGAATAAAATCCAAACTCCCTTTATGCACCAAACCTTATGGCTCCTGTTTGCCCTTTGCACCTTATCTCTAATTAGTCTACATGTTGTTTGCCAGGCTCCCAACACTGAGTTTTTCTTCTATTCCTTGATCAGCTGGTTTCTGTGAACTGTGCAGGGACACTGATGAAATTGCTGATTCATGCATGGCTTCTTGTCCTTCGGACTCAGCTCAAATGCCACTTCCTGAGAAGGAGCTTCACTGACAACCCCATCTATCATAATCCCTGTCCCCTGATTTTCTATTCTATTTATGTGTTTATTATCTTCAAATCACAAATCACCATGTGAGATTGTTCTTCTTAATGAGTTGTTTCTGTGCTAATTGTCACTATTCCCAAATTAGAATGTTAGCTCCAGAGATTCTGCCTATCATTTTCTCTGTTCTGTTTCCCTAGTGCCTAGATCATAGCCACATATATGAATTACTGAATAAATATTACTTAATTGAAGGAAATTCTACCAATTTGATACACCAATGTGCAAGGTGAGCGATCTGCCGCTAAGCCACAATCCCAGCCCCCACAGATGTTTAAAGCCAAGAAACAGGAGTAACCAACAATGGAATTAGACCTCAAATGATTCAAAAATTTAGCAGATCTTTTCACAAATCCACAAAAGTGCTTTTCAAACCTGGATGAATACTGGAAACAACTAGAGAAATTACTCAAAAATATAGACATGTCCATCCAACCTTCCTGGTTTTGAATCAGCAGATGTAGGGTGGATCCAAATATGTACTATTTTTTTATTTTTATTTTTTGAAATCACAAAGGTATTTTATTTTTCTTTTATTAGTGCAAAAAGTGTATTTTAGAAGAAGGAGTAATGAAAAGGAAACAGTTCAAGAGGTTGAATAATCTGATCAAGTTAAAGGGAGAAAGCTGAGTTTATGTCTTGAGTTCAATACCCCATACAGGCTGGGTTTTTTGCTCATTTTGTACATTCAGGGGAACAGCCAATAAAAACTGAGTCCATTACAACATTTTCTACCCCATATGCATGAAGTCACAGTTCCTTATTCAGGAAACCTCTATAAGATGCTTGCTTTTAAAATGCCAGTGGCCCATCTCTTACATTAACTACCCACCATATTGAAGTGAATGAAACCTCTATGATATGTTCAGAAATTATTTTCACTTAACCATCAAGTTCTGATGAAGTGACTCATAGACCACCCTTGCAAAAATGTTGACCTCAATAGCTCACATTTGAGTACTATTATTTTATTAACTACTATTGCAGAGTTATGGGATGTCTGGAGTGTTTGTTAATTTATTTACTTGAAAGTTCACTGGTACTTTCCTTTCACCACAGACCACATACTTCTTTCCCACATGGGATCATACTTATGTTCAGAGTATTCCTGATGATCAGAAAGATCTTAAATAGGGGAGGCTAGTGTAAGAGTAGCATCTTACCAAAAGTGTTCCCATGGTGGGACACTGATCTCTCCAGGAATCTGTCCAGCAGACTCAACATCATATTTGTTTTTCTCTATAAGCTCCTGGTTCTGGAGTACAGACTGCACGCCATTCTCTGATGGTAAACTAGAAGGAGAAGTAAAGGGAAAGAAAACACATGGAATAGAGAGAAAAATAAGAGGATGTTGACTAGCCTTCCCCAACTCACTTAACTGTTCAATGATGCTTTTTCTCTTTCAGAGTTCCATTCCACAACTCCCTTCTGCACACAGCAGTGACCCAGAAATTCACTAATAATGAAAGTATGGGTTTATCCGTGCTTGATGTTACATTTCCAAGTATTCTCACTATTGTTAGGGTATTATACCGATATAATAGGCATTGTTTGGCTGGGCGCAGTGGCATACACTATAATCCCAGTGGCTCGAAACGCTGAGGCAGGAGGATCTCAAGTTCAAAGCCAGCCTCAGCAACTCAGTGAGGCCCTAAGCAACTTAGTGAGACTTTGTCTCTAAATAAAATATAAAAAAGGGGTGAGTATGCCGCTCAGTGCATAAGCCCCTGTCACCCAGGTTCAATCTCTGGTACCAAAAAAATAAATAAACAAAACACCCCAAAACAAAACAAAACAAAAACATGTATTGTATGGACAGAATGAAGGAAGCAAAGTGTGAATGAGTAAGTAACATTTTTTTTTTTTTGCTGATGTACTACATTGTAGGTTGCTATTTTTAGATGTTATTCAAAAAATGATGCTCTGAGGTAGGCTTCATTGCTTCTTTTCTGCACATGGGGAGATGTCAGTCTCAGAGAGCAAAACATATGCTCAGGGAATTCTAGAAAGGTGTCAAGTGGACACTAAGACCAAGTTGAAGTGGCGTCCACTGGTTAATTTGGGGACAATCTAAGCATAAAACATATAACAGAGTGTTCCTTCTGAGAAAAATGTGAATCTTAGAGTCAGACTGATACAATGATATTGGTACATGATAAATAAATGAATAAATAAATAAATAGGACATGAAGGTTCTACACTCTTCTCACACGCCAACTAATAATTTTAGAAGGAACATCAGAATTAGAAAGGCAGCACATGTCAGCACCGAAGTAATAAGTAATTCAGGCAAAAATCATAAACAGATGCTCAGTCTGTTCCAAATCCCACAGCAGTTACAGGGTTGCCATGGTAACCATGCTGGCCAAGGAAATGTTGGGAAAAACAAACAACAGCCACACTAATCTCATCTCTAATATGTGCTAGGATCTGAATAAGAATGACTTGACCAGAAAAATTAACTTTAAGTATTCTTCTCAATAAACATTCCTCGCAGCTTCAGTGGTATATAAGTACATATATACATTCACGAATATACAAATATGTACATATTGTTTCCCCTTCTCTCACACCACCAAGGATCCCAGGAATTCATTAAGCTGAATTTATTAGGAGGTAAAGAAGTAAAGCCACACATTTCAACAGTTTCATTTCTAACCATGCATACACTGTTGAAAGCTACTAAACTATGTTCTTTTAGAGATTGATTTTTTCTGTAAATGACCTGTAGAACTGTTCCTGGGACATTTTTATCCCTAGTTTCTATGTATTCCTAATGACTTCCAAAATCTGACACGGAAATACTGGTAGATATGGGCTAAGCATGAAATAATTTTTCCACCAAAAATATTCCTCAATAGCTACTGTTAACATTTGGTTGCTGAAAGTTCAGAAAAATAGAATAATTGGCATTTATATTTGTACAATAATATTTTAAGATATGTCAAAAAGCATGAAATATTTATAGATAATCTGTCCACAGAACTGTGATACCTGTACATTGAGTACTACAAAATTTTGCTGAGAAAATTAAAGAAGTAAATAATTAGAAGATATACCCTGTTCATGGATCAGAAGACTTGGGATTGTTAAGATGTCAGTTCTCCCCAGTATAATCTACAAACTCACAGCAACCCCAATCAAAATTGCTATCTTTCATTCATGATATTTTCTTTCATGAAGAGGGGCATCAATCACAAAATGACTTTAGCATCTCTACATACTCACTCCTCTGGGAACCACTTATCTGATTAATGAATTTGGAAGGAGAATCAGGGATTGCTCAGCCCAGCCCCTCTCATTATCAAAACTATTAATAATAGTCGGGGCTGAACAAATGTGTTTTCTGCTTTGCTTGCCAGAGGTGGGTCTTACAAAGGGCCCACAACTCTTTTTTATCATTTCTTGTCTGAATGGCTCACTTCCTCTGTCTATGATGTTGGTCCATAATACTTGGATCATTATGGGACCTTTTCCAAATGCACCTCCTCCACCATGAGCTTTGAGCCAACCAAGAAATACAGCAAAAACCTATGGAGAAGAGAACATCAACTCCATTCCTTATTAAGGTGACATTGGAGAAAAAGGCTTAGGTCTGAGGGCAAGATACTTCTTAATAAAACCCAGAATCAAACAGATTTTTCCACACTGTGGTGCTGCACTGGGTCAATCTAAAAGTCAACTACTGTAATGCACATCCTAGTTGCTGTCCCAATGAGTCTTGCCTTTTGTGTGCTTAAGGAAAGTAACTTGCAAGGCTGTCCCTGTCTAAGGTGACATAGTCTCAAGATACACATTTATTGTGAAACAATTCTGAATGTGAATAAAGACTTCTTATTCTGATTTAATAATATTCACCTAGAAACCTTCTAGGGTTACAGATTTCCATGTACCTCATGAGATCCTTCAATGGTAGGACCCTAAATACTGCTCCACATCAAACTTGGCATAGATCTGTGGATGGTCCATCCAGGCTGAGCATTCAGCAGTGAGGCAGATTGTCCTGTCTGAATGGATAGAGAAAGCTCAGGGGTCTGAATGTACTGATCCAGCCAGGGAAATGGTAGCTTAGCCTTGAGCATTGTGGACAGATGAGTGATAACCACAGGAGCCTATGCTCACTGAATTTGGGGAAAAATTCTCATAAGTGCACTGCTTTGCCAAAGATCATAAACATTTAACAAAAGTCAAATTGAATTTGATTATGGTCTCATTTCATGACTCATAAAATTTCCTGGAATATTCTAGATTTTGAAAAGAAAACTCAATCAGTGGGCTTGTATTTATGTTTCATTCTCTTTACATGGAAAATGTGAGGTCATGAGATCTGCATACACTGCTGGGAGAGGACACATTAATGCAATCATTTGTGAAAACACTTGGTAACATCTGTGAGAGAAGAAAGTGAGCCACCTGTCAACTTCTGCCCTCTTAGGTCTGAACTTCAGAGATTCACAGGCACATGCACAAGAATGTTCACTACAACACTACTAAAACATCAAAACTGCAAAGTCACCAATATCAGAGAAAACAAGAAAATGTTTTCAGAGGGAAAAAATGTTACAAAATGGCCCCCATTCTATGATATCACTCACATAGTTAAAACTAAAAATGTATAAACAATTATATTTTTGCATAATTTTGCACAGTGACTCTATGAGGAAGGCTTCATTATTTCTACTCAATAGGTGACTCGCTGATGCAAAATCAATTTTACATAGTCATTTAGTAAGGAAACAGGACTTACCCTCCCCTAAGGACATCCTCCTTTATTAAAGATGACTTTCCAGTTCATGACTTTTAGATTTACATGATTCTGGCATTGTGCTCTTATGTGTATTCCCTTATTCTTTCTCCTTCTGAAGAAGCTGATGGTGCAGATGAAATCCCAGTGCATGGTCCTGTAGATGGTAATGGGTGTAGCACCTGGGTCAAGGGTTTATGGTTCCCTTCTCCTTTTTATCTTCATTCTTTCTTCATTTGGAGATCAACAGGAAATTGGTTTCCCAATATCAATAAAGTTCCTCAGCAAAGTCTAATGCAGCACTCCAACTTGTTATATTTATATATTAGATATTTAGTATAGTGCCAAATCTGAAGATGATTCTGGGAGAATTTCTTCTTTAGTTCACATGAAGTAGATATTTTTGTGATTCACAAAAGAGATGGTAATCTCCATTTTACCCAAATGTGAGTCTTCTTTTATAGATAATGTATTAAATATTCAACAAAGTGCTTCCAAAATGTCTAGAAATAATGTTTCTTTTTTTTATATATTCGGATATAATAAAGAATAATCCAAAAGTCTAAAAGTAAATATATAGGCCAAAAGAACCAAATCAGACTTCCTATCTTCCATACCCTCAAAACACAACTTGTATAATTACATTTACATAAAATTATGGAAAATAAGAACTAATCTATTAACAGATCAGCTGTCTGAGGATAGGGCATTGTAAAGAAGAGAGTCCTCAAGGAAGGGTGTACAGAGCTGAGAATGTGATATTCTGTGAATATAATAATAACATTAAAGAGTCTCATTTTAATATGAAGAACCTTGCTGGGTATGCTTAAAATAGTGAAAACACAGGAGATCAGAAGATGGCAGAGTAAAGGAAAGCTGCATTCCAAGGCTCACAGTGACTCGGGACCAAAGTAGTGAATGTATAATTTCTCAGCAGCACGAAGTTAAAGAAGGATTTCACTAAATTTCAATATTGGACATTCAAACTGGCTTAAGGACTTAGAAACTTGGATACAATAAACCAGAAGAATACATTGGAGCCAACCCAGCTGTTGCTTGGGCACTGATTTACCACAGAAGGAGGGAGAACACAGATAAACAGACTGGGTATAGAAAAACTTATGATTAAAAATAAAAGCTACCAAAACTTAGCTGACAGAGACTACACTGTACACTGGTGATTGAAAATCATGCTCTGTATCTCAACTTTCCTCAGAGAATTAAGGCAGGAGCCATCCTGGGGAGAGCTCTCTGCAGCTATGGCTTCTTCCAGGAGATGGAAAATCTCTGTCACAATATCCCAGCAAGTGCCAACTGGGTGACTTAGGGGATGACTGGGGGAATGTGAGTGAAACAGGCATGGAGTGGACTGTGCCTAGGGAGATTTGAGTCAGAAGGGTGAGTGGATCCCAACTTGCATTTCATTTGAGTCTGGCAGCTCAAGTGACCACCTTAAGTTGGCTAGGAGTCTGATGGGGGGGGGCAATTCACTCAGGAGCTAAGTCCAGGATGGCTGTGTTCATGGGTAACAGTGAGTGAAGGATCAACACCCCCCATTGGAATTATTGGGAGGCTCCTGAGAACCAGATCCACATCAGAGATCAGCTATTGTCAAGCCCTAGGGACAGATCAATCTCATCACTCCAAAGGAGACACCACCAAGCAATAAACCTGAGGTCTTATTGGACCTAAGCCCCACATGCTGGAATGCCCTTAAAAGAACTCTTCATAAGTTTTACCCTGGGAGCACACCAATCTGTTGAAAATGGACAAAACTTCAACCCACGGTACTTCCTAACACATCCCACCTTATACTGGTGAGAAGAGAAGCTGAGTCTCACATCAAACTGCCTCAACCTTAAGTTGCTCCAACTGGCAGCTCAGAGAGCAACAAAAAATCAGGAAGGGATCAACAACAGCCACCCGTTGCTCTCACTATGAGTACATAACTCAAGAAGGAATGGAAAGAAAGATTGTTGGACATAGTGATCATCCAATCTGGATGAGTATTTTGACCACCTCAGTGGAGAAGTTTCCTTCATTCTTCATGAAGACTCTCTTTTTCCATGAGCATGTGTGTGTATGTGTGTGTGTGTGTGTGTGTGTGTGTGTGTGTGAATTCTTGCTGTGCTCATTGGATCAGGGAAATATATACATACACTTTCTTTTTCTCTCATTTTTATCAGTTTTAAAATGTAGTTATTTTTCCCTTGCCTGTCTTTTGAAGGTTCATGTTTTTGGATTGTATATTTTGGTTTAATTTTGTATTATTTTCATTTGTTTATTTCTCGTTTCTCTCCCTTCTCTTGCTAATGACCAAATTCTATTCTTTCTCCCTCTGTCCCAATACTTTGTTTACTCCTCCTTCCATGTAAACATCACCTGCTACATCTCTTCTGCATTCTCTCTGTTCACTTTTTGAAACTATAAATTCTTCTAACTTCCTAAGACATTTTCCTCCCCCTTATTAACTGTATTTTACCATTTTCAGAGCTAATTCCCTTATAAAACTCCTGCCCCACCATTAATGTTGATGAAATAATTACTGTTGGGGATGATATAATTGACACCTTTTCTTTGCTCTAAAGCCAGATCTAGTTTGTGGTTATTGTTTTTGCTGTTTACAATTGCTGAACCTACCATTCTTGTTTTTTGGTGGTAGTTAATGTTGAAGATGTCATAGAAAGTACTGGATATTTAATGCTGTGTATTGTTTGCAATGGAAACTACTATTGTATATTTCACCCTATTCTGTGAGGTGCTGGAAACCTATTGGAACACTAAAAGTTCACAAGTTAAAGAGATTCTGTTGCTGAACTAAATTTGACCAAAAGACATCACACTTAGCTCCACACATAAATTAATGACACCCCATCTTCAGCTCTACTTTAATATAAAAAATAAAAGAGACAAAAGACAAAATTAACAATTAGACTGTGTAATTCCACCCTATTCAATTTGGAGTGATCACAAATATGTTAGACTACATAATAGACAACTGTTGTTGAATTCATGATCTAGTTCACAGGTTTTTGTTTTTTTAATTGTTTATAATCATTTAAAATGCTGACTCCACCATTTCTATATAAGTGGCAAATAGTATTACAGATGTCAAAGTAGACACCAGATATTGAGCAAAAACTTTACACTTATTGCTGGCATTAGTGCCATTCCTGGTCCCCCCCTCCCCTTAAGAGGGGTTGGAAAGAGATTGGGAAACTGCGAGATCACAGATCCTGCAGTTATGAAATATTCACATCTCAACCAAGTAACAATGAATCTTATGTCACATACATTCTACTTCATAAGCCCTGACATACCCCAACTCAAAGAAGTGAGAAGGCAAGAGCTCCAAACCAACAAGTACCGAAGGAAGGACAATCTGAGAGGGATCTCAGGTCAGACCCTTTGGCATCTACTCATATATTAAAGACAGAGAGAATTCCCAGAACAATAAGATAATTACATATAAAAGGACACATGCAAAAAAAGGAGGTGAATCTACCTCAATTGATGCAAAAGTCCAAGACATCTCAAAACGTGAAGAAATAGGCAATCAAATCTCCCTCCAAAATGCACAATCCCCCAATAAAAGGATCCCACTGATAGTGAGGAGGATAAAAGCCCATAGAAGAAGCCAGGCGCGGTGGTGCATGCCTATAATCCCAGTACTTGGGAGGCTGAGGCAGGAGAATCGCGAGTTCAAAGCCAACCTCAGCAATGGCGAGGCACTTAGCAACTCAGTGAGACCCTGTCTCTAATAAAATACAAAAAAGGGCTGGGGATGTGGCCCAGTGGTTGAGTGCCCTGAGTTCAATCCCCAGTATCCCCTCCAAAAAAAAAAAAAGCCCACAGAAAACTTATAAAAACTGATTATTAAAATGTTCAAGGAGGAGAGATCCAAGATGGTGGGGTAGAGGGAGGCTGCATTCCTGGTCTCTTTGTGATCTGGGATTCAAGCAGTGGGAATACTGTTTCTCTGTGAGCTATTAGAGGACCTCCGACAGCTGCTCCCATGTAGGATTCCCAGCTTCTGTGTCTGCACAGGTCCTCTGGCCTCAACGTCTGTACAGGACCCCCAGCTGCTGCTCCCATGCGGACCCCCATCTACCAGCATGGGGCTCCCCTGGTCACCTCCATCTTGGGACACTGCAACCGCTGTCATAGTCATATGCACCTGGGGACATTGGACAGTTTCTGGAGACAGACATCAGCTACAACACTGCATGCCACAGAGCTGTATCTCCAAACACGCCACCCAATGCCACTGCAAGTCTTGACCTGACACCCTATCTCTGAAAGCAGCTGCCTCCATCTTGGGACACCTTTGTTGCCATATTTAGTTGGGGTAACTCCCAGTGTGGGATACCAGCTGGGACCTAGAATCAATATCAATGTAACTATAGTCCCCCAATTTACTGCTCTCCCCCACAGCCACTAACCCAGCAGAGTGCTTACAGATACGTGGCTGGTCCATAGCTCACAAAGCCTGGTCCTAGATCTGCCTGATACAAAACAGCTCTCTGCAACAGGTGAGCAGCCCCCAGAGCACAGCCCACAAGACCTCCAGAGAGGTTCCTGATTGAAAAGTAGAAAGGGAGGGGGTGAGTGAGATAAAGTTTAGACTAGAGACCAGGAGTTGTGAGGTCTACAGGCGATATCAGGAGATAAGACCAGGAGCCTACATCACACAAGTGCGCCCCAAAGGAGATCCTTGGGGTGCAGTCTTCCAACGGGGATGGTAAGTGCTATACCCCACCTCCAGCAGCTCAACCTCCAAGACCAACCCTCCCAACCTAATAACGTTCACCATCCTGAGGGTGGAGATACCAGCAAACAACAGACAACCCCACGTATTGCATGAGAAAGGATGCAGGAAAGATACTGAATTCCAACAAAAACAATCCTTGTATTTTCCTTTGAGATTTTCTTATCTTTTTTCTTCACTATCTCTCTCTTCTCCTGCCCTCATATTCACAACATTTGTGAATCCAAGTTCTTTTCATGAATTAGGCTATAGAGAACTGGGATGTGTGAATAGTATATTAAGTTGTGTCCTACATTCTTTTATCTTTTATTTTTACATTTTTAAGTTTTCTTAATTTTTATCTTTGTTTTTGGTACTATCTCTATTGTCTTCCCACTTACTTGTCTCCCCAAAATCACTTTCTCTCTTTTTTCTTGCTACTAGCCAACTTATTTTGATTCTTCTTTCACACTTCTTAAGATCCAATAACTCTATATCCTCACCTCCTATCTCCTTAACATCTCATCCTACACCCAGTTCTCTCTTTGTCTACCATCAGAAACTGTAGACCCTTTTGCAAACCTACTGTTCATATTGTAGATAATAATGGAACTCACCATTTATGTATATTGTGACAAAACCATGAAGATCTTAATAGCAGCTATTTGGTTTAAGGCTGTATATTTATTGTATTGGGATTTGTTAATACTGATCTCCCCCTTAAAGGAGAGGTATTGGAACCATGCAGGGGCTCTATAAGCCTATAGGGTAAAAAACTGTAACACCTCAGATCTGCAGTGCTAGAAGGGAAGACACATACACAACATAAAAAAAATAAGAGAAGAAAGTGCCCCCAAACAAACCAAGATACTGCATTATTAGAATTCATAGCCAGCACAGCAGAAGAAATGACAGAGAAGGAGTTCAGGATGTACATAATTAAAATGTTCTGTGAATTAAAGGATGAAATGAGAGAGCAAATACAGACAGCAAAAGATCATTTCGATAAAGAGCTATATAAGCAAATACAGGAAGCAAAAAATTACTTCAATAAGGGGATTAGATATTATAAAAAAACAGAAATCCTTGAAATGAAGGAAACAATAAACAAAATTAAAAACTCAATAGAAAGCATCACCAACAGATTAGATCACTTGGGAGACAGAACCTCAGACAATGAAGACAAAATATATAATCTTGAAAATAAAGTTGACCTCACAGTGAAAATGGTAAGAAACCATAAGAAGAACATTCAAGAATTATGGGATAACATGAAAAGACCAAATTTAAGAATTATTGAGAGAGAGGAAGGCATAGAATTGCAAACCAAAGGAATGAACAATCTATTAATGAAATAATATCAGAAAAATTTCCAAACATAAACAATGAATTAGAAAATTAAATACAAGAGGCTTACAGGAGACAAAATGTACAAAATTACAACAGATCCACACCAAGGCACATTATAATGAAAATGCCTAGCAGAATAAGGAGAGGAAAGCCACAAAAGAAAGGAATCAGATTACACATAGGGGGAGAGCAATTCAGATCTCAGCAGATTTCCCAAACCAGAACCTCAAATCTAGAAGACTCATGAATAACATATAGCAAGCTCTGAAAGAAAATGGATGCCAACCAAGAACTTATACTCAGCAAAATTAAGCTATAGATTTGATGATGAAATAAAAACCTCCCATGATAATCAAAAGAATCTACAACTAGAAGGCCTGTACTATAGGACATCCTCAAAATATTCCATGAGGAGGAAATTACAAACAACAACGAAAATCAACAAAGGGAGGTACTGCACTAAAGGAAAAAAAAAAAACAATCAAAGGAGAAACCAAGTCAAGTTTAAAACCAAAAATAAACAAAAATGACTGAGAATGTAAGTCATGTTTCAATAATAATCCTAAATGTTAATGGTGTAAACTCAACAATCAGAAGACATAGACTGGCAGATTGGAGTTTTAAAAGAAGACCCAACAATATGCTGCCTTCAAGAGATTTATCTGATAGGAAAAGACATCCACAGACTGAAGGTGAAAGGCTGGGAAAAATACATACCACTCACATGGACTGCATTAAACACATGGGGTTTCCATCCTCATATCAAATAAACTAGACTTCAAACTAAAGTTAATCAAATAGGATAAAGAAGGATATATCATATTGCTTAAGGGAACTATATATCAACAATATAACAATTATAAATATATGTGCTCCAAACAATGGAGCATTTACATTCATCAAACAAACTCTTCTCAATTTCAAGAGTCAAATAGACCACAACACAATAATACGGGGTGACTTTAACACACCTCTTTCACAACTGGATAGATCTTCCCAACAAAAAATAAACAAAGAAACTACAGAACTCAATAATACAATCAATAACTTAGATGTAACAGACATATGTAGGATATTTCATCCAACAACCAGTGAATATACTTTCTTCTCAGCAGCACATGGATCCTTCTCTAAAATAGACCATATATTATGCCACAAATGAACTCTTAGCAAATAAAAACGAGTAGAGATACTACCCTGAATTCTATCAGATCATAATGGAATAAAATTAGAAATCAATGATAAAATTAAAAATAGAAGCTACTCCAACACCTGGAGTCTAAATAATTTGCTATTGAATGAACAGTGGATTGCAGAAGACATCAAGGAGGAGGTTAAAAAATTCCTAAATGAGAACACTGACACAACATATCAAAATTTCTGGGACACTATGAAGGCAGTACTAAGAGGAAAGTTCATGGCAAGGAGTTCATTCCTTAAAAGAAGAAAAACTCAACAAATAAAGGACCTAACATTATATCTCAAAGCCCTAGAAAAAGAAGAACAAATCCATACCAAAAGTAGTAGAAGACAGGAAATAATTAAAATCAGAGCTGAAATCAAATGAAATTGAAACAAAAGAAACAATTGACAAAATTGACAAAACAAAAAGCTGGTTCTTTGAAAAAATAAATAAAATTTATAAACCCTTAGCCATGCTAAAAAAGAGGAGAGAGAAAACACAAATTACTAATATGTATGATGAAAAAAGAAATATCACAACAGACACTACAGAAATACAGAAGATTATTAGAAATTATTTTGAAAATTTATACTCTAATAAAGTAGAAAATATTGAAGACATTGACAAATTTCTAGAATAATGTGATTTACCCAAACTGAATCAGGATGATATACACAAATTAAACAGATCAATTTCAAGCAATGAAATAGAAGACACCATCAAAAGCCTACCAACCAAGAAAAACCCAGGACCAGACAGATTCACAGTTGAGTTCTACAAGACATTCAAAGAAGAACGAATACCAATACTCCTCAAACTATTTCATGAAATAGAAAAAGAGGTAACACTTCTGAATTCATTCTCTGAAGCCAATATCCCCTCCTTCCAAAACCAGACAAAGACACATCAAAGAAATAAAGCTTCAGACCAATATCTCTAATGAACATAAGATACAAAAATTCTCAATAAAATTCTGGCAGATCAAATACAAAAACATATCAAAAAGATAGTGCACCACAATCAAGTGGGGTTCATCCCAGGGTTGCAAGGTTGGTTCAACATATGGAAATCAAAAAATGTAATTCATCACATCAATAGACTTAAAGATAAGAATCATCGGATCATCTCAATAGATGCAGAAAAAGCACTTGCCAAAATACAGCACTGTTGCGAAGTTATAAGGTGTTGGGGTCTTTAGCCCCACTGTACCGGGGATGGACCTCTTTTGTCCAGCAAAAGAGGCCAGAGAGGCCTACCCCAACAAAGAGGCTAAATTGGGAAAGCGAAGGCCGCCAATATTCCATCCCCCCACCTTTAGAAGGCCCAGGCACATACCGGGGAGTCCAGTCAGTCAATGCTGGAACTCGTTTATTGAAGGGGTGCACAATGCTTTATACTGGACATCAGCTAATCAGTAGGGTGGTTTCAGTTCTCACAGCCATACCCCCTGCTTAGCCTAGGTCCAGTAACAGGGCGTGGTAATGTGGCAAGCAGCCAGAAAGCCAGAGCTTTTCCATCCCCTTGGCAGACAGCGTCCAGAAGGTCCCAACACAACACCCCTTCATGTTCAAAACACTAGAAAAACTAGGGATAACAGGAACATATCTCAACATCATAAAAGCTATCTATGCTAAGCCCCAGGTCAACATCATCCTAAATGGAGAAAATTTGAAAGCATTCCCTCTAAAAACTGGAACAAGACAAGGATGCCCTTTTTCACCACTTCTGTTTAACGTAGTTCTTGAAACACTGGCCAGAGCAATTAGACAAATTAAAGAATTTAAAGTGATACAGATAGGAAAAGAAGAACTCAAATTTCCACTATTTGCCAATGAAATGATTCTATACTTAGAGGATCTGAAAAATTCCACCAGAAAACTTCTAGAACTAGTACGTGAATTCAGCAAAGTAGCAGGATACAAAATCAACACACATAAATCAAAGACATTTCTGTATATTAGTGATGAATCCTCTGAAAGAGAAACTAGGAAAACGAGCCTATTTATAATAGCTTCAAAATAATAAACTACTTGGGAATCAACTTAATGAAAGACCTCTACAATGGAAACTACAGAATGGTAAATAAAGTAATTAAAGAAGACCTTAGAAGATGGAAAGATCTCCCTTGTTCTTGGATAGACAGAATTAATATTGTCAAAATGACCATTCTACCAAAAGCACTATAGATATTCAATGCAATTCCAATCAAAATCCCAATGATATTCCTCATAGAAATAGAAAAAGCAGTCATGAAATTCATCTGGAAAAATAAGAGACCCAGAATAGCTAAAGCAATCCTTAGCAACAAGAGTGAAGCAGGTGGCAGGCATCACAATACCAGACCTTAAACCATACTACAGAGCAATAGTAACAAAAGTGCCATGATATTGGCACCAAAATAGACTTGTAGACCAATGGTACAAAATGAAGGACACAGAGACAAACCCACATAAATACAGTTATCTCATATTAGACAAAGGTGTCAAAAATATGTATTGGAGAAAAGATAGCCTTTCAACAAATGGTGTTGGGAAATCTGGAAGTCCATATGCAGCAAAATGACATTAAGCCCCTATCTCTCACCATGCACAAAACTCAACTCAACGTGGATCAAAGACCTAAGAATTAGACCCCAGAGACCCTGCGTCTAATAGAAGAAAAAGTAGGCCCAAATTTTCATCATGTCAGATTAGGCCCCAACTTCCTTAACAAGACTCCTATATCACAAGAAATAAAATCAAGAATCAATAAAGGGGATGGATTCTAACTGAAAAGCTTCTGCTCAGCAAAGAGAGAACCTACAGAATGGGAGTAAACTTTTACCACATGCACATCAGATAGAGCACTAATCTCTAGGATACACAAAGAACTCAAAAATCTTAACACACACACACACACAAAAAAAAAAACAAATAACCCAATCAATAAATGGGCTAAGGAACTGAACAGACACTTCTCAGAAGAAGATATACAATCGATCAACAAATATATGAAAAAATTTCAAAATCTCTGGCAATCAGAGAAATGCAAATCAAAACTACTCTGATTTCACCTCACTCCAGTCAGAACAGCAATTATTAAGAATACAAGCAACAATAAGTGTTGGTGAGGATGTGGGGGAAAAGGCACACTCATACATTGCTGGTGGGACTGCAAATTGGTGCAACCAATCTGGAGATAGAACTATCATTTGACCCAGCTATCGCTCTCCTTGGTCTATACCCAAACAACTTAAATATAGCATACTACAGTGATGCAGCCACATCAATGTTTTATAGCAGCACAATTTACAATAGCTAAATTGTGGAACCAACCTAGATGCCCTTCAGTAGATGAATGGATAAAGAAACTGTGGTATATATACACAATGGAATATTACTCAGCATTAAAAGAGAATAAAATCATGGCATTTACAGGTAAATGGATAGAGTTGGAGAATATCATGCTAAGTGAAGTAAGCCAATCCCAAAAAAACCAAAGGTCAAATGTATTTTCTGATAAGTGGATGCTGACCCATACTGGGAGTGGGGAGGAGCATGGCAGGAATGAAGGAACTTTTGATAGGGCAAATGGGAGGGAGGTGAAGGGAGTGGACCTGGGGATAGGAACTATGGTGGAATGAGATGGACATCATTACCCTAGGTACATGTATGAAGACAAGAATGGTGTGACTCTACTTTGTGTACAAGCAAAAAAATGAAAAAAAAAATTGTTTTCCATATGTGTACTATGAATTGAAATGCTTTCTGCTGTCAAGTATAACAAATTAGAGCAAATAAATAAATAATTTTAAAAATGTCCAAGGAACTAAAATAAGAGCTAAGGAAGGACTAAAGAGAGCAATTAAAGGAGACAGAAGACCACTTTAATAAAGAAATAGTTAAAAGAATCCAAGAAGATCTCCTAGAAATGAAAGACACAATTAATCAAATTAAAAAGTCACTTAAAGACATCACTAACAGATCAGAATATGTAGAAATAGAACCTCAGTCCCTGAAGACAGAATTCCAGTTTCTGAAGACAGTATATGATCTTCAGTACACAGAATGCAATAAAGGGAAAAGTATAGAACATGACCAGAATATATAAGAATTCTGGGACAACATTAAAAGACCATACTTGAAAATCAATGGGAGAGAAGAGAACCTGAAGATACAAACTAAAAGTATAAAGACAATTTTCAATGAGATAGTTAAAGAAAACTTTACAATATCAGAAATGAGAAAGACATACACATACAAGAGGCTTACAGGACCCCAAACACACCTAGTCAAATGAGAAGCTTGCCAGTACATAACACAATCAAAATATGCAACACAGAAAATAAGGAAAGTATATTAAAAGCTGCAAGAGAGAAACATCAAGACAAATTTCGAGGCAAACCAATATGGATTACTTCTAATTCCTCAGTTCAGACCCTAAAATCAAGGAGGGCCTAGAAAGAGAGATTCCAAGCCCTAAAAGAAAACAATTGCCAGCCAAAGTTACTATACCTAACAAAACTCAGTTTCAAATTTGAGAGGGAAATAAAAATATTTCCACAAGAATAAACTAAAAGAATTGATAAGCACCAAGCCAGCACTACAAAGAATACTCAAAGATAAACTGCACACTGAGGAATTAAAAAAACAATTTCTAAAACTCCCAAACAGGGGAAGTTCAATAGAAGAATAACCCACTAAATGAGAATCAAGACAGGATAAAATAGAGCAAAAATAAAAATGGCACATGGCATAGTAGCGCATGCCTGTAATCCCAGTGGCTTGGGAGACTGACTCAGTAGGATCGTGAATTCAAAGCCAGCCTCAGCAAAAGTGAGGTGTTAGGCAATTCAATGAGAACCTGTCTCTAAATAAAATACAAAATAGGGCTGGAGATGTTGCTCCAATGACTGAGTGACCCTGAGTTCAATCCCTGGTATTCCCACCTGCGGTATTTCTCATCCAGGGATTTGAGCTCGACCTCCAACCCAATAGTTCGGGGCTGCGAGTCTGAGATCTCCCCAACTTGGGATTGAGCTCGATCTCCAACCCGTTAGCTCGGGGCTGTGAATCTGAGTTATCCCTAACCAGGGATTGAGCCCAATAATCTGAGTTCTCCCTTGGTCACGCAAAGGAGTTAAACCCAAGCTCCTTCCAGTTAAATGTCTGGAAGTTTGAACTTGGCTCCTCTTTGCTGATGAGATGCCACTTTTATGCGACTATATAGGATGCTCTTGATGTATTTCTGCTGCTCTTGACATATTTCTACTGCTCCTGATGTATTTCTATTGTATGACCACCAGGTTCTAATACATTTAATTATCAAAAATAAAACCAGTTCAATGGCCCTCTGGAATCTAGCCAGAAACTAGCTAAACCAGTAAGATAGGCCTAGTTGAAGTTTAAAGAAGATACTAGGGCAATATAACTTTATGAGCAGGCATACCTAGAGTTGAGAAATTTTTAGCATTAGCTTTAAGATTTTTAGAATACTTTCCTCTGCCTATAGATAAGATTAATCAGTAGTATGTACTTAGGATAATATTTTCCTGGAAATTCCTGAAATTCTTTATTGTAAACTTTTATAGTTAATTACTGGAAATTCTTTATTATAA
Source organism: Tamias sibiricus (assembly GCA_025594165.1). NCBI lineage: Eukaryota > Metazoa > Chordata > Mammalia > Rodentia > Sciuridae > Tamias > Tamias sibiricus. The sequence continues at coordinate 94,090,680 of CM046667.1, read as the reverse complement.
CCTTTTTACTGGAAACCTATTGTAACCTCCTATAGTTAATTACTGGAAACCTTTATTGTATAGCTAATTCTTGGAATCCTTTATTATAATCCTTTATTGTAATCTTCTTTACTGGAATTCTTTTATGTAACCTCCTATAGAAAAAAAAAATGTGAATTACTGTGCTTGTTGGGATGTATAAAAAGCCATGCTGAGAAAAGTAAAATCAGAAGAGTAGAAGGATTTCTACAACCTGTCTCATGTGTGGATTATTTCATTTCATCGACGTTCCCCTCCAGCATCGGTTGGGCTGACCTTGACATCTTTGCTGAAGCTGGCCTTCGGCACCCCCCAAAAAATTAAAATGGCAGGAAACCACAAATACATATCCATACCAACGCTGAATGTTAATGGCCTCAACTCCCCAATTAAAAGACACACATTAGCAATATGGATTAAAAAACAAGATCCAATTATGTGCTGTTTACAAGAGACCTTATATGGAAAGACATCAACAGGCTGCAGATAAAAGGATGGGTGTAAGCTGCCTGGTACCGAAACCCGGGAAGAAATCTCGGAGGCAGAGTAAAGCTTTTACTACTTTTACTTCTACTTTCTTAGAGCTTAGAGAGGGAAAGAAAGATTTTTAGAGAGAAAGATTAAAGCGAGCTTTTCTTCTTGTCTTCTTAGCTTAGAGTCTTAGAGAGAAAGAAAGATAGAGCTTCTTCTTAGCTTAGAGTCTTAGAGAGAAAGAAAGATAGAGCTTAGCTTAGAGAAAGACTAGAGCTTCTTTCTTCTCTCTTCTTTCTTCCTTCTTCTTTCTTCTGTCTTCTGTCTTCTGTCTTCCTTGGGAGCCTCGGCCTAACTCTGACCAGTCATTACTTCTTCTATCTGGTTTCTCTTCTGTAACCGCTCTGCCTACGTTCTGGCTGCTCTGATTCTTCTGACCGACCGAGTGACTGCCCGACTGACTGAATTATCCGTTCTCCTAACTCGGACCGCTTTCACCCGGTTATATACCTTCAGCTTTGCGGGTGCCTACAGGTGCGTCACATACATATCAGGTGGAACTTATGGCTTCCAGCTAGCTGCAATAGCCCTTCCTAATTAGGGCTCCTTCAGATGGGGAAAATATTACATGTATATGGAACAAGAAAACAAGAAGGATTAGGTATTCTCATATATGACAAAGCAGATTTTAACAGAATTTTTTTTTATATTCATTTATTTGCTTTAGTTGTACACAATGCGTTTATTTGTACGTGGTACTGAGGATCGAACCCGGGCCGCGCACGTGCGAGGCGAGCGCTCTACCGCTGAGCCACAATCCCAGCCCGACAAAGCAGATTTCAAGCAAAAAAATAATAAGAAGAAGGCCACCACATCCTAGTTAAGGGAAAAATTCTACAAGAATGTATAGGAGAGTAGACATTTAAGCCCCAAATGTAAATGCACACAAATACATGGAAAAAATACTCCACAATATTAAATCCCACACAGATCCCAACACAATAATACTGGGTGATTATGATATACCTTTATAACTAGTAGAATAACCATCAAAACATAAAATCAATAAAGATATCTCCAACCTGAATAACACTATAAATCAAATGGACCTAATGTACATCTACAGAATATTGTATCCCAAAATATCTGAATTTTCCTTTTCAGATGCACATGGAATTTTTTCCAAAGTAGACCATGTTCTAGTTCACAAAACAAATCTTAGCAAATACATAAAAAATCAAAATAATCCCATGTGTCCTATCAGATCATAATAGAATTAAATAAGAAACCAACAGCAAGAAAAATAATAACAACCACAAAAATACATGGCGATTGAACAATACTCTCCTAAACGAAGAATGGATCAAAGAATAAGGGGGAACAGAAATCAAGAAATTCCTCAAAATGAACAAGAACAAAGATGCAACATATCACAATTTCTGGAACAATATAAAAGCAGTTGCAAGAGGAAACTTCATAGCACTGAGTACCAACCTTAAAAAAAAAAAAAGAGAGACCCAAATAAATTAGCTTATGATCCACCTCAAGGCTTAGACAGAGAACAACAAACGAACTGCAAAACCAGTAGTAGACAGGAAATAATTAAGATCAGAACTGCAATCAATGAAATTGAGAATAAGAAAACAATACACAGGATTAATGCAATGAAGAGTTGGTTCTCTGAGAAGGTTAGTAAGATTGACAAGCCTTTAGCCAAACTAACCAAAAGAAAAGTTGAGAAGACTGAAGTAAACAAGATCAAAGATGAAAAAGGAGATATTACCACAGACCCTTCTGAAATCCAGAGGATTGTCAGAACCTATTTTAAAAATTTACACTTCAATAACCTGGAAAGTCTGAAAGACACTGACAAATTTCTAGATACATGTGACCTGCCCAAATTTAACAGGAAGATGTAGGAAACCTATACAGACCAATATCAAGTCATGAAATTGCAACAATTAAAAGTCTTCCAAAAAGAAAAGCTCAGGACAAGACGGATTATCAGTTGAGTTCTGCCAGACCTTTACAGAAGAACTAACATCAGTCTTTGTCAAATTATTTCATGATATTGAACGAGGGAGCACCCCTAAATACATTCTACAAAGCCAGTATAACCCTGATACTAAAACCAGACAAAGATGCATCAGTGAATGAAAACTATAGACCAATAGTCTTGATGTACACAGATGCAAAAATCCTTAATAAAATAGTAGCAACCTGCATTAAAAAAACACATCAAAAAGGTAATACACTATGATTACATGGGTTTCATTCCAGGAATACAAGTTGAATCAATATAGGCAAATCAATAAATGTAGTTCAATACTTAAACAGAACTAACAAAAAGAAAAACATGATCATCTCAATAGATGCAGAAAAGGTCTTTGATAAAATCCAGCACCCATTCATGTTAAAAACACTGGAGAAGCTAGGAATTGAAGGAACTTCCCTCACCATTGTACAGGCCATTTCTGACAAACTCAAAGCCAACATTACACTAAATGTAGAAAAATTAAGGAATTTCTTCTACAATGAGGAACGAGACAAAGCTGTCCACTCTTATTTAGTATAGTCCTCAAAGATTAGACAGTAATCAGTCAAGAAAAGGAAATTAAAATGATTCAATAGGAAAAGAAGTCAAACTATCTCTTTGCCACAATATTATCATATATCTAGAGGACCCTAAAACTTCCACCAGGAGTCCTCTAAAGCTTATAAATGAATTCAGAAAAGTACCAGGATTGAAGATCAACATCCATATATCAATTGCTTTCCTATACTCCAACAGTGATTCAGCCAAGGAAAAAATCAGGAAAATCATTCCATTCACAATAAGCTCAAAAAAATTAAACACTTGGGAATTAATCTAACCAAGCAAGTAAAAGTGATCTACAATAAAAATTATAGGATGCTGAAGAAAGAAACTAGAAAGACTTCCCATGTTCTTGTATAGGCAGAATTAATAGTGTCAAAATGGCCATATTATCAAAAGCAATATACAGATTCAATGCAATACCCATAAAAATTCCAAGGACATGTTTCAGAGAATAAGAAAAAAAAATTAAATTTTATATGAAAGAATAAGAGACCCAGAATAGACAAAGCAATACTAGTCAAGAAAAGTGAAGGAGGAGGCATTACATACCTGATCTAAAATTATACTACAAATTTACAGCAACAAAAATAGCATGGTATTGGCCTCAAAATAGACATAAAGACCAATGGAATAGAAGACACAGAGACAAACCACCAACCTATAGCTGTCTGATATTTGACAAAGGTGCCAAAAATATATCTTAGAGAAAAGACAGCCTTTTTAATTAATGGTTCTGGAAAAACTGAATAGTTATATGTAGGAAAATGAAATTAGACCATTATTTCTCACCTTGCACTAAATTCAAATCAAAATGGACCAAAGACTTAGGCAACATTACAACTAATAGAACAAAACATATGGTCAGTACTCCATCATATAGGTGCTGGCACTGACTTCCTTAACAAGATGCTCAAAACACAAGAAATAAAACCAAGAATCCATAGTGGGATGCCATCAAACTAAAAAGCTGCACAGCAAAGGAAATGATTAAGAACATGAAGAGAGAGACTGTAGAATGGGAGAAAATCTTGGCCAGCTACTCTTCTGATAGGAGATTAATATCCAGAATATACAAAGAAATAAAAAAAACCTTAACACCAATAATAATAATAACAACAACAACAATCCAATAAATAAATGACCAAACAGACTAAACAGAAACTTCTCAAAAGAAGAAACAAAAATGGCCATCAAATATATGAAAAAATGTTTAACATCTCTAGAAAACAGGGAAATGCAAATCAAAAATACACCAAGAGGGCTGTGGTTGTGGATTAGTGGTACAGTGCTTGCCTAGTATGTGTGAGGCAATGGGTTTTATCCTCAGCACCACATAAAAATAAATAAATAAAATAAAGGTATTGAGTCCATTTACAACTAAAAAAATAAATAAATAAAAATCTACACTAAGGCCAAGCACGGTGGTGCATGTCTGGAGTCCTAGTGGCTCAGGAGACCGAGGCAGGAGGATCATGAGTTCAAAGCTAGCCTCAGCAAAAGTTAGGGGATAAGCAACTCAGTGAGACCCTGTCTCTCTGGGGATGTGGCTCAGTGGTTGAGTGCTGCTGAGTTCAATCCCTGGTACCCCACCCACCAAAACATACAGTAAGATTTCACATCACTTCAGTCAGAATGGCAATGATTAGCAATAATAAATGCTGGTGATATTGTGGGTGGAAAGGCACAGTTATACATTGTTGGTGGGACTGCAGACTAGTATAACCACTCTAGAAAGCACTATGGAGATTCCTCAAAAGATTAGGGATGGATCCACCATATGATCAAGCTATCCCACTCCTTGGTATTTTCCCAAAAAGATGTAAAATTGGCAAATTACAGTGATATAGTCACCTCAATGTTTATAGCACCATAATTTGTAATAGCTAAATTATGGAATAAACCCAGATGTCTGCCAATAGATGGATTAAGAAACTATGATTTACCAGCTGGGGTTGTGACTCAGGGGTAGAGTGCTTGCCTGGCAAGTGTGAGGCACTGGGTTCGATTCTCAGCACTGCATTTAAATAAATAATTAAAGGTTAATAGACAACTAAAAAGAAATTTAAAAATAAATAAATAAAATAAAAAGAAACTGTGATACATACATACATACACACACACACACACACACACACAGTGGAGCTCTGCTCAGCCATGAAGAAGAATGAAAGTATGGCATTTGCCAGTAAAATGGATGTAAATGGAGAAAATCATGCCGAGCAAAATAAGCCAATCTCAGAAACTAAAAGGTCGAATGTTTTCTCTCATGTGCAGAAGGTAGAGTAAAATAAAGAAAACGGGGGAGGAAAGGATAAGATAAAATAAGGATAAAGAGAAGATTAGTAATGTATAAGAAGATCAAGAGGCAGAATGGAGAGATGGGTTAGGGGAAGCAATGCAGAATTCTTTTTAAAAATATATCTTTATTTTGTTTATTTATTTTTTTTATGTGGTGCTGAGGACAGAACCCAGTACCTCACATGTTTGAGGCAAGTGCTCTGCCACTGAGCCACAACCCCAGCCCGAGAATGAATTCTTAAAGAAACATATACATACATAAATATATGACAGAGAAATTAACTTTTATGCATAAGTAGAAAGAAACGATCAAATATAAATTAATAGACAAGTGAAAGGAAGTCCATTACAGTAGAGGACGTAGAATGGGAGAGGGAAATGAGGATGGGAGAGAAAAGCCTGTGTGTGTGGGGGTGATCATAAACTGAAATAAAATTCCATGTTATGTTTCAGCTTGTCAGGAGGAACCCAACTAGCATGTATAACTATAAAAGTCTAATAAATATAGTGAAAGTGCATTTTAAAATTATAAATCTTGTAACTGATATTTTTAATAAATGTAGAAAAGTTTGGCTTAAAAAAAGTCGTCATAGAATATGTAAAAGCATGATTATCAGGGGAGAATTCATATTAATATCTCGAATTGCTAGGAAGAACTTCCAAACAACTGCATATTTGAATAACCACCAGAGAGATACACAGAAATCAGCGATTATTATAGGAACAGGTATTATCACTGAAGGTTCCAGCCATTCCATAGGTGAGCATTTCCCCCCACCCCCCATTTTACAGAGGAGAACCTGGGCTCAGGGAGGGTTGTTTGCTGTCTTATCCTCCCTCGCCCCACCTTTACAAGGAAAAAGGGTCCAGGACACCCTGGAGCAGGACATCACGCTGCCTGGGGTCAGGAGGGTCCCACATCTCTCTCCCTCTCCAACCGTGGGGCTCTTAGTCCCAGAGCAGGAACGAGGCGACTTTGATTCTGGGATCCTTTTGTTTCCCCACACCCCAGAGAGGCTCAGCCTCCACCGCTGGGCACCCATGCCCTCCACTGAGTCCAAATGCCTGGAGGTGAGGGCCTGCACTCCAACCAGAGCAAGTTTCTCAGCTGTAGGATGTTGTCTCAGTCGCCGTAATGACGTCAGGTTTCTATGGCAACCGGTGCACTGGAAGGTCGTCTGCACCAGAAATGCCTCTGCGCAGGCCTCTTTGTCCCCTTGCCTTTCTCTGTAAGCAAAACACCTTTATTCTTCAGGCCGGCTGAAAAAGTATACTAATTAGAGGAATTAGGCGGGAACACAGGCAATCCCCGCCCTCCGCCCCCCACACTGGCAGAACTCTGTCCCGGTTTTCTGTGATCCGGAATGTGATTGAATTTAAAACTGACCCTAGGGGCATATTATCAGTACACAGAGACCAACAATAATGTCCGGTTTCTATGGTAACTGTGATGCACAGGCTTATACTCCACACAGGAAATGCCTTAGCTAAGTGCTCTGCCTCTTGCCCTTTGCTGAAAGTCAATTTCTTTTATTCTTCAGACCAACTCCTGTTAGCAGAAAGCAGAATGGTTGCAGTTTGATCACCAGGAAAATGACAAAGACTGTATTCCTCATATCTGTCACAGTCATGAAAGTCTTATTGTTCCTCAAATGGTTAAACAGGCAGTTACTATATTAACCAGCAACTTCACCCTTGGATACATAACAAGAGAAATGAAAACTCATGTCTACATAAGAATTTGAACCCACAATATATGACACACGTTATCAAACATAACTCCAAACTGGAAACAATTCAAGTGCCCATCAATAGATGAATGGATAAACAAAAATAACTCACAATAAGGAGGGGGTAGGGAAAAATAGAAGTACTTTGGATTATACAAAGGGGAATGAAGGGAGGGGAATGAGAATAGGAAAGATTGTAGAATGAATTGAACAATACTGTCTTATGTGCATATATGATTACATGACCAATGTAATTCTACATCATGTACAACCACAAGAATGAGAAATTATATTCCATATATGTACAATATGCCAAGATACACTCATCTATCATGTATAACTAATATGAACAAATAAAAATATTTAAAAATGTGGTACAATAGAATATTTTTCACCCATTAGAAGGAATGAAATTTGGACAAGTTACTACATGGATGAAACTAGAAAACGTTATGTGAAGTGAAAGAAGCCAGATATTAAGGACCAAATATTATATGATTCCATTTGTATGAAATTTTCATAATAGTTTAATGCATAGACACAGAAAACATGTCTGTGAATGCCTAAGGCTACAGGTGGGCAGTGGGATTAACTGCATTGCAATGAGATTGGGGGGGATTATGGTAATGACTAAAACTTAACTGTGGTGATGTTTGCAAGGCTTTAGACATTTACTAGCATTCATTCATCAAACCATATTATTAAAATGCACAAATTATGTTGTCTGAAAATAATATTTTTAAAAAGGTGTTAAAATATGATATTGTACTGGGTTTCTGCTGCACCACAGTTAACGACCAAACTTTTTTATACAAAGGTCTTGATGCACATGTTTTTCATAAACATGAATGTATATAAACTGTAGCTGTATTCCAAGCATACACACACACACACACACATACACACACACACACACACACACATAAACACACACACACTGACCAAGTTGTATTATCACAATATTAGAATTCTACCAAAAGTTTGATGGGCTCAAAGAAGACATATTACGTTCACCAGGGAAATAGTCATGTGAACTCTACCCAGAATTGTGCCCTTTGACTAAGTATAGACTCTTAAAAGACGTCATCTACACATTGATGATAATAGGAACTCTCATAACACTATGAATAAAGCAGTACAGTGAAAAGTGATTATGTCACAATCACAGGTGAAATTCTAGGAAGCATAGAAAAAAAGTTATAAAACCAATGCTCAGAGATGATTTTTGGACATTCAGTTTAGCAATAATTCACATTTTTCTAATATATGTTGATACAAGAACTTGTGTGACTGGAGGGATGTAAATTAATAATAGTATTTTGAATTTAAAACTTAATATATAATTTATTAGTTTCCAGAGTTTTGAAAGGACAGTTTCAGAGTCTTTCTATGACAAAATGCTTTCAAAGATACTTACATGTATATGAGCTGGCTGTTAAGTATAGTATTGTTTATAAAAGGAAAATGGTGAAGTAACTGAACTTTCATCACTAGGGTACTAATGAAAGGAAATTTTGGCACCCACATGTTAAAACCTGGCCAATAACAACAACAACAAAAAAAAAAAAAAACTAAAATTATTTTGTAATTTTAGATGTTGTCAGCAGCTGTATTCCATCTGTGGCTCAGGATGGTGTCACTAGGTGGCATGGTACCAAAATATCACCATTTTCAAACATATAAACAGAAAGTTAAACAAAGAAAAATTGTTCATACCCTTGCTTAAAACCTAGTTTATGATTCTTTGGTATGATTTAATTCTGTCTTAAAAACTGGTGGGTGTAAAAAAATATTATAAAACCATACAATGAGGGGCATCTTTACCATGCAACATCATGCAGCAAGCCTACCTTGGCTGTCCCTGGGAAGCAAGATTGGGGAAGAACAGGCCAAGGGAAAGGTGACTAAAATGGGGTGAGAGAGCCATGGAGGTATCTGGGCAGCTGTGTTCACAGTGTTCTGGAGAGAGGATTGATAGGCAGCAGATAGTCATAAGTGGTAGGAAAATGAAGAGAACACTTCTATAGACTAGGCCTACTATATTGCCCTCCACATACTTTCTTTTAAAAAGCAATTTACCTAAGGTGGTGTTTCTTGCTTGGCTTAAGTTAATAGGATATGTTATATTACTCCACAAATAACCTGTTATCTGTAAAGCTATTATCAGTTCTAAGAAATATAAAAATCCTCCCTGCTGAGAAAAACATGAATTACCCTGAAGGGAGGAACTTTTGTTACACTTATATAGACCAAATACTCCAAGATGTAGGAAGAGTGAATAAATAAAAGCAATACCCACTCATCCACTGACCATAAAATCTGTTTTAAAAAAAAGCAAGTTCCAATTATAACTAGTCAGGATTGGCCAAGTGACCAAGGGTTGCCTTTAGATAGTTACCATATGATTTTAGTATCGTTGCAATAGTACACTTTCTCCTCATATTTTTTTTTCTTGGGTACCAGTGGGTAAGACCACATGGACAGAATGCCTTTATTTTATATGTTTATTTTTATGTGGTGCTAAGGATCAAATCCAGTGTCTCATACATGCTAGCCAAGTGCTCTGCCACTGAGCTACAGCTCCAGCCCTACAATTCTTTATCAAAATAGATTTTCCCTGAATAAAAACAATATATGAATGCATATTTATAAATTAGAATCATCCTGTATCTTTCATGGGCCTAATTTCCATCCTTTCCAGACATGTTCCTTTCAGTGAGCTAGACCTGCACATACACACACACACACACACACACACACACACACACACACACATACACACAGTTTTTCCAAAGGTGAAATCACAGTACTCATCTTCTTTCGCACTTTGTCTTTTCCACTAAATTATTATTTTTAAGACTTATAATTGCATAGGATTAGTTCTTGTGTTTTTGCACATTTTAACATTTTTCTTTTTATTTAGTTTTTGTTTAGAGAAGCTTTATTCATAATCACCCAAAACTAGAAGCAACTAAGATATTTGTTGAAAATGAGCAAACAAGCAAATTTCAGTAAATACATACAGTGGAATTTTACCCAATGATAAAAAGAAATGAACTATAAAGCCATAAGATACAAACACAGAAACATTCTAAGTGAAATAAGTTAAACTTAAAATGCTACAAACTATATGACTACAATTATATGACATTCTGGAAAAAGTAAAACTGTAAAGACAATAAAAATATCAGTGACTTCCAAGGGTGCAGGAGAGAAGGAAAGAATAAGTAGGTGAAACCCAAGGAAATTTTAGGGAGATGAATCTACTCTGTATGACGTTGCAATGGTGGATACATGACATCGTGCACTTGATAAAACCTATAGAACTTGACAGAACAAAGAGGGAATCATTATTACATACATTTTTTTAATTTCTGAAAACAAGTTTTATTTAAATAAGGGTTTAAATACATTATATAACATTTTTAAAACTGGAAGGGAAAAAGAAAACCAAAACCCAGTTTATCATTTCACATGGCACTGGGAAGCTGTTGTTAGTGAGTTGCTTCTCTACAGCTAGCTACAGGACTGATAACATCAGTTTGGTATTTGTTCCCTTGTCAAAAGTTTAACTAATATTAAGCAGGCCTCACATTTTGTTGTTTTGAATGCCCCTTAGCTAGAATATGTCTAGTCAAAAACAAGACCTTGGTGGCAAGCCAGATGTCACATCACCTCACTGGAAGGAAGGTGGCCTCTGATTTCTGCCCACCTGGTCAGGTTAGACACTAGGGTTCTTTTTAAAAAACAAAACAAACCCCCAAAACTACCAAAGGTCCCCTCTAGTGCTACAGCTGCCTTACCCCATCCTCCTGATCAGGCGCCTCTGCTGAGGGAGAGTTGAGAAACTTCCGGTCAGACACAGCCAACTTATCCTGGGGCTCTGGGCTTTGCTGAAACATCACATTATTGCTTTGTTTCAGGGTAGACACTGCCAGGCACCTACTGCTTGGCCACTATTTAAATGAGGGACTTCAAGACTAGACAGCATGGCTCTTTTCAGTTTGTTGCATGAAGGAGTTACACTAGTCCAAGTTAAAATCGGACCCCAAATGGTTACATTATACAAGCTGTGAGGTTTTTAAACTTGTGACAAGGGACAGAAGGGAAATTCTACTCATTGCAAGGAAATCCTCACTTAAGCTTCAGTGAGCCACAAGCACTTAAAACCCAAGAACCTTCAACTGATCATCCTTTGCCAGTCCAATCGCTACCAGGAACTGGCATATATTCTTGCGGGGGTCACCGTGTAACTGATTTATTTCTCCATATTTTGGATGCTCAATTCCAGTACCATTACAGGCAAATTTCCTCTTAAGTGCCTTCACTAGTTTCTTTATATCATAATCATCAGTGATCCCTGGGACAGTAGTTAGGGTCTTCCTGCTGTTTCTCTGTTGAATTCTTTATGGATATAATCCTCAGTGCCAGCAGGAAGCAAGTCATCACACTTACTTGCATCAGCAAAGGGGTTGAAAGAATGGAGGTTCTGGATAGCAGATATACCATAGGATTCCTTTTCCTTGGTAGAAACGGCCTGCTGAAGGCGGCTGCAGGAGAAAGCAGGGTTGGGGGCATGGACAGAGCATCAGGAAGCTCAGGGTGCTCCAGGGGGAGGCTGCTGAATCCTTGGCTGTGGCGGCTCAGTGACACTATTATATACAAATTTTAAAAATCATTTAGTAGATCAAAAGATCAAAGGGAAAATGAATGTAGGCTGAGACAAAAGAATCTAAAGATATTAAGTGTATAACTGCATTAAAAATTTGTGAGATAATTGGGGTAAAATTAAAAGCAAAAGAAATGGCACATAAGCACTACATCTAGATAGATTTTGATCCTGTGATTTACCACTGAGCTGCATCCCCCAGTCCTTTTTATTTTTTAATTTAGAAAGGGTCTCACTAAGTTGCTGAGGGTCCTGCTAAGTTGCTCAGGCTGGTCTCGAATTTGTGATTCCCTTGGCTCAGTGTCTCAAGTCTCCAGGATTACAGGTGTGCACCAATGTGCCAGTTATATTCCAGAGTCAAACAGTTAAGTAAATGACTGAGAGGTGATAAGAACCCTATTTTCCACTGTAGGAGTAGGGAATTTATAGATAAGCAAGGGGAGGAAGTGAAAGTGACCCATGTGGTTATGGAACCATATGGAGTGAAGGGCATCCATGAGTCCATACTGATGTTTAATAAATGATGGAATACATAAGTGGGGAAAAGAGACAAACCTCCTATAAAAAATAATCCCAAATACATTATGTAGATTTGCCGGAGTCCCCTACATAAGCAAGGAGAACCTAAGTCATCATTTCATCACTTCACAAACATGGGCTGTGCATGGTGACTTCCTTCCAGAGTACCATATAGGGAAAATGAAGAAACCTGACAAACACCATTTCAGTCAGGTGATAAAGGCCAGCACCAACAATCACAAATCATGTTGACAGTATACTCCCTTGATAGGGTAAGAATGATAATTTACTCTATAATCTTCCTCCCAGAACTCACAACCCAGTCTAATCAGAAAAACATCTGACAAATTCCAATAGAAGGGTAGCTTACCAAAATGCCTGATTTAACTGCTAAGGTCATCAAAAACAAGAAGTCTGAGAAACCATCACAGTCAAGAGGAGCCCAAGGACATGAGAACTAAATGTGATGCATACATTGGGTGGGATCTTGGAACAGAAAAAAGGACATTAGGTAAAAAACAAAGGAAATCAGAATAAAGGAATATGACCTTGAAGATGCCCTTGTACTCATAGCCTGTTTATATGGGAAGAGTGGATGTTACTTCTGACTTTCCAGGACATGTTTCTGACAGTTTTAGTAGTATGAGGATTTCAGAAATTGTAAGATTTTGTGATCATTTCTTTTTTAAAGAATTAGTTTAAATTTAATTTTGTAAACTGTTTCATTGATGTATAACTTGTATGGCATAAAATTCAACATTTATATGTTCAGCTTAATTATTTATTAGCAAATAAATATACACAATTGTGTAACCATTATCACAAACAAATTTTAGAACATTTGCATTTCCCTTAAAAGTTCCGTTGTGCCCACTGGAAGTTGATCTGCACTCCAACTTTCAGCTCTAAGCATACATTGATTCACTGTCTCTAGAGATTTTCCTTTTTTTAGAAATGTCTTTTTTTATTCTAATTTTTTATATATGACAGCAGAATGTATTACAATTCCTGTTACACATATAGAGAACAATTTTTCATATCTCTGGTTGTATACAAAGTATATTCACACCATTCATATCTTCATACATGTACTTAGGGTAATGATATCCATCTCATTCCACCATCTTTTCTAGCCCCATGCCCCCTCCCTTCCTCTCCCTCCACTTTGCCATATCTAGAGTTCGTCTAATCCTCCTATACTCCCCCTCCCAACCCCACTATGAATCAGCCTCCTTATATCAGAGAAAACATTCAGCATTTGGTGTTTTGGGATTGGCTAACTTCACTTAGCATTATATTCTCCAACTCAATCCATTTACCTGCAAATGCCATGTTTTTATTGTCTTTTATTGCTAAGTAATATTCCATTGTGTATATATACTACATTTTCTTTAACCATTCATCTATTGATGGGCATCGGGGTTGTTTCCACAATCTAGCTATTGTGAATTGTGCTTCTATAAACATTGATGTGGCTGTGTCCCTGTACTATGCTGTTTTTAAGTCCTTTGGGTATGGACTGAGGAGTGTGATAGCTGGGTCAAATGGTGATTCCATTCCCAGTTTTCCAAGGAATCTCCATACTGCTTTCCATATTGGTTGCACCAATTTGCAGTCCCACCAGCAATGTATGAGTGTGCCTTTTTCCCCAACATCCTTGCCAACACTTATTGTTGTTTGTGTTCTTAATAGCTGCCATTCTGACTGGAGTGAGATGAAATCTTAGAGTAGTTTTGATTTGCAGTTCTCTAATTGCTAGAGATGTTGGAGATTTTTTCATATATTTGTTGGTTGTATATTATCTTCTGAGAAGCGTCTGTTCAGTTCCTTGGCCAATTTATTGATATTTTTGTGTGTTTAGCTTTTTGAGTTCTTTATATGCCCTAGAGATTAGTGCTCTATCTGATTTGCGAGTGGTAAAAATTTGCTCCCAAGATGTAGGCTCTCTATTCACCTCACTGATTGTTTCTTTTCCTGAGAAAAAGCTTTTGAATTTGAATCCATCCCATTTATTGATTTTTTATTTTAATTCTTGCACTACAGGAGTCCTATTAAGGAAGTAGGAACCTAAACCAACATTATGAAGATTTGGGACTACTTTTTCTTCAATTAGATGCAGCGTCTCTGGTTTAATTCCTCGGTCTTTGATCCACTTTGAGTTGGGTTTTGTGCATGGTGAGAGATAGGGGTTTAGTTTCATTTTGTTGCATATGGCTTTCCAGTTTTCCCAGCACCATTTGTTGAAGAAGCTATTTTTTCTCCAATGTATGTTTTTGGCACCTTTGTCTAATATAAGATAACTGTAATTATGTGGGTTTGTCTCTGTGTCCTCTATCCTGTACCATTGGTCTACCAGTTTATTTTGGTGCCAATATCATGCAATTTTTGTTACTATTGCTCTGTAGTATAGTTTAAGTTCTGGTATAATGATGTCACATGCTTCACTATTCTTGCTAAGGATTGCTTTAGCTAGTCTGGGTCTCTTATTTTTCCAGATGAATTTCATGACTGCTTTTTCTATTTCTATGAGGAATGTCATTGGGATTTTGATTGGAATTGCATTGAATCTCTACAGAGATTGCTTTTGGTAGAATGGTCATTTTGACAATATTAATTCTGCCTATCCAAGAACAAGGAAGATCTTTCCATCTTCTAAGGTCTTCTTTATTTTCTTTATTTATCATTCTGTAGTTTTCATTGTAGAAGTCTTTCACCTCTTTCATTAAGTTGATTCCCAAGTAGTTTTTTTTTTTTTTGAGGCTATTATAAATGGGGTAGTTTTCCTTATTTCCCTTTCAGAGGATTTGTCACTGATATACAGAAATGCCTTTGATTTATGGGTGTTGATTATTTTGTATCCTGCTACTTTGCTGAATTCACTTACTAGTTCTAGAAGTTTTCTGATGAATTTTTTTTTGGTCTTCTAGGTACAGAATTATATCATCAGCAAATAGTGCTAATTTGCGTTCTTCTTTTCCTATCTTTATCCCTTTAAATTCTTTCATTTGTCTAATTGCTATGGCCACTG
Organism: Tamias sibiricus; assembly: GCA_025594165.1. Taxonomy (NCBI): domain Eukaryota; kingdom Metazoa; phylum Chordata; class Mammalia; order Rodentia; family Sciuridae; genus Tamias; species Tamias sibiricus. The sequence goes on along the minus strand of CM046667.1, from coordinate 94,075,348 downwards.
TTTCAAGAACTATGTTAAATAGAAGTGGTGAAAGAGGGCATCCCTGTCTTGGTCCAGTTTTTAGAGGAATGCTTTCAATTTTTCTCCATTTAGGATGATGTTGACCTGGGGCTTAGCATAGATAGCTTTTATGATGTTGAGATATGTCCCTGTTATCCCTAGTTTTTCTAGTATTTTGAACACGAAGGGGTGTTGTATTTTGTCGAATGCTTTTTCTGCATCTATTGAGATGATCCTATGATTCTTATCTTTAAGTCTATGGATGTGATGAATTACATTTTTTTCATTTCCATATGTTGAACCAACCTTGCATCCCTTGGATGAACCCCACTTGATTGTGGTGCACTATCTTTTTGATATGTTTTTGTATTTGATTTGCCAGAATTTTATTGAGAATTTTTGCATCTATGTTCATTAGAGATATTGGTCCGAAGTTTTTTTTCTTTGATGTGTCTTTGTCTGGTTTTAGAAGAAGGGTGATATTGGCCTCAGAGAATGAATTAGGAAGTATTCCCTCTTTTTCTATATCCCAAAATAATTTGAAGATTATAGACATTAGTTCTTTTTTACAGGTCTAGTAGAACTCAGCTGTGTATCCATGAGTCCTGGGCTTTTCTTGGTTGGTAAGCTTCTGATGAGGTCTTCTATTTCATTGCTTGAAACTGATCTGTTTAAATTGTGTATATCATCCTGATTCCATTTGGGCAAATCATATGACTCTAGAAATTTGTCTATGCCTTAGATATTTTCTATTTTATTGGAGTACAAGTTTTCAAAATAATTTCTAATTATCTTCTGTATTTCTGTAGTGTCTGTTGTGATATTTCCTTTTTTATCACACATATTAGTAATTTGAGTTTTCTCTCTCCTTTTTTTTTAGCATGGCTAAGGTTTTGTCAATTTAATTATTTTTTCAAAGAACCAACTTTTTGTTTTGTCAATTTTTTCAATTGTTTCTTTTGTTTCAATTTCATTGATTTCAGCTCTGATTTTAATTATTTCCTGTCTTCTATTACTTTTGGTGTTGATTTGTTCTTCTTTCTCTAGGGCTTTGAGATGTAATGTCATGTCATTTATCTGTTGACTTTTTTCTTTTTTTAAGGAATGAACTCCATGCAATGATCTTTCCTCTTAGTACTGTTCTAGAGATTTTGATATGTTGTAACAGTGTTCTCATTTACCTCTAAGAATTTTTTAACCTCCTCCTTGATGTCTTTTGCAACCCATTGTTCATTCAGTAGCATAGTATTTAGTCTCCAGGTGTTGAAGTAGTTTTTAGTTTTTATTTTATCATTGATTTCTAATTTCATTTCATTATGATCTGATAAAATGCAGGATAGTATCTCAACTTTTTTGTATTTTGTAGGAGTTCACTTGTGGCATAATGTATGGTTTATTTTAGAGAAGGATCCATGTGCTAATGAGAAGAAAGTGTATTCATACATTGAAGGATGAAATATTCTATATATGTCAGTTAATTCTAAGTTATCAATTGTATTATTGAGTTCTATAGTTTCTTTCTTTAGCTTTTGTTTGGAAGATGCATCCAGTGGTGAAAGAGGTGTGTTAACGTCACCCAAAATTATTGTGTTGTGGTCAATTTGACACTTGAACTTGAGAAGAGTTTGTTTGATGAACATAGATGTTCCATTGTTTGGGGCATGTATATTTATAATTGTTATGTCTTTTTGGTGTATGTTTTTCCCTTGAGCAATATGAAATGTCCTTCTCTATTCCTTTTGATTAACTTTAGTTTGAAGTCTACTTTATTTGATATGAGATTGGAAACTCCTACTTGCTTCTGCAGTCCATGTGAGTGGTATGGTTTTTCCCAACCTTTCACCTTCAGTCTGTGTATGTCTTTTCCTATGAGATGAGTCTCCCGGAGGCAGAATATTGTTGGGTCTATTTTTTTGATCCAATCTGTTAGCCTATGTCTTTTGTTTGGTGAGTTTAGGTCATAAACATTCAGGGTTATTATTGAGACATGATTTGTATTCCCAGTCATTTTTGTTATTTAACTTGACTTGGTTTCTACTTTGATTAGTTTTCCTTTAGTGTAATAGCTCCCTCTGCTGATTTTTGTTGTTGTTTTTCCTTTCCTCCTCATGGAATATTTTGCCAAAGATGTTCTGTAGTGCAGATTTTTTAGCTATAAATTCTTTTAACTTTTGTTTATCATGAGAGGGTTTTATTTCATCATCAAATCTAAACCTTCATTTTGCTGGATACAAGATTTTATTTGTTGGCATATGTTTGCTTTCAGAGCTTGGTATATGTTGTTCCTGGATCTTCTAGTTTTTAGAATCTGGGTTAAAAAAATCTGTGTATAACCTAATTGGTTTCCCCCTATATGTAATCTTATACCTTTTTCTCATGGCTTTTAATATTCTCTCCTTATTCTGTATGTTAGGCATTTTCATTATAATGTGACTTGGTGTGGATCTGTTGTGGTTTTGTACATTTGGCATCCTATGAACCTCTTGAATTTGGTTTTCCAATTCATTGTTCATGTTTGGAAAATTTTCTGGTATTATTTCATTGAATATATTATTCATTCCTTTGGTTCGGAACTCTATGCCTTTTTCTAGCCCAATAACTCTTAAATTTGGTCTTTCTATGCTATCCTCTATTTCTTGTATGTTCTGCTCATGGTTTCTTACCATTTTCACTGTGTGGTCTATATTCTTTTCAAGATTATATATTTTGTCTTCATTGTCTGAGGTCCTGTCTTCAAAGTGGTCTAATCTGTTGGTTATGCTTTCAATTGAACCTTTAATTTGGTTAATTGTTTCTTTTATTTCAAGGATTTCTGTTTTTGTTTTTTTTAGAACTTCTATGTCCCTACTGAAGTAACATTTTCTTCCTGTATTTGTTTATGTAGCTCTTTGTCAAAATGATCTTTTGCTGCCTGTATTTGCTCTCTTATTTCATCCTTTAATTCACAGAACATTTTAATTATGTACATCCTAAACTCCTTCTCTGTCATTTCTTCTGCTGTGCTGGCCAGGATTCTAATAATATGGTATCTTGATTTGTTTGGGGCACTTTCTTCCCTTGTCTTTTCATGTTGCTTGTGTGTCTTCCCACTTCCAGGTGCCCTCCACTGGAAGTGGGGTGTGGCACCCGCCAATCCCCGAAGGGAAACTGCATCTCGAGGATCTCTTTTGGGGCCCACTCATGTGATGTGAGTACCTGGTCTTATCCCCTTATCTTGCTTCAAGACCTCCCAGTTCCTGGTCTCTTTGTTAGTCTCTAAACTATATCACACTCATCCTCTCCCTTACTACTTCTTAATAAGTGACTTTTCTCTCCAGGGTCTTGTGTGTGTTGCACACCTACTGCTAAGAGCTGTTTTGTGTTGGGCAGTCATTGTGCCAGGTTAGTGACTACTGGGGAGGGGGGTAGTTAGAAACTAGGTACTGGACCAGCTGGAGTTCCAAACTGGGAGTTGTCCCCACTAAAGAGGGTGATGAAGGTGACCCAAGATGGAGGTGGCTGCTTTCAGCGATGGGTGTCGGGTTGGGTGGGGGGAGCTGGGTGATGACATTAGAGGATGTGTTCAGAGATGAGCTCTGTGGTGTGCAGTGTGTGGGTGTCGGCTGTCTTCAGAGCCTGTGCGAAGCTCCCAGGTGCAGGCAGGCTACCACATAGGGGATTATCTCTGTTGCTGCAGAGTCCCAAGATGGAGGCCACCGAGGTAGCCCCATGTTGGTAGTTGGGGGTCCACATGGAAGTGGTGGCTGGAGTTCTTGCAAGTGGGTAGCTGCCGGGTGTCCTGCATGGGAGCAAGGCCTGAGATTCTCCTCGGGTGGGTGGCCAAATATTCTGCATGGGTGCTAATGCTGATGCGGATGGTCCCACTAGGGCACCCAGTAGACCTGTGCTAGGGAGTAGTTGGGAGACCTTCTCCGACGCTGAGGCTTGGAGCCCTGCACAGGCACAGTGGCTGTGATTCCTGCATGGAAGCAGGAATATTGCTCACAGAGAAGCAGTATTCTCAATGGTTGAGTCCCATGTCATGAAGTGAAACAGAATGTTGCTTCCTTCTGGCTCACCATCTTGGATCCCCCTTTTAGAAATTTCTTATAAATGAAATGTCTGGCATCTTTCACTTAGCATAATGTTTTGTATCAATTTTCATTATTGTCACTAGAGAAGTTTCATTTTATAAATTAAACACATTTTAAAATCTATTTCTACTTGATGGATATTAAGATTGTTTTAATGCCAGTCTCTGTAATCTCTGACAATCTCTGTATTTTAATTGGTGTGTTTAGTCCATTCACATTTTTATAATGCTATGATGCTAATTTTTAAAAAAAAAAAATATTTTTAGTCGTAGATGGACATAATATCTTTATTTTATTTATTTATTTTTATGTGGTGCTGAGGATTGAACCCAGTGCTTCATACATGCGAGACAAGTGCTCCAACACTGAGCTACAACCCCAGCCCACAATGCTTACTTTTACACATAATTCTAGAACTAAACTTTCTATCTTGAGATAATTGTAGATTCACACACAATTATGCATGGAAAGATTCCTATGTATTATTTACCCAGCTTCCTGTGTATTATTTACCCAGTTTCCTCCAATTGTTAACACTTTGCAGAACTATAGTATCATAGCATCAATATGTAGAATACTGACATTGATACAGCCAATATACCAACTATTTCCTGCAAAACAAGGGCATTTTCTATTTTGCCATTTTATATTCATAATCACTATCTCCTATCCTTACCCACTTATTAACACCTGATAGCTGTTAATTCATGTCCCATTTTTTATAATTCTGTGATTTAAACAATGTTATATAAAAATATCCTACAATCCCTCCAAGATTTTTTTTTTCTTACTTAGTTTAATTATCTAGAGATCCATCCAGGTTGTTTTGATCATTTCTAAGTAAGCATCTAACTCCCCAGTTAACATTTACTACAGTTGCATATTTTGCTACTGATTGACCCACACACTTTTCTAAGTCTTTCCTTTCCATGTGTCAGATATTGGGGATAATTAGTAAACAAGTTTAAGCTTCTGCTTTGAAGCAAGTGAAATTAGGGTAAGAAATGGAAAATGAAAAAAATAGTTACATGATATTATTGTCATAAACTGTTGCTTAATCATATCAATTCTTCACTTTGCTTGACTTTAAAATACAGGTAAATATACACCTCGTAGGGTTGTTAGCTCTTATTTCTCCATGGGATAGAAAAACATCTGGTGCATGAGAAGTAGTCTACAATATCAATTATGATTATGTTTTATGAAATTGACCATCGTGGAAGTTAGATAACTATTATCATTGCCTATGGAATAACATAGGCTATTCCCTTAAAGTTGGTAAGTGGACTGAATTCTCACCAGTCCTCAGTACTCTTGACCTAACATGTCTACATCCTGTTGATTTAGAAACATGTCATTATATCATCTTCCATGTGTTTGCTTAATATCAGAGAGGATAGAGGTCATAGCAGAGCCAAACTCAGTGATATGAGCAATCTCATTTGGTAGCTGACAAGTAGTGCCAACAGGATGCATGGCTACCTAGGAACCTTTTGAATCAACATCAGGGAGCCAGAAGCTCCAAAATAAAATATTGTGTCATAGGTAATCACATCAGAGTTTGGAAGCATTTCCTGGAAGCTTCTTTGAGTATACATGTGTATAAACTGCTCAGCATAACAACAACCTGTTGCTGCTCTCTTCTGAAACTTTTCCTTTCATTTCTTTTCTCATTCACCCTGAGGGATCACAACACAAGCTTCAGTATGCTTCTTTTCTCCATTTGGATGGCCAATAATATACATCAAAGTACTAGGAGGTATAGGAGCAATTCCATTATATAATCTCACAGGTACTTCTTGTCTGTTTACCTTCAGTTTCAGGATGGCATAATCAAGAGTTGCATTAGATATCTCAAACCAAGGTTCAATGAAAAAGAAGTTGTTTTTTGTTTTTTGTTTTTTTTTTAACTTGGAACTCTTCATAATCAAATGTCATCCTTACACACTGACCAATAATGTCTGCCCACTTCTTTGACTCTATTCCTTTCCCCAACAATATCGTTTATTAAATGCTGACAAGTGCAAATGAACAATCCTGTAAAAACAAAGCAGGTAGCACAACCTCCATTTCCATTATTGTCCCAGAATATGTACTTAACCGAGTAACTGAGATGTGAAAGTTTGAGTACTTTTACTGGAGTAGAGTTTTTTCCCCCTGTTTCTCAAAGTTTGTTTTATGCAATTTAGAAAAGTTTTCTTCTTTTTTCAGTTTTTTGCTTCATGTTTTCCCTGATTTTTTTCTCACTTTCTCTTTTCAAACTGGAATACTCTTTCAACACAAGGGTGCTTCTTTCCTCTAAATTAAGAGTTCTGAACAGCTGCTACCCTAGGGTTCACTTCTTTCAGCCTTAACCTGAAAGAGATTATTCTCTAACTCATAATCAGCTTGCTGCAATGAGTTCAAAGTTTTAGACATTCCTCTACCTTTTTATTATTGTCAAAAACTATAATTCCCCATGCTGGGAAGACAGGTATGTCTATAAAACCATTTAGAGAGCTTAGTGATAGATCACACCAGGGAAACTTATGCTGTGGTGTTTGACTAATATTTGCCCCAAGCACTGCTCATTATGTTAATATATTTATACAGAAATTCTGATCCATCCACAGTAATCAGTCCAGCAGTCCTTACTTCCAAGAAGAGGCAAAAATCCAATAGTAACTAGCACTTTTTCACAATTGTCAATGCTTTCATTAAAAACTACATATGTATTGAACTCAAAACTTATGCTGTAAGCTGCCTGAAATGGCCAGCCACAAACAGCCGCGGGGAGAAAAACTCGGAGGCAGAGTAAAGCTATTACTACTTTTACTTCTACTTTCTTAGAGAGAGCTTAGAGAGGGAAAGAAAGATTTTTAGAGAGAAAGATTAGAGAGAGCTTTTCTTCTTGTCTTCTTAGCTTCTTAGCTTAGAGAGAGAGAAAGAAAGATAGAGAGAGCTTAGCTTAGAGAAAGATTATTTTTTAGAGCTTCTTTCTTCTTTCTTCTTTCTTCCTCGGGAGCCTCGGCCTAACTCTGACCAGCCATTCTTCTTCTATCTGGTTTCTCTTCTGTAACCGCTCTGCCTACGTTCTGGCCGCTCTGATTCTTTTCTCCGACCCGAACTCTTCTTCTGACCGACCGAGCGACTGCACGACTGACTGAATGAATTTCTCCGTTCTCCTAACTCTGACCGCTTTCACCCGGTTATATACCTTTAGCTTTGCGGGTGCCTCAAGTGCATTTACAGGTGCGTCACATACATATCAGGTGGAACTTATGGCTTCCAGCTAGCTGCAATAACCCTTCCTAATTGGGGCTCCTTCATTATGCCATTCCATTGAAGGCATCTCGGAAGCTGTGAAGTGGAAATAAGAGGGTAAGAAGTAAAATAATATATGGTCAAGATCAAGGGTTAAATCTGAAATGAGGCAACTCATTCACATTAGCTTTTAAACTTGGTCAAGTTTCAAAGAATTGGAATGACTCAAAAGTCCCATCTAGACCCCACATCCCCTACACAGGCACAGGATTCATTCTTTATCTCTTTCTTCCCCTTCAAAATCAATGAACCAAAATGAATTTTCTGTATTCCTATTAACATGATTCATCATTCACAAAAATCTTATCCAACTGCACTATGGCTTTCCCAGGATTGAAAGGCACATGCTCTCCAAGGTCACAATCTGCTTTTCTTTCACTAGGTCCAGTTTTTGTATAAATACACTATGTTAACATAATCTGTATCGCCTTTAATGACCTCCTAAAATATGCATGTCTGTGTAGAATGCTTCTTTCACTTAACAACAAGTCTTTCAGTTTCACTGGCCCTGCAATATGATGCACTGCATAGAAATCCAAGCTATCCCACTCCATGATTGTGCAGTCTATGTAACATCTTTCTTCTCTCTGCTCCTCATTTTTATATAGAAACTGAAAATGAGAAATAATAACTATTTTATTGCATTTATTGGCACATAGTAATTATACATAATAATTGGATTCATTGTGATATATTTGTACATGCAGAATGCATAATTTGCATGTCTTCCCATTTTCCTTCTCTTCTTGTTCTTCTGATTCCCTTCCTATAGTCTGCTGGTCTTTTATTTTTAAGAAGTCCCTTTTATTTTCTCTTGTCTCTCTAGCTTCCACATATGAGAGAAAACATATGACCTTTATATTTCTGAATCTGGATAATATCACTTAGCATGATGTTCTCCAGTTCCATCCATTTTCCTGTAAATGACATAATTTCATTTTCCTTTATGGCTGAATAAAATTCCATGGTGTATATATAGTACATTTTCTTTACATATCCATCTGTTAATGGACACCTAAATGGGTACCATAACTTGGCTATTGTGAATTACACTGCTATAAACATGGGTATTCATGTATCAATATAACATGCTGACTTTAATTCTTTGGATAAATACTGAATATTGGTATACTGAGGACAAGGAACATTCTTAGTCCTCTGAGGAACACCCACACCAATCTCCATAGTGGTGGTTCTAATTTACAGTTCCACTAACAGTGTGTAAGTGTTCCATGTTATCTACATCCTTGTCAACATTTATTATTATTTGTATTCTTCATGATTGCCATTCTATGTGGAGTTCTATAAAATCTGTGTGTACCAGTGTAGTTATTATTTTCACTTAACAACAAGTCTTTCACAGTTTCCCTGGCCCTGCAACATGATGCACTGCATAGAAATCCTGATTGTTAAAGATGATAAATATTTTTTTCATATATTTGTTGGCCATTTGTATTTCTTCTTTTGGCAAAAGTATGTTTAGTTCATTTTCCCATTCATTAATTGGGTTATTTGGTATTTTGATGTTTTCTAAGTTCTTTATAGATTCTGGATATTAATTCTCTGTCTAAAGAGTACCTGGTAAATATTTTCTCCTATTTTGTAGTCTCTCTCTTTGTGTTCTTCTTTTCTTTGTTGCAAAAGCTTTAAAATTTGATTCCACTCCATTTATTAATTGTTGGTATTATTTCCTAAATTTTAGGGGTCTTATTGAAGAAGTCAATGCCTGAACCTATACAATGGAGTGCTGACCCTCTGTTTTCTTCTAACAGTTGTAAAGTAGAAATAACTCTTAAGGGTACTCTGATCTCTAACTGAGTCAATCAGAAAAACATATGGTACATAAGAAATGTTAGCCATTTCTATTTCTCTTAATATATACTAATGACATTAATATTACTATACTTATAAAATAGGTTATTTACTAATATGTACACACAAACAATGATTCTGGGTTTATATTTTTGAGTCCATTAGATTCTCAGGGCTGCTATAACAAATTAGGATAAATCTTCATGGGTTTAAACAGCAGAAATTTGTTATTTTTGTTCAGAAATATCAAAGAAAGACTGGAATTGTGAAACCAAAACACAGACAGGGTCATGGTCCCTTTGAAGGCTCTAGGGGAGAACCCTTCATGAGCTCTTCCAAATTATGGTGATTGCTGTTTTACTTGATTTAGAGCAACATAACTCTTAGCCCAGGCTTCACCTCCATATAGCCTTTATAGTTTGTGTGTCAAATTTCTCTCTGCTTTCTATTATAAGGGCACCAGTCATTGGATTTAGGGACGACCTTAAAACTTTGGACATATTTTGGAGGCAGTATACAATTCCACCCACATCGTGAAACAAGCAAGATCCAAAGCAAAATGTAAGATGAAGCATCCATATCATAAAAATATGTAAACACCCTAATTCACCCAACTTCAAACCTAATTGATATATTGAAGATGTTAATGTTAAAGTCATGTCTTTTTTGGAAAGGCAAACACAGGGGAGGCCAGCATATATATTTGTTGCAGTATTCTGTGTCAGATACTGTCCAAAGGTTTGCTTATTGCTTGTTTTCTCCTTTTAAGAGCTCTGTGAAGTGTTAACATGCCCATTTTAGAGATGGCCCAGGTCAGGCTCATAAAGGGTAAGTTAATATTATAGTGTCATACATATCTGACTACAGGAAAAAATGGGAATCTACCAGACTTGCCATATATATATATTATATATATATATATATTATATATATATAATATATATATATATATATCATACATATATTTGAATAAACCCACAAATATGTATATGTATGAAATAAACAAAACACCTACACATATTATTTTTACAATCAAAATCACATTTTTAAAGCATTTGCCATTTTCATTAAGTTTCATGTTTTCATGTTTCAGGATATATCTTCTTTTTAGTTAGTATAATTTCATTTGTTCTTGAGAATTTAATGCACATGTATATTGCTTTATATGATTTATCCACTGACATCTTTGCCTATCTTTCTACCCATTACTAAGAGTTCTTTCTGTGTTAAGGAGATTAGTAGAGTCATAGCTCCTAGTATTTAAAGGCAATAGCCATTATAAATGCCAAATAAGAGAGCAAATAAAATAGTTGATCTGTGAAAGATCTAGATATATTATATAATTACATATATAATTTATTTTTGTATACATATATAATAGAACAGAATTGAGCCCAAATGGCCAAATATATTCACCATATGAAATATAAACGGGAGGGCTGGGATTGTGGCTCAGCGGTAGAGCACTCGCCTAGCACGTGCGCAGCCCGGGTTCGATCTCAGCACCACATACAGATAAATGCATTGTGTACAAATAAAGCAAATAAATAAATATTTAAAAAAGAAATGTAAATGGGAGCTGACGGTGTAGCTCAGTGGTAGAGCACTTGCTTAGCATGTGTAAGCACTTAGCAGATATTTTTCAGATTTAGCAGCACTGCAATAAATAATATATAAATGAGTATAATGTACATATTAAAAGAGATTTGCAGATTGCCTTTTAAAATCAAACTATTTGTTTTCAATTATTTGCACAATTTCAGATAAGTGAACTTATACTAGACTATTCCAAATAAAAAGAATTCAAGGGTTACATATTGATATTTAAAAGGGTAGAAATGAGAAGAAGTGGATATAAAAGAAAAAAACACTAGATAATACTAAGGGCTAAAATTCAAAAATATGAATATGTCAATTGGTAATATTTATGTTCTTAGTCACTCAGCAAAAATATAGTTTTATAGAGCAAAACTATAGAAAAACTCATACTACTGCCAGAAACTGTTATGTCTTGGCTTCAATGAAAATTCAGATTAAAATTGTGGAATTATATGAGAATACTGATAATGAAAACAAATCATCTCATAATCTATAGCTATAGCAGTTGTCAGAAAAAATTTAGGCATTAAATAAAAACGTGAAAATTAAACATTCAATTTAGAAAGGAAAATAAGGAACCACAATGAAAGGGGTTTCAATATCGAGGAAACCATTAATATAATTTGTATGTTAATAGAACCAAAAAGTAATTATAGAACCATTTCGATATCAATAAAGGTATTTAATAGCATCAGCATTCCACAGGATGAAATTTTCAGTTTCTTAAGCAAATATATTGGAAGGTTAAAAAAAATGTGATGGGACCTTCTTTAGATTAAAAGATACTTAGCACTTTAGAGAAAGTTAAAGATTAATGAAGTCTGAGAAATTACCATTAAAACTACAATAATATGCCAATGCACATCTACCATAACAACAAAAATGAAAAAAATATGTTTTCTTAGTTTATTTTTCACAAGACACCTGAGTCTGGGTAATTTTTAAACAACAGAAATTTATTCTCTCATAGTTTTGGTGTCTGGGAAATCCAAGATCAAGGTCCCAGCATCTGGTGAACAACATTCTTGATGCATTCTCACATGGTAGAAAGTAGAAGGGCAAGAGAGTGTAAACCCATCCCCCAAAAGGCTTCACCTCCCAAAACTGTTGCACTGAATAGTGAGTTTCCAAAACCTGAAATTTAGGGGACACATCCAGACCACAGCAAGTGCAAAATTCCAAGTTTTCTCAAGGAGGTGGAACAAGTTCAACTCTCACTGTTGGGGATGGGTTGTGCTACAGATTGTCATACAGATTGAAACAATGATTTTAAGAAACTGGTAATATCTACTAATTGGAACATACACATACTCTATAACTCAGAAATGTTACCCTTTGGTACATGACCAAGTGAAATGAAAACAAATGTCTATCCAAAACCATATATATATATATATATATATATATATATATATATATATGTATGTATATATATATATACACATATATATATACACACACATATATACACACACACACACACATATACACAAGAATGTTAATAGCAAAATTATTCCTAAGTCAAAAATTGAAAAAATTCATAAATACTCATAATACACCCACATATTGTGAAACACCCATACGTTGTCATACTGTACACCAATGAAAATGATGTTCTGCCACTATAGACAACAAAATATAAATAATATACATGTTATATTGATTGAAAAGAGCCAGATATGAAAAAATATACTCTGTGATTCCATGAATTTTACTTCAAACCTCCCAAAAATTGGGGGGAAGGAGCGGTAAATCAACAATCAAATTTCCTTTTATTTGAAAGTATTTAGTGTCTTCTTATATTACCTACAAATTAACATCAGATAAATATGCAATGTTAAGCCTGTGAAAATTTATTTATTACAAATAAGAACAAGTCTAATGCCACCTCTGATATAATGAAAATTGGAGAGAAGACATGAGATATACCTGGGCCACTGTGTGACCCTAATCTACTCTATGTAGATGACCTGGGGTATGTTGCACACTTAATCTGCCTCACCGTGGTGTCAGATGAGCCCTGCCTCCAAACCAATGAAACCCAGAACATAGAACAATGTAGTTTCCATCTGGAAAAGCACTGTGTTCATAAAAAGGAAAACAATTCATCACAGAGGTCCAAGGAAATTTCTTAAGAGTCAAGTTGTCTAATGCATAGGAACTTTGGTGGTTATTATCTTTTAAATAATTATTATCCTGTTGATTTTACAATGTTTCCCTTTTTCTTAAATAGTTATTATCTAATTCAAGGTCTAATAGCTACTGAACATAGTTTCCACACAAAGATATATGGTCCTTCCTATCATCAAGCACCATGCTCTGACAGGGTTCAACAACCATCTTTTTCTTCCTCCTAAGTGTACTAGTTTAGTAGTGCAGGCTCTGGAGACAGACTACGGACAAACACATGTTCTTATGAATTGTGTTTGTATGTACTGTGAATACTGTTGTTTCACTTTATAGGCACTCAAATGCTTCATCTAAAAGCAAGTATTATGTAGTACTTACCATAGTAGTTAAGACTTTTTAAAACAAACATTGGTTTGTGCTTTGGCATTACAAGGATAAGTGGTTGGGAATTCCATTAGTACAAAAAATCTACAGCACAGATTTTGGAATATCAGGTTGTCTGTAATGTTGGGAGAGTGAAAGAATCTCTCTGTATTTCAGTTTCTTCTTCTGTAAAATGAGTCAAACAATCTTCTCTACCTCATTAGCTGTTGCTTTGAGAATGGCCTGAGTTAGTACATGAAAACCCTTAGACCAGTGGTAGGCACACAGTAAAGATAAATAAATGTGAGTTGTTTTATAAATTTTGAAAATTGAGATTTTTACAATTGTGATAGTTTAAAAGTTTGCTTTTGTTTTTAGTAGTGCTTTATAGATTTTCAGCTCAATCCTACTCATCAACCTATGAGCAGCAGGAACAACTAATAATTAAATTAGACTTCAAAGTATGAAAAAATTAGAGTCCTTGTTGCAAATATAAAGCACAGCTTTTCAAACCTAGATGAATACCAGAACCAATTTGACACATTTATAAATATGTAGGCACCACTCACCCCCAACTTCTTGGCTTTAACTTAACTTACTTAGGGTGGACTCAAATATATGCTATTTTAACAAACAACCCCTGATGATTTTGTTGAAACAGTCCATGGACCACACTTGGGAAAATTATGACTTAGATCACATTTAAGTACCATTAATTTATGTTGCCACCTGTAGCGATTGCCGCTTGCAGCAACGACGCCACGGGAGAGGATGGAAATGAAAAAGTTCTTTTATTCTTCTTTCTTCTAACTTCTCTCTTCAGCTCCAACAACCTCTCCAACTCCAACTCCAACCACACCTCTAACTCTCCCTCACCCGGTTAAATACTTTTTGCCTTAACAAGGACACGTGCTAACAGCTCGAGCTTACAGGTGCGTCTCGCAGTGTTCAAGGGCATAAAAAGATTCTTAGATAAATGCATGAATATCAGGTGAAAATACTTGAACACCTTTATGGCTCTCAGCTAGCCGCCATCTTAGCTATCTCCTCAATTAGGGCGCTTACAAATTTAATGCCTACTATGCAGAGTTCTGGGGTGTTGGAGTGTCCGTTAATGCAATTATTCAAATGCACCCTGGTCTTTCCCTCTCACCTGAGACCAAAGGTTGCTTTCTCATGTGGGATCATGTTTATCTCCAAAAGTATTTCTGGTGGTCAGAAGGATTGCAAATTATTATATTCTTGTTTGGGGGGGCGCCATGCCCACAAGCCAAGCACCCCCTCTCAACCTTGAGTAAAGGGGGTATTGGACTGGCATTGCACACCAGGTGCTGTGCAAAGCAAGTTTCCTTTACCTTCGTTAGGCAATAACTTCAGCTCTGGACTTGAGCATTACCCAATGGGATTGGGCAACCACCCTTTGAAACATTATCCCCTGCCTTATTTGGGTAGAATATTCTATTGAATGTCTTTTCCCTAATAAATAGAGGGGTTCCAGGTGCACTTGCTATCTTTCCTTCCAGCGTGGAAGAGGACCCTTGAGATCATAAAGCTGTCTGCAACCCCCACTTTGTGAAAAAGTTACTTTTGTGTCAGTGTGGTCTTTGGGCTGCCAGCCCAAACCATGAAGAATGATCCCAATTCCATTACTCACTCAGGACGTGGGTGATATTCTTGTCTAGACAAGGCTGGTGGAAGGGTAGTTGCTTTTCTATATTGTTCCAATGATGGGGCTCTTATCTCTTCACTCTTGCTCCAGTAAGCTGTATATAAGAGTTCACAACATATTTGGTTCTTCCCTATAAGCTCCTGATTCTGGAGTGCAGAGTCCACAGGCTTTTCTGATGTTAAACTAAAAGAGAAAACATGGGGATAAGAAAGCACAAGGAATACAGAGGAAAGTAAGGATAGGAATCTCTTGAAACAGGGATCGGGGATGACAGATTGTCCATCTCATTTAACTGAGCAATTAGGATTTTGTGGTACTTTTCTATAGCAGTGCTATGAAACTAGTACAGTGCCTGTTTTGTCTATTCCCTCCCTCCCTCCCTCTCTTTCTTTCTTTTTTCTTTCTTTCTCTTCCTCTTTCTATCCTTCTCTCTTTCTCTTTCCCTTCTCTTACTCCTCCTCTTCCTTCTCCTTCTTTTCTGTGATTAACTGCAAGTCTGTAGACCTTATGAAAAGAGAAGGAATAGCATATATTGGTTAGATTATTAACTCAAGAGGCACACAAACAATGTTCCAATCTAAGCCTCACTAACCACTAACCCTGCCCTTGCTCCACAGTTCTCACATGTCTAAAGTCAGGCAATAATAGTTGCTGCTCACAGGTTGCAGTGAGGAATAAATTAGTAAGTATAGACGTAACACTTAAAACATTGTCAAGAATTGAGGAAATCAAAATGAACATTCACTTCTTTTATCATTACTTTTATATCTGAATTGACCATTACTATACTAACTTTTTTTGGGGGGTACCAGGGATTGAACTCAGGGGTACTAGACCACTGAGCAACATCCCCATCCCTATTTTGTATTTTCTTTAGAGACAGGGTCTCTTTGAGTTGCTTAGAACCTTGCAATTGCTGAGGCTGGCTTTGAACTTGTGATCCTCCTGCCTCAGCCTCCTGAGCCACTGGGATTACAGGCATGTGTCACTGGGCCTAGCTGTACTGCTTTTTTTATATTTTGTGGATTTATATTTATTGACATAGACTGATCTTCATAACATGATGTTTGTAATAATAATTTGTAAATATATATTATATGACCACTTTTATAATTTAAAGACATAATTACATTTGCATACTAATATTTCAAGAATATATATTTAAATGTTAATAGTTCTTCACATGAGAAATAGACTTCTAAGGACTTTACTTTTTTTTCCTTTTGCACATTTTCAATTTTTACTTATAACAAAAATGTCGAGGACTGGGAATGAAAATAATAATAATAATAATAATAATAATAATAATAATAATAATAATAAATATCCATAGCCCTTGCCCCTCTTAATGTGGCTCAATGTCCAAATGGAAACATCTCTAAGCCAAGGGAATTAGGTACTATAATTATCCTAGAAGTAACAAGATTCTGTCCACATGACAGCTTGAATTGGGCAGCATCAGGAAAATTATAGATGCCAAGGATATTTTAGTCAGCTTTTTTGCTGCTGTGACCAAAAGACATGAGAAGAACAATTAGAGGAGGGAAAGATAATTTTGGGGCTCATGGTTTCAGAAGTCTCAGTCCATAGACAGCTGGCTCCATTCTTTGGGGTGAGGCAGAACACCATGGCAGAAGAGGGTGATGGAGGGAAGCAGCTCAATACATCACCCCAGGAAGCAGAGAGAAAGAGTAAGTTCATCCAGATATATACTCCAAAGGCAGGTCCCAAATGAACCACCTCCTCCAGCCACACCCCACCAGCCTACAGTTATAACTCAGTTAATCCCTATCAGGGGATTAATTCACCAATTTGGTTAAGGCTCTTATAACCCAATCACTTTACCTCTATACCTTCCTGCATTATCTCATACATGAGATTTTGGGGGACACCTAATATTCAAACCATAATAAAGGAGAAAGGCAATCATGTCTCTCAGTTGAACCTTATATTTTGCAGTAAAAATAGTCTTCATTTTCCAGGATCTTAATGAAGATCATGAAGTAAAAGGAGTTGCATAGCATGGTTGTCTCTGAACTCTCCCAAATAAAGCCCATTAGATTGACAGTTGGCTTCTCTGATTACATAGTTATTCAAGCAGTTGACTGCCACGGGGGAGGGAATAGGTGAGAGACAGCATGAAATCACCCAGTGCTCACCACCAAAGCTTCCAGATGGGGAGATTGTGAATCAGCAGGACTCAGGGTCACAGCCTCATTCAGGCAAGATGCCCAAGAGCATCTGCATAATGTGTTAGTGCTTACTATAGCGTGGAATCTAAGAAAATCAGGTGTGCATTTTAGTAGCTCTAATAGAGAACAAACATGTAACAAGCACATATGCAGGTCCACTGTTGAGATACATATATCTATTTGTTCTTATTTTTTCCTTTCTTCTTAACACCAGATATTAAGACAACTATAGATAAAACATGAAACAAAATAATCCATATTTCACATAGGGATGTATACATATGTAATAAAACTGTAATGAAAAATCCTAATTCTTATTAATGACACCTAGAGATAAAAAGGAAACTAATGAAATCAGAAAAACAAACTTTTGAGTTTCAACAGAATAGTAATGTTTGTTATTTAATATGAAAATTTATAAGTATTTTGTATTATTTTGTGTTTGAAATACTTTGTAGAAATCAATATTTCTATGAGCTTTAATTGTGATTTTCAAATTATACATATTAATTTCTGAATTGTGGAAAATATAGTTAATTCCAAGGACAAAATAAATAATTTATCAGCAGTCCTACTACTCATTAATTTAAATGGAGTATCGTGTTTGTGCATTCCTCCCATATATTATATATATATTTGTAGTACTGGGGATTGAACCAAGGGCCTCCCTCAAACTACAAGTGCTTTACCACTGAGCCATATTCCCAGCCACATCCTATTATATTCTCTCTGCTTGCATGCTTAATGCATATTAATTGTATGTGGTTCTCACATATCTAGATACTTAACTTTTTCCTGACAGTATGAAACCAGTTATTAAAGTTATTAAATTATCTGGAGTTTACACTGAACTCTAGCTGAGTGCATAGTCCCCATTGCTCTAGCTTTTTTTTTTTTTTTTTTTTTTTTTTTAATTTAGAGACAGGGTCTTGCTAAGTTACTTAGGCCCTCACTAAATTGCTAGGACTGACTTTGAACTCCCGGTCCTCCTGCCTCAGCCTGGGATTATAGCCATGAGCCAATGAACCCAATCCCCATTGCTAAGCATTGATGTATATAATCTTTTTCCATGCAAGGGCTTAGGCCATCACAGAAGTGGCTGCCCATGCATGGTCCTGTACTCAAGAAAAGGTCTAGTATTTGAAACCCAGGTTTGCTGTGCTCTGTTGTACAACAGATCCACCTTCATGTTCTGTTATTCTGCACAGACTTTTTTTTTAAGCGAGGTTCAAAGGAAGGTTCATATTCCAGTGTTAAAACCTAGAGACACGGGTATTATATCTCAGTGGTAGAGCACTTTTAGAATACTTGAGGCCTTGGGTAGGATCTCCAGCACATTATTTTTTTTAAGGAGAAACAAAAGTAAAAATGAAAAGGACACACCAAATAAAAAATAAAAAGACAAATATTTGGCTTTCACTCCAAATAGCACCAACTATATCATCCTGCAAAGAAACGGCACCAAAAGTTATACATTATATCATCATCATACCCTGCTGTTTCAAGGACAATTAACTTCTATGAGATATTCATGTTTCTCTTGTAGAAGGAAGAACATAGGGGAGATTATACAAATCTTTGTCAAAGTATTATGTATCTAATAATTTCTATATATAGGCTTGCTCATTTCTATTTGTAACTATACTCTGAGGTCGATATCAATATTACCGTTTTATAGATGAGCAAGGTCAGGTTCACTTAGGGTAGCTCACTACTACAAATTCACATATCTACAGAGAGTATTAAGAGGCAGGGATGGAAACCGATTGATCAACTGATTGATCTGTTTATACATGCTCACATCTATATCAATATCTGTCTATACATATCAAAGAGCACAAAACACACTTTTGTGTGTATCAATACATGTTTTTCAGAAACTTGCCATTTTCACTCAGCATGATATAATAGAATTTAATGTAAACTCCTTATTACAATATAGATTACTGAAAGTTTAGGTGAATTCTTTATGTCACTTGACCATTTTTCTATTCATTAGTAAGACTTCATTTTCTATCAAAATATTAAGGGTTCTGAAAGAGAGTATAGTGAGAAAGGGACCATTGTCTTTTCCACCTCCTCAGGGATCTCTGGGTCTCTCAGACCTCAAGCAGCGGGGTGAGCTGGGGTCCCAGAGACAGGCCAGGTCTTCTGCCCTGCAGACACCTGGAGCCCCCATTGTGGCTGCGCACTGGCCAAGCCCAGGCTGTGAAGAACCAGAGAGCCTCTCCGATCACCTGGATGAACTGATGGTGGTAGCAGCCTGTTGGAGCCTGGACACAGCAAGCTGCCTGATCTCCTGACCCAATCCTGTCCTGCCCAGGGGGCCACCAGAACGCCACAGAGGCTTGGAGGGCCAGCGAAAATGTGTGAATGCCAGAGAGTTGCACCACACATTAGAGGCCACAAAGTTTTGTTATAGCCCAACTTAGATTATGGCTCAGCTCAGTAGGCACCATATAAAATGTAGAATATTAGTAGACAAGACTAGGTAAGATAATAGGATAAGTAATGTTAAGTTATCCTGGCTATAATACTTAAAAAGAACGTAGCCTGAGTGATTCCATTTTGAAGTTCCACTGTAGTGACCTAGATGTAACCCTAGTTATGTAACTTAATTTTTGTAAAAGTTGTTTTTGTACTAGGTATGTTCAGAACAAGGGTGTGGTTATATGTATTGGCTGGCTGACAGCTAACTTTAGCTTCTGTGTCCTGCTTGCTTGCCTGCACATACATTTTCAAAGATGTTGTTTTTCCCTTTATAAACCCCATAGAACTCAGACCCAGTGCTGCTCCTGGCAGAGACAGTTTGGGTCCTGCAGAGAGCAGTCCCCAGCTGAATAAATAAAGCCTCTCCAATTTGGACAAAATTGGGGCTGAGAGTGTTTTCTGAGTGATCACCCCACAACAGCTTGGCCATGCATTAGACATGGAAGTGCACAGATCAGGGTCCAGGAGGGACCACCTGGCTCCCTACCCCTTCAAGCAGCCCTAAACTTCTCCTCCCAAGAACCATGGACAATGGCCTCAACCATCCTGGAACATGAGACAAGCCTTGGAGATTAGGGGGAAATTTTAGCAGCTGAAGGAGGGGGTGACTTTCCTTAAGGGCTAACAGGGGGACATTAACTGTGGACTAGGGGATGGTTAGCAGATGACAGGGGAACCCTAACTGTCAACTGGGGACAGTTAGTGGCCCACAGGGGAACTTAACTGTCGACGGGTGACAGTTAGTGGCTGACAGGGGGACATTAACTGTGGATTAGGGGACAGTTAGCAGCAAACAGGGGAACCTTAACTGTGGACTGGAGACAGTGATCAGCCTACAGGGGGACCTTAACTGTCCACTGGGGACAGTTAGCGTCCAACAGGGGGAATCTTAACTGTCCACTAGGGGACTGTTAAGGGCCGATAGGGGGACATTGACTGTGGACTAGGGGATGGTTAGCGGCCCACAGGGGAAACCTTAACTGTCTACTGGGGACAGTTAGCAGCAGACAGGGGGACATTAACTATGGACTAGGGGACTGTTAATGGCCGACAGGGGAATCTTAACTGTCAACTGGGGGTGATTAGTGGCCGACAAGGGCAAGGGTTAGCAGGCAACAACGGGCAGTTGGTCTTTCCTTCTGCCCAAGAGAGAAAGGGCAGAGGAACTCACCGTTCCATTCAGGGCCAGTTGGAAGTGCCCACCACCCTTTGAGAAGATTTACTGGCCGTTTGTAGAAGGCCTCTGCATATACTATGAAAAGCTGCTCTCCACTCCCCCCACAACGTTTTGAAAGAAGCCTTTTGCTACATCTGGACATTCTGGATGTAAAGAGGTTGCTGACTATGATAAAGTGCAGTAAGAAAACAACAAGTCTTGTGAATCCCCACTTGTTTAAAAAATTGGAAAAGAAATGTCTTCTGGAAGTGATTTTGAAATGGAGTTGTGAGACCACTCATGCATGTTTGTTGAAGTGCATTAGAGGAATGGAGAAGATGACTGTGGGAGGAAAGAGAAGGTCTTGGTCCTGTGCCAGACTGGTTATATGTAAAAGACGTTTTTCCTATTATAACCATTCTTTTGTGTGTGCTCTTTATTCCACATTATTGTATGTGTTGTTGACAACGCTAAGTACTCTTTTGAAATATCTAGTCTTTCTAGATTTCTAAAGTGCCTGATATTTGTTAAAAGTGGAGGTAGTGAAATAGAACACATTTTGTAAACTTCTTTTTGTTAAATT